>SJXQ01009137.1:380387-458811 GCA_006408695.1 Aepyceros melampus
GGGAGCGGGGGATGGGGGTGGGGTGGGGTGGGGAGAGCACACAGCCCCTGGGATCTGAGGCAGCCTAGAGGGGCTTTGGCATCACCTTACTCCCAGGCCTCAGCATCCTCATCTGTGAGATGGGCAGAATGATGGGGGGACCCACCTCGCAAGGATGGCTGAGGATCCGAGTTGTGTGCACACAGCGCCTGGCGCTGCGCTCAGGGGTTGGGCAGGGTCTGCCAAGCATGCTTGTTTCTTTTTCTCTCCCTCTCCGGCATCCTGCTCTCCCTTCACTTCTTCTCCAGAACCTGTGCCCAGCTCAACTCCATCACACTGCGACTCAAGTAACCACAACTTTTGTCCATTTGCAAGTATTCTTCCCCTTCCTCTCCCCTGGACTTTCCCAGTGGCTCAGGTGGTAAAGAACTTGCCTGCAATGCAGAAGACCCAGGTGACGTGGGTTTGACCCCTGGATCAGGAAGATCCCCTGGAGGAGGAAATGACTACCCACTCCAGTATTCTTGCCTGGAAAATCCCCTGGACAGAGGAGCCTGGTGAGCTACAGTCCATGGGGTCACAGAGTCAGACACGACTGCGACTAACACTTTCACTTAACTTTCCTCTCCCCTATGGGCTTCCCAGGTGGCTCTGGTGGTAAAGAAGCCAGTTGCCGATGCAGGAGACTTAAGAGATGCAGGTTCAATCCCTGAGACATGAAGATCCCCTGGAATAGGAAAGAACAACCCACTCCAGTATTCCTGCCTGGAGAATCCCATGGACAGAGGAGCCTGGCGGGCTACAGTCCATGGGGTCACAAAGAGGTGGACATGACTCAAATGTCTTAGCAAGTTCTTCTCTCCACCTTCTCCCTTCAGCCACTGTCACAGGTTGCCATTTGAAGGAAGGAGTTGTTTTTCTTTTTTAACCTTTTTATTTCGTCTTGGAGTATAGCCAATTAACAAACAACGTTGTGATTGTTTCAAATTCAGTGATGGCCATCCACATTGATAATATGAAATCAGTCACCTTGGGAATTGGCAAATGCTACAAATCAGGGCTTATAGACAGTTGTTTTTTTAGTAATTGTCTAGAGTTAGACCCTACTCCAGTACTCTTGCCTGGAAAATCCCATGGATGGAGGAGCCTGATAGGCTGCAGTCCATGGGGTCGCTAAGAGTCGGACATGACTGAGAGACTTCACTTTCACTTTTCACTTTCATGCATTGGAGAAGGAAATGGCAACCCACTCCAGTGTTCTTGCCTGGAGAATCCCAGGGATGGTGGAGCCTGGTGGGCTGCCGTCTATGGGGTCGCACAGAGTCGGACACGACTGGAGTGACTTCGCAGCAGCAGCAGAGTTAGACTTAAAAAAGTGGCAGAGAAAAGCCCCATAATGCAGATTAAACTAATGCCTGTGTCATCTCTATAGTTATAACATTGTAAACAGCACAAAAAATTGAGAAAATATTTTTCCAGCACTGGAAAATGCTTATATATTTGATTCGGGAAAGATGTTGCTCACATCATTGACAAATAATTGAAGTTCTGTCATGCATCTAGTCATTTCTCTTTCATCTTGCTCTTTAACATAAAAGAAATGTATCAAACTACGCTCCCAGAGCCAGTTAGTAAGTATTTTGTAGCCCAGCCCTGTTCATGGGGCATACTGTGCTTCAACTCATACTGCCCAGTGGGTCTCCAAGGGGGGTTGTACCTGTTTAAATGTCCATTGGTGGGGTTTTAAACAAAATTTAGTTGTGCTTTGCAGTCATATCTCAGGACCATCAGTTTCCTAGAAACTAAGCCCATGATTGAGCAAACTAGCTGACCCAGACTGGTGAGAATTACCCGCAACAGATTCCATAAGCAAAAGGCACTTCCTAGGGCCACTCGCTGGTGTGGGGTCTGGGAAGGGTGGTGGGCTGTAGGAAGGAAGAGGCGACGCAGGTGCAGCTGCTCAGCTTCCTGGAGGGGGCTGCACTCGGCTGGCCCTGAGAATTTTTTTTTTAATTTTAATTTTTTTTAGTTATAATTCCCCCATTTAATATTTATTTTAAATTGGAGGATAATGGCTTTACAAGATGTGTTGGTTTCTGCCATACATCAACATGAATCAGTCATAGGTAAACATTCTCTCTCTTGAACCTCCCTCCCGCCTCCCACCCCATCCCACCCCTCTGGGTTGGCTCCGAGAATCTGAGTGGGGAAGGGAGGCTGCAGGCATCAGGGCAGGGGCAGCCCGTGAGCACTGCGAGGCAGAGTCCAGTTGGAGCATCTTCCCACAGACGGTGGCAGAGGGCGCGGAGCGGGGGCCGCTCTCATGGCCATGGTGTCCCCACTGTCTGGGGCTCCTGTCCTGTGTGCATCAGCCACCTGGCCCCCCCCGGGAGAAAGCCCCAGCAAGGCCGTCCCTGAAGCAGAAGCCCTGGGTGAGGAAGCCATGCTCTCCTCCTCAAGGCTTCTTGAGTTTAATTCATTGGTTTAATTCTCACATCTTATGGATCACTGCCCAGATCTGATCTCAATAAATCCTTTAGTGCCCTGAAGTCTGTGGGCAACACAGAGCAGCCTGTAAAATGATGAGTAAACATTGTTTAGAAACGCACAGAAACCCTTCGGGGGCTTATGAATGTGCCCATTGTTCTCCTTGCAGCCAGGGTGGACATTTCCTTCTGTCTCGCTCTGGGAGAGGCCGTGATGTGGTCAACAGTCATTACCAAGCAGGGTTAGTCCTGAATCTCTCAGAGGCAGGCCCTGTGCTAGGTGTGGACCATGCGGAGAAACACTTCAACCCTGCTGGGTCCTTCCACCCGCTGTGGGTGCAAGGAAGGCATCCACATGCATATGGAACAGCGCGGGTGAGCCAAAGGCTTGAATGGGAGACAGTCTGCACTCCACTGTTGCAGGCGAGGGGAGGGCAGGGGCAGAACGGTCATGGGGAGCTCAAGGGGGCCATTAGGGAAGTTGTCCCAGACTCCCAACACGTAAGAAGGAGCTGTCAACACGATACTGAGTGTCTCTTGAGCCCTGATGCTGGACACTGTTTTGGGTAATTAGGCATCAGCATTATCCGGGAGAAAATGGATCCATGGTCCAAAAAATAGTTTAAATAAAGCTCCAGACCTCTCTGCCTTTGGCCCTTGTCAGATCAGCATACTCTGGGCAGCTGCAAGTCAGGGAGCTTCCTCACTCACAATCCACCTGGAGTGGCCAAGGGTCTGTCAGTAGGATGGTGCCCAGGATGGAACTTCTGGTCCACCTACTCCTAGTCTGTTCCATCCATGGGTTTCCCCATTGCAGTTAGTGCAAGTTCATCCTTCAGCTTCTCAGGCCAGGCACCTTGGTGTTGCCATCGTCCACTCCTGATCTTCACACTCCACATCCCCTGGAGATGTAAGCAAATCTCATCATGTCCACCTGTAAATCACACCTAGAGTTCAACTTGTCTTACCACTTCCCTGCTGCTGCACCCCAGATGAAGCTGTCTCATCTCTCTCCCTGATTATTGATGGTAACTGCCTGCTCACTTACTTGTCTGTTGTCTTCAGTGGCTGGGACCAGGTCTGACAGACACTTGTGACCCCTAGACCTTGACAAGCCCCCGAACCACAACAAATGCTCCTTCAACTGAAGGAGACTCCCCTCTTCCCTTAGTGCAAGGAATCAGGAAGCCAGATTCTACCTAGACCTACCAGGGCGGGTACAGGGCTCTGGGGTTAGAGACCCCATTTGTAAAATAGCATAAAAGGAAACATTCAGCTCCGAGAATTTCTGATTTTTTTTTTTTTTTTTTTGGGTCAGGTTATTTCACAGGAGCAACTGTGTGCCAGAATATTTCCAAATATCCTGGAAATTGCTCACTTCCCTGACTCTTTCTTCCATTTCCAAATAGCTATCAAGTTCTGCTTTGTGTAGCAGGTCCCCAGGCTTTGCTACCAGTTCTCCATTCTATGAGTCATCTGCCACCTTTAAGCCCTTATCTCAGCCTCTGGCATCCGTGCACCATCCCGCTGCTGCTTTCTCATCAAGGTGCCCCTTCCCAGATGACCAGGGAAGGATGGTTCAGAACTAGCTGGCCCTGGACTCACTCTCAGTCCCTGGTATTCTCCATGGGCCCTGCAAAGCACTCACCTGTCCTTAGTCACCAATGTAGTGACCTTCTGTTCCTGGGGAAGTGGCCAAGTGGTCACATAGACCCTGGGAAAGCTTCCTTTGTAGCTCAGAGAACTCTGGAGGCATCAGAGAGAAGATGTGGAGCAGAGGTAGGTAGGGCCTGAGAGTCAGGAAATAGCTGGCTAGGAGACAGATTAGAAATGCCAAGATGAGCCACAGAAGCTGCCGGGGGCGGCCTAAGAATTCATAAGTGAATTCAATGAGGTTGCCAGATATAAGGATAATGTTCAAAAACATTGTATTTGTAATACTAGCAAATATTAGGAAATGAACAAGATTCAGAAAGTTAAAAAAAAGGATGATCTCGCTAACATAAATGTTGACTGAAAGGAATCAGAAACAAAAGAATACATACTGTATGATTTACATAAAGCTCAAACACAGGCAAAAGTAAACTATAGTGTTAAAAATTAGGATAGTAGCTTTAAACTTTGGGGATAAGAGAGAGGGTGTTGGTTTGAGTGGGGTATAAGGGGACTTCTGAATGTTGGCAGTGTTTTGTTTTTAGACCTGAGTGGGGGTCACATACGTGTTCTTTTTGGGATAATTTACTGAGCTCTACATTTATGCTTTTACACTTTCCTTTATGAGAGAGATTTTTTTTTTAATTAAAAAAAAAAAAGAGTACTTGACCAGCTTGAGTAAGTGATCCACAGTTTAAGTTAGTTGACTTAAACCAAAACCAAACTTAAACCAAATCAAAAGAGCCATGTGATTCAAAGGAAGCCCTTTCCAAGATAGTTTGAGAGGGGAAGAGAGAGACATGGGGGAGGTGAGAGCCAGATAAAGTGATCTCATTTCATGGGGGCTCCCCAAGGAATAATGGGTTCTCATTCTCAGTGTGTGTGTGTGTTTCCTCCTATATCTGAACATACACACCTGTGTTACTCAAAAACTTGGCTTGGCTGCTTGCTTTAAAACTAACTGGGTTCTTATTCAAAGTCATGACTTCACTGTTGTTTGGGAGGAACTCAGTCAGTTCAGTTCAGTTCAGTCGCTCAGTTGTGTCCGACTCTTTGCAGACACGACTCTTTGTTGTTTGGGAAGAACTCAAGCTCCCCATTTTTGACTCTTTGACCCGTTGATTATTTAGAAGTATGATACTTGGTTTCCAAGTGTTTGAAGGTGTTCCTGTCTCTTTGTTCTTGACTTCTAGTTTGATTTAGTTGTGATCAAACACATTTTGTACAATTTAAATTCTTTTAAAAGGGTTGAGGTTTGGTTTGTGTTCCAGGATGTAGTCTGTCTTGGTAAATGCTCTGTGGGCACTTGAGGAGAATGTGTATTCTGCTGTTGAGCAGTGTTCCACAAATGTTGATTAGAGCTTGGTTGATGGTGCTCTTGGGTTGGTCCTTACACATTGCTGATTTGCTGTCTCCTTGTTCTATCAGTTGTTGCAAAAGGAGTTTGACACTTCTGACTATAATTATAAATTTATCTGTTTCTCTTTTCATTTCTTTAAAAAAAATATTTATGTGTCTGTGCTGGGTTTTTATTGCAACATGCAGGATCTTTAGTTGAAGCATGTGGGATCTAGTACCCCGACCAGGGATCGAACCTGGACCCCCTGCATTGGGAGTGCAAAGACTTAGCCACTAGACCGTGAGGGAAGTCCCTCTCTTTTCATTTTTAGAGCTCTGTTTTTCGGTGCATACATGTTTAGGATTGTTGTGATGTCTTGATGTGTAGACTCATCATTATGCAATATTTCTTGCTGCCTGTAATAATGTTCTTTACTCTGATTTGACTTTATCTGATATTAATATAGCCACACTTTTTTTTATTACTGTTTACATGGTATATATTTTTTCCATGCTTTTACTTTCAACTTAGCTATGATGTTACATAGTTCAGTGAGTTTCTTGTAAGCAGTCAATACAAGATTACTTTTTCAAAGCACTCTCCAATCTCAATCTTTTAACTGGGATGTGTGTGTGTGTTAGTTGCTTAGTCGTGTTCAGCTCTTTACAACCCCGTGGACTGTAGCCTGCCAGGCTCTTTGTCCATGGGATTTCCCAGGCAAGAATACTGGAGTGGATTGCCATTTCCTTCTCCAGGAGATCTTCCTAACCCAGGGATTGAACCCTGGTCTCCTGCACTGCAGGCAGATTCTTTACTGTCTGAGCCACCAGGGAAGCCTCTTAATTGGGATAGTTAAATTATTTATATTTGATGTAATTATTGATATATTAGAGTTAAGCCTGTCATTTTATTTTTGCTTTTTGTTTGTTTTCCCTGTTTTGACATTTTCACTGTTTTCTTTCACCTAATATAATCATAGGTTGTCTAAACATTTTTTAGAACTCCATCCTGATTTATCTGTAGTGTTTTCGAGTGTATCTCTTTGTATAGTTTACCTAGTGGTTGCTCTAGGTATTACCTCATACACACAGCTTATCATTATATACTGGTCTGATAGGTTGACTATGGACCCCACAGATGTACACGTCCTAATTCTTGGAACCTGTAAATATGTTACCTCAGGTGACAAAAGGGACTTTGCAGATATGATTAAATTATAGATCTTGAGATGTTTTTATTACCCTAGTGGGCCCACTGTCATCATAAGGGTTTTTATAAGACAGAGGCAGGAGAATCAGAGTGAGAGACTGGGCTATGATGATGGAAACAGAAGGGGGAATGAGGCGGGGCCAAGGAAGTGGGAAAAGCCAGGAAGCGGGCTCCCTGGGGCCTCCAGGAGGGGCACAGCCAGGTGTCCGGTAGCCTCTGAGTCTGACTTCAGACTCTGCTTTTACAGCTATGAGATGATTCATTTGTGCTGTTTAAGCCACCGTTTCTATTATTTCCAGGGTTTAAGCTGTATTAGTGGGGGTTAGCGGTGGAGGGGGGGATAAGGAAAGATATGTCTTATCCATCATGGGCCAGCACTGGAAGCTGGGTATGCTGCTTTGAGGTTCTGGTGGGACTTCAGGCAGAGTTGTCTGGGTCTGGGTCACAGCTGGAATGAGACCTGGATGGGTAGTATGGTTCTGGGGGGTTTCAGTACCTCCCAAGGGGGAGAAGGATGAGATTCTTCAGGGACAGAGTGCAGGGACAGGAAATGGGGTCAAGCTTTGAAAAGAAGAGAGGCGAAAAGCAAAGGAGAAAAGGAAAGATATAAGCATCTGAATGCAGAGTTCCAAAGAATAGCAAGAAGAGATAAGAAAGCCTTCTTCAGCGATCAATGCAAAGAAATAGAGGAAAAGAACAGAAGGGGAAAGACTAGAGATCTCTTCAAGAAAATTAGAGATACCAAGGGAACATTTCATGCAAAGATGGGCTCGATAAAGGACAGAAATGGTCTGGACCTAACAGAAGCAGAAGATATTAAGAAGAGGTGGCAAGAATACACGGAAGAACTGTACAAAAAAGATCTTCACGACCCAGATAATCATGATGATGTGATGACTAATCTAGAGCCAGACATCTTGGAATGTGAAGTCAAGTGGGCCTTAGAAAGCATCACTATGAACAAAGCTAGTGGAGGTGATGGAATTCCAGTTGAGCTGTTTCAAATCCTGAAAGATGATGCTGTGAAAGTGCTGCACTCAATATGCCAGCAAATCTGGAAAACTCAGCAGTGGCCACAGGACTGGAAAAGGTCAGTTTTCATTCCAATTCCAAAGAAAGGCAATGCCAAAGAATGCTCAAACTACCGCACAATTGCACTCATCTCACATGCTAGTAAAGTAATGCTCAAAATTCTCCAAGCCAGACTTCAGCAATACGTGAACCGTGAACTCCCTGATGTTCAAGCTGGTTTTAGAAAAGGCAGAGGAACCAGAGATCAAATTGCCAACATCCGCTGGATCATGGAAAAAGCAAGAGAGTTCCAGAAAAACATCTATTTCTGCTTTATTGACTATGCCAAAGCCTTTGACTGTGTGGATCACAATAAACTGTGGAAAATTCTGAAAGAGATGGGAATACCAGACCACCTAACCTGCCTCTTGAGAAATCTGTATGCAGGTCAGGAAGCAACAGTTAGAACTGGACATGGAACAACAGACTGGTTCCAAATAGGAAAAGGAGTACGTCAAGGTGTATATTGTCACCCTGCTTATTTAACTTCTATGCAGAGTACATCATGAGAAATGCTGGACTGGAAGAAACACAAGCTGGAATCAAGATTGCTGGGAGAAATATCAATAATCTCAGATATGCAGATGACACCACCCTTATGGCAGAAAGTGAGGAGGAGCTAAAAAGCCTCTTGTTGAAAGTGAAAGAGGAGAGTGGAAAAGTTGGCTTAAAGCTCAACATTCAGAAAACGAAGATCATGGCATCTGGCCCCATCACTTCATGGGAAATAGATGGGGAAACAGTAGAAACAGTGTCAGACTTTGTTTTTTTGGGCTCCAAAATCACTGCAGATGGTGACTGCAGCCATGAAATTAAAAGGCGCTTACTCCTTGGAAGAAAAGTTATGACCAACCTAGATAGTATATTCAAAAGCAGAGACATTACTTTGCCGACTAAGGTCCGTCTAGTCAAGGCTATGGTTTTTCCTGTGGTCATGTATGGATGTGAGAGTTGGACTGTGAAGAAGGCTGAGCGCCGAAGAATTGATGCTTTTGAACTGTGGTGTTGGAGAAGACTCTTGAGAGTCCCTTGGACTGCAAGGAGATCCAACCAGTCCATTCTGAAGGAGATCAACCCTGGGATTTCTTTGGAAGGAATGATGCTAAAACTGAAGCTCCAGTACTTTGGCCGCCTCATGCGAAGAGTTGACTCATTGGAAAAGACCTTGATGCTGGGAGGGATTGGGGGCAGGAGGAGAAGGGGACGACCGAGGATGAGATGGCTGGATGGCATCACTGACTCAATGGACCTGAGTCTGAGTGAACTCCGGGAGTTGGTGATGGACAGGGAGGCCTGGCGTGCTGGGATTCATGGGATCCCAAAGAGTCGGACACAACTGAGCGACTGAACGGAATGGAACGGAGAGATGGCTTGGTACCGCTATTAGCTCTGTGCTTCTGAAGGATTGATTCCTTCCGGCACAGACTGCAGCGGC
The DNA here is from genome assembly GCA_006408695.1 of Aepyceros melampus. Classification (NCBI taxonomy): domain Eukaryota; kingdom Metazoa; phylum Chordata; class Mammalia; order Artiodactyla; family Bovidae; genus Aepyceros; species Aepyceros melampus. The sequence continues at coordinate 389,560 of SJXQ01009137.1, forward strand.
GAGTCAAGAGGCAGGGGAGAGGTCAGGAGCCCAGGGCCATCTTGTGACATTGGATAGAGAGGGATGTGTGGGCACAAGGGCAGAATGAAGAAAGACCGGCTGCAGTTGGGCCCTAGATCACACATTATGGGTGAAGGAGAAGGGGAATCAAAAGACGCACAAGTATTTTTACTCCGTGAGACCGAGAACCTGAGCCCAGCCCTGCCAGACTGGAGTGAAGAGAAGACCATGGGGAAGGGAAGTGTATAGAGAAGGGGCAGGAAAGACAAGCAGAGAAGCCCTTTGATTGCTGAATGTCCTTTACAAATGGGGCCACCATGGGCATCACAGCTATTGGTTCAGAGCCCTTGCTCTCCTGGCCCCCAGCCCCCTCCCTTCAGATTCCTCCAAATCCCGCACAAACACCATAGCTCCAGGGGGTCAGCTCTCTTTTCAAGAGGGCCAACCAGATGGCTGAACTTTAACAGTCTTTGCTCAAATACATTTTTTGGAAATTAATTCTCACTGAAGGAAGATTTTGCTCAGGGTCAATCAAGATCAGTCTCGGGTGGGTGACAAAGAGGAGGTATCTTGCTACCCCCCACCCCAACCCCACCCGCCCTGGGCTGGTGCCTGCGGAGCGACCTTGGGAGACCGTCATTTCCGGATTAAGACACACTTGTAGGATAAAGGCCACAGGTCTCCGGCAAGCAGCTCCAAAAGTGCCCCGGGTTTGTGCTAGTTCTACTTCTGGTTGCAGCCACAGAGCCTTTCCCCCAGAGCTCAGCATCGGGGAGGTGGGGTAGGGGGTGCCAGAGATGAGTTAGTAATTGCGATGACTGGGGTAGAAGGAAGCTCAGCCAGGGTCGCAGCAGGATCCAGGCAGCGGGGATCCAGGACAAGCGCAGATGTGTGTTTCAGGAGGGAAAGAGCGAACGACAGAGCTGGACATGGAGAAAGAAGCCAAGGAGGGACGGAAAGTGAGAGGGGGAGGAGAGGAGGCGGGGTTAGAGACAGACACGGAGAAGGGGCCAGAGAGCAGGGCAGGGCAGGACTGAACCCTCCAGAAAATGGGGCGGCTGGGCGCACTTAGGTGGGCTGTTCCCGTGTCGGTCAAGGCTCCCTGCGACACCTGGGTGTGTGCACCTCTCAGCACACACAGCCCCTCCCGCTGGGCCCGGTGCCCCCAGAGGCCATTTCTGCTTCCCTTGTTACCCTCTGCTTAGCCAAGCCCCACGTGGCCGGGGCTGCGGAATGTCTGTAAATATGGACAATAGCTCACCTGTACTGAGCCTTTATAAACATCTAAAACATCAGATCTGAACTCTGCCCACTTCAGGAACTGATATTATCTGTGTCTCTTTTATTTATTTATTTTTTTACACCTGGGAAAACTGAGGCTTAGGCAGGTTGAGAGATGGCCCAGGACCAGGTGGCAGTTTAGGCTGGAGCAGGTGGGAATCCCGCGTCCAAGCCCACCTCTTGAGTTTCTAACCGCATCTCCCCCATGCCCTCCAGCATGCTAGGCTGTCCAGGGAAGAAGTGAATGGAGGGATGAGGAAGGGAAGCATGGGTGGAGCAGTGGTCTGGGTGCTGGCCACTCCCAGCCCGGAGGAGCTGGGGAGGGAGGACCAGAGTGGTTCCTCACTCCTCTGAGTGTGCGTCTCCAGCTGCTTCATGGTGAAGGCCATCCCAACCTCTCTCCATGGGGTACAGGTGGCGGACACAGAGGCCTCCTGAGCTGAGATGCTCAAGGCCAGAGAGCAGGCCCCCTCCCTGCCCAAAGGTGGGCCTGGGGAGGGGCAGCAGAAGGGCCCCCAGGGCTCAGGTGCTTCCTGCTTGGGGGTTTCCCTGGGCAAGGGGCTCATTCCTTCTGGGAAGAAATTTGCGTGGCTGGCCAGGAGCCAGCCCCCAGCTTCCTCCAGGCTGCCCTTGACTGGCACCTTTCTGAGAGACTCTCCCTGGGCCTGGCATGCTGCACATTCTCACCTCAGTGGATGCCACAGTTAGGTGCTCATGGAATCCGATTGTTGCCAGGGATGTGGGGTGCCAACATTGAAACCTTGCGGCTGGGTAAACCTGGGGTGTTTCCATTGTCCCTTTGACTGCTGGAGACTGTTCAGCAGGTTTGTGGGGTGTCCGCCCCAGGAGGGCTTGGCCCTGAGAGGAGGATCCATGCTGGCCGAGGGTCCTGATTATGACGAGGAGCAGGGAGGAGGAGGAAGAGGCCTGTGCACAAAATAGAAACTCTTTGTCTCTGTGGGTTCTTTGTGAATTGGGCAACAATTGGCAACAAAATGTATTAGTTAACAGAGGCCTGGTTTTCCTGCCCACTGCCCTTCTGAGCTCCCTCCTCCTCCTGATGAACCCCCAGCACCCACAGTCACGTCCAAAGGCTCCCAGGGACCTTGGACTTTGTGCAAGGGCCCAGCGCGAAGACGATCTGAAATATCAGTCATCACACTGGCCGGAAAGCAGGGAGCTCTCCATCCATCTCTTGCTCATTCTTGCTTACTTTGTGCTCTCTCTTCAAGTTGGTCAGCACAGGAACGATCAAACCATTAAGAGGTCATGGGGCAGGGGTCAGGGATCAGTGACAGATTTCTAGCTGGATGGTGGATGAACTAGCTGCTTTGCCGGAGACCCCACGTCTGGAAGGAAGACCAATAAGGCAATCACGGTGCTTCCGTGAAGCTCAGCTGATGTGTGAAGGGGCTGACAGTGCCTGGTCCACAGTTCAGTTCAGTCGCTCAGTCGTGTCTGATTACTTGTGACCCCCTGGACTGCAGCACGCCAGGCTTCCCTGTCCATCACCAACTCCTGGAGCCTACCCAAACTCATGGTCCACAGGAGGGTCCAATACCACCACTGAGATCGAGGGCAGAGGCCATCCCTGGGCCCTGGTCTCACACCCGGAGCTCTCAGAAAGTTCTGGCTGACTGGTAGAAAGCGTGCCTGGCTGCGGGCCTAATGGGAGACATAGGGTTAGCGATTTGGTCTCCGTCTTTCTCTCACTGCGTGACCACAGGCGACTCTCAGTTTCCCTCATTTTAGAGCAGGAACAGTGACCTTCTTAACTCAGAGTTCCCGTTAGAGTCACAGGAGACGAGGTGACTGACGGTGCTGTTTGGAGGGAAGGTGCCATCTACCTGCCAAGCACTATTATCTTCTCTCTCCCTGCTAGGATGACACTCCCCCGACACACACCCTTTACAACAATGGGCACTGCGTTCCTCCAGATAATGACAAGCACAGGCAGAGGTGTGCTGTCAGCTGGCTCTCTTGGAGGGAAAAAATGACCTGACGTCTAGAATTCGCTAATTTCCATGGTATAAATATTCCCACCATGATTGATTCCAAGCTACCAGTGGTTTGGAACCCGCCATGACTGCCCTCAATATTTAACAAGTGGCTCTGTTCCAAGCCAGTGACCTCACTAGCAAGGGCAGGAAGTAAGGCCTGGGTCTCCTGTCAGTCAGGCTGGAGCCCCCATTGAGTGGATGTGTTGGGAATTCCTGTTTTCCTATATCCCATGTGAAGCCGGTTCTGCCCAGATCTCTCATTTCTTTCCAATATTCCTCTTGAGGCTTGAAGCTGGAGGACTCTAGAGAGGGCAGGGCGTGGGGTTTACTGCCCAGCTGTGGGGAGGGCTTAGCTTGGACGGCAGAGGGTCACTGTGTGAATTTCAGGGGTGGAGAGAGGGTGGATCCTGGGGGAAGAGCTTCCCTCCAGGCCACGTCTCTTGTGTCTCCTGCATTGGCAGGTGGATTCTATACCACTGCGCCCCCTGGAAAGCCCTGTTAAACACCAGCTCCTGCCGTAACACAGGGGTTTTTTCCATAGCCAGCTTCTCTATGTTCCTTATATTCATGTTCTGCTACTGTCTTAGCATCTGGAAACCTGCATCCTACTTCCCTGCAGGCTCTTCAAGATCTGGTCCAGCTCCTGGCACATCAGAGGTACCCCATAGATGGATGTTGAATTAATGGGTAAAATGATGGCTCCGGGCACAAGGGCTCTGGGGTGACTGCCGTAGCCAGCCCTGGCCCTCATTGTCTCTCACATTTGACACATTACAAGCAGGATCTTTTGCCGCCCTCCTGTCCCTCCAACAGACTGGTTCCAAATAGGAAAAGGAGTATGTCAAGGCTGTATATGTCACTCTGCTTATTTAACTTATATGCAGAGTACATCATGAGAAACGCTGGGCTGGAAGAAGCACAAGTTGGAATCAAGATTGCCGGAAGAAATATCAATAACCTCAGATATGCAGATGACACCACCCTTATGGCAGAAAGTGAAGAGGAACTAAAGAGTCTCTTGACGAAAGTGAAAAGGGAGAGTGAAAAAGTTAACCTAAAGCTCAACGTTCAGAAAACGAAGATCATGGCATCTGGTCCCATCACTTCATGGCAAGTAGATGGGGTAAAAGTGGCTGACTTTATTTTTCTGGGCTCCAAAATCACTGCAGATGGTGACTGCAGCCATGAAATTAAAAGACGCTTACTCCTTGGAAGGAAAGCTATGACCAACCTAGACAGCATATTAAAAAGCAGAGACATTACTTTGCCAACAAAGGTCCGTCTAGTCAAGGCTATGGTTTTTCCAGTGGTTGTGTATGGATGTGAGAATTAGACTATAAAGAAAGCTGAGTGCTGAAAAATTGATGCTTTTGAACTGTGATGTTGGAGAAGACTCTTGAGAGTCCCTTGGACTGCAAGGAGGTCCAACCAGTCCGTCCTAAAGGAGATCAGTCCTGGGTGTTCATTGGAAGGACTGATGTTGAAGCTGAAACTCCAATACTTTGGCCATCTGATGTGAAGAGCTGACTCATTTGAAAAGACCCTGATGCTGAGAGGGATTAGGGGCAGGAGGAGAAGGGGACGACCGAGGATGAGATGGCTGGATGGCATCACTGACTCAATGGACATGGGTTTGGGTGGACTCTGGGAGTTGGTGATGGACAGGGAGGCCTGGTGTGCTGCGGTTCATGGGGTTGCAAAGAGTCAGACACGACTGAGTAACTGAACTGAACTAACTGTCCCTCCTCCTCACTCATTCACTCATCCATTCAACCAACGTTAATCATTCAGTGCCCAGCACACATATAGGGCTCGCTGACCAGAGGATTTGTGGATGACCTCAAGGCTTTTCATTTGGTGGGAAGTAGTGGGAGGGTGAGAGGAAATGCGGGGCTTGAGGGAGCAGAGGAGATCTATTTTTGATGCATTGACTGTAGTGCCTGCAGGACACGCATCAAGGGGCAGATAGACACCCGACGTGGAGCTCAGGATGGAGGACATGACTCTGTGAATCCTCCTTCAACGTGTTCCAGGTTGGAAAGTCTACGGCAACTTTTGGTTGTCCATTGAGGTCACTGAATCCATGTTCTCAAGCCTTTCCCTGGCTATTTCCTCTACCTGAAGTTCTCTTTGAAGATAGGTACCCTTTCCTGCAGGTACCTAGGTCAAACGCTCTTCTTCAAAGCCTTATGGGCTCCTGGTGATGCAAACCGGTCAAATGGCCTTCCTTCGGCTCCCTCGCTCACTCTATTTATGCTGCCTTGCCTCTTTCCAGTGGCCTGTGCCCACCCCACCCCCAGGGTGCCATCAGCTCCTTAGGGCCAGGATGGGACCCCCCTCTTCTCTGTGCCCTCTTGGCACCCACCAGTTCTGGCTTGGATGAGTGAATGAATGAATGCTGATAACAGATCAACATTTGTCTCCTGGACAGCCCCACCTCCTTTGTCAGATGGCCTTGGGGGCTGTTCTGTTGGCCTGAGGCTGGGACATTCCTTGAAGACACAGCATGAAAACAGTCTGCTTACCCCAATCCTGCCTCCAGGGCAATCCCTCAGCTCTGCCTCTCAGTGGTGGCCTCAGGTTCTCTGTGTTCCTGCCAACTCTGTATCAGACATGAGAGAATCTGCAGGCGTCTGACCTCCCAACCCATCCTTTTTCTAATTTGCATTTGGAGATACAGACCTGGGTTGTGACATGTCTTCATTTCTTTTATAATCACGGAAGGGCAAAGCCAAGTTGCTAATTTAGGTACAAAGATGCTTCAGCACTCCTGAGAATTAGTCAATTTTGTGTTACTTCATTATTTTTGTAATGCCTTATTGCAGTTATTGATGAAAGAAACTTTGAATGTTGCAACACTGTGTTTCCAAACCACGAGAGACCCTGGACCTGACACCCAAAACCTGACTGGTGATTCTCTCACTGAACCTTGGATCCCTAGTCAGACTCCACTCATGTCCCTTGGCAGGGTCCACGCCCAGGATGGGGGCCCCACAGCCTCCTCGAGGGCCTCCGAGACTTGGGCTGGCTCTGCTTCGCCATGGCGCCAAGTCCCCCACTGCATATCCACCCCCAGCAGGGCTGCCTCCCGAGGTATTGCCCCTCTGCTCCTGGAAACCCTTTGTGTACTCAGTAGTCTAAGCAAAGAATCAAGGCCAGCTTTTCAGGACAGACAGATTTCAGAATAACCTACTGTCCAGACTAACCCACAGAGGGAATTTCTCTCACTGTTAGGACCTGACTTCTTCACTTAAGATCTCCTGGCGCAAAGTGCTCCTCAGTACTTGCATGGAGGCCCTTTCTCTCCGGGCCCCCCCAGTGTGTTTCAGAGCATCATGCTCTGTGTGACGCCCCCGCCCCTTTTTATTTTTTTTAAACTTTTTGGCCACACCTCACAGCATATGGGATCTTAGTTCCCCCAAGTGGGTTTGAACCTGCACATGCTGCATTGGAAGCGCCAGGGAAGTCCTGCCCCCACCCCCTTGATGGACATTTAGTTTGCTTGCAATCAGTGAGTGATAAGCAGGGCTGCACTGGAGACCCCTGGGTGGGAGTCACTGTGCTTCAAGGGAGTGTATTTCAAGGACGCGGAGCAGAGTTCTAGCTTTAGAATTGAAAACCAGCTTCCTGAAACAGGGTCAGCCTGTGTACTGAGGACGAAACAGGACGTTTATCAAAATGAGGTTCCTATCTCCTACCTCATATTGCCACAAAACAAAACAAGTGGTAGGATATCCTTTTCATTGGCAAATGAGGGGCCAGGAGAGCCTCTGGGCACTTAGGCCTCTGGTTCTGTTTTCTGGGAGCCGTACTGCGGTCTCAAGGGGCCCCAGGGGCAGTCTGGGTCAGACTCTGGGCAGCTCATTGCCTCTGCCAGCTGGACCAGACTGCTGGGACCCCGGGCCAGGCAGCGGGCTGCTTCAAAACTCCAGGCCGGCTGCTGCGTGCAGAGGCAAGGGTCTCCGTCTGCCTTAGCTGGTTCCCGAGCACTTTAGATACCATCTGTACAGTCAAGACGATCCACAAAGATCCACCTTAGGGCCCCTGCTCTGGGTCCCGCTCTCTAGAAGGCACTGAGACCAGAGAGGGGACAACACTCAGGGACTGCCACTCCCGAGGGGCTGCGGACAAGTGGGAAAGAAAGAGCGTCGCCCAACTAGGCAGCGCTGGGGGACTTGAGAGGTGGGTGTGGGTTGGGCATCCTCTCCCCGAGCGCCAGCCCCGCCCGGGCACCTTTCCCGCTCCCTCGGTCTCCGCCCCCACCTCCCCCCTTCCCCCCGGTTCTTCCCCTCTAGGAACTAGCAGGCCTCGGGAGAGGGGAGGAGGGAGGCCTGGGGCTCTTATAGGACCACAGGGCGGGGCAAACCTCGTGAGGTCACCGAGCACTGGATAAAGGGACGCAGAACGAGCGCAGGTGGCAGAGCCTTCGTTCCGGAGTCGCCCCAGGACCCCAGACATGAAGCTCCTCGTCCCCGCCCTGCTGTCCCTTGGAGCCCTTGGTGAGTGCAGGTATGGGTGGGGCCGGAGGCATGCCCCTCCAGGTAGATGTCCCGGTCCCCACGCCCCGCTGTGGGAGCATCCCAGTCCCCTCACCCCGCAGTGTAGGCGTCTGGGCCTCCTTGTCCCCCGCAGCAGGCAGTTTGGCGCGGGCACCTGCCGCAGAGGAGGCGCCCGGGAGCGGAGCGGATCCCGCCCACTCGCCTGGGGAGGAGCCCGGAGCTGGGTTCCGAGAAGCCGGCGGGGTCCGTGCCCAGAGCTGCCGAGATCCCCTAAGGGTCTTTCCCGGTCCCTGTCCCTTCTGTCCTACCCATAGCACTGGTGACAAGAGTATACAGAGGGAGGCGGAGGTGGTAATGAGATTCGGAGAGGGCGAGTGACTTGCCCAAGACACTCAGGAGACTGCAGATGGGGTCCCGGCTCCTGCAAGGAATGTAACTTGGGCAGCGACAGTCTTTCTGAACCTCAGCTTCACTGAAAAATGGCTCAACGCTTTTTCCACAGGGCTGTGAGGAGGGCGCAGGGCCGCCTGCCCTGGTAGATGGAGGCTCACACGAGCCCTCCCACTGCAAAGGGGCAGAGGTGGGGGGCACAGACCCTGCTGCTGGGCCCCTTCTGTCAGACGGTGCGAGAGAAGTGCCTGGTGCCTGGTTTTTAATGTGCCTGGACTAGAAGGGGACTAAGCAGAAGGGACTAAACCACCGTTCCTTCTGGCCGCACTCCCGAGTGCTCACTCACCTGTGCTGGACATTAGTGATGTAAATGTGAGGGCCGGGCCTCCAGCAGTGGAGGGGGAGGGTCCAGGACGGTGGCCGCAAGGGCTGGAGAGTGTCAGCGGTGAGACGGGGTGTGTGCAGGGCTCGGGTGAAAGCCCAGGTGTCGCCCCCTGCAGCCTGCCCCGCCAACAGCTCAGTGCAGCCTCCTTCTGTCTCCCGCATCTACTCCGGGCTGGGGGCTTCCTGGATGAAAAGAGTTGTTTAGAGGATAACCGTGAGCTTTTGCTCCCTAGCCTGTCCCTGTCCTTTCGAATCCTCTTCTCCAGTTTCCTTCCCATGATGTTGTTCAGTCACTCAGGCATGTCTAACTCTCTGCAATCCCATGGACTGCAGCATGCCAGGCACCCCTTGCCCTTTGGTATCTCCTGGAGTTGGCCCAAACTCATGTCCATTGAGTCAGTGATGCCACCCAACCATCTCATCCTCCCCAGGAGTGTGGATTGTTTCTCTCTTCTCTAAGGCAGCACTGGACCTGGCCAGGACCACCAGCTCACGACTACCCTTCCTCCTGCTCCCTGACCCGTGGCCTGCTGGGCCCATAGCACAGGGTCAGGGCCACCTAGGAGAGGCCGGAGGGGCAGGAAGCCTTGCTTTCCTAGAAGTGGTCATGGGCTGTGGTCTGGGATCTGGCTCAGAGTCGCATCACTGGGTTCCATTTTCACTTGAATCTTTGGTTGTCTTGACCCCCACTAGGTCTGCAGTTTAAATCCTACTGTCCATGGAATGGTGGCCAACGTCCCAAAGTATCACTGAATCTCTTGTCCTACCCAGTGGAAGGGGCAGCCACTGGCCTAGGGGGTTCCCGCCCTGCCCCCCATGGGTGTCGTGGCAGGAAGAGGCTGGGTGGGGCGAGAAGAGTAACTTCAGCCCAGCCCCTGGCTTTGAGAGAGGGGCACTGTGTGTCCGCACAGAAGGAATCTGAGCATGTGTCCTTTCAGGAGGGTGCCATCCAGGCTCAAGTGGGCAGCATGTGAGTGACTGAGAGATCAGGGGCGGGGCTGGGGACACCGGAAGGGCCAGACCTAGATCTGCCTCCGGAGCATTTGTCTTGTGAGAGACAGGCAGCTTCAGAGCTGGCTGCTGGGAGCTATGGAGAGGAGGAGCAAAGCGCTGCTGCGTTCTGCACCCAGCGCTGGTGTTTGAGGGGCTGGGGGCAGTGCGCCTCAGAAAACCTCTCAGTGGTGCTTTAGTTTCCTGGTTCACCCCTCCCAAGGGAGCACACAAGCTCATCCCCTGGCTCCCTATTCCTGCCCCTGCTCATGCCTTCCCTCCAGCTTGACACAAGGTCTTCGTTTTGCTCTCTCCCTTTACCCCCAGCTTCCATCTTGTGACCCCCCCCCCAACTCCCGATTTCAGCTGTGTTCTCCCTTCTCGATGCTTTTCTGCCTGGTTTCCAGGTTTCAGCCCACCTGTTCCTGCCCTCCTGTGAGTTGCTGCTCCACGGCTTCTGAATGAGACCTTCTAGGACCTCCCTGGAGGCTTTCCATGACCTGCCCCCAAACCCTTTACCATCTCCACGGCACCCGTCTCTAACCAGTCAGGGAGACTGGTTAGAGTCTACATAGGCAGGGGGCTTGGTGTCTCACTGCCTAGGTTCAAATCCTGGATCCAGACTTATTAGTTGTGAAACCTTGGGGAAGCCATAAGTTAAAGCCACAGTTTTCTCATCTGGGAAACGTGGATATCAGCAAAACTCTCAATAAAAAGGGACTGGTGGATCGAGGGGGAACGGAACACATGAAGGGCGGAGTACAGACCTGGCACAGATGGGCCTCCCAACCGTCTCTGAGCACGTGGCCCGCTGCGCCCACTGCTTGGGTTGCCTCCCCGCCCCAGTCACTGGCTGAGGTCATAGGGACATCACACCTGGCTCGGCACTTGTTCTCTTCTAGAGCATTCATCCTTGGGGGCTTTTTGCCTCTCCCAATGAGATGGCTGCTGCCATCTGCTTGTACGTTCCTCTGCATATCACCCAGTGCTGTGTATACAGAGGGCATCCAGGAAACCCTGCTGGATCCCAGTGGCTAAATCGGATAGTGCTGATTCTCACTTCAGGACAGATCCAGGAAGGCTTCCCAGGGTAGATTACACCCCTAGAAATTTCCCTGGGATGGTGGCTGGTGGGGGAAAGGGGGTGGCAGCCACATCCTTGCCAGGTGTCTCAGTACCTTGGAGGGTGCAGGGGGTGCTTATGAATAAAAGGTGGCAGAGAGCTGAACGCAGCCCCCTTCCCCACCAAATCACATCCAAAAGGGGAGTGGCTTTTGCAACCACGAGGCTTTTTTTTTTTTTTTGTAGCAGTTTTACTGATGTATATTTTACTTATCATAAAATTTACCTCATCAAAGTATACAATTCAGTGGTTTTTAGTAACTTTACCAAGTGGTACAACCATTGCGGTAAATCAATTTAAGAACATTTCCATCCCTCCTTGAGAGTCCTCTCTTCGGTGCAGTGGTGAATGGTGTAACTCAGGCACACTGACCCACTTGGTACAACACCTACTGCAGCTCGTCTCCCGACAAGGGGTGGGGTGTATCTTCCTTCATTCCCTTGGCATCCTCTGGGGAGGATGTCTGGGCAGATGTCTGAAGCCTCAACAACCTAGAGGGACCCAGATTCCAGGCTGGACACTGCCACTGCTGAGCAGACTGTCACTCAGCCATGCTCAAGAGTCAGCCTCCACACCAGAAAGACAGACTCAATACTTCCTCCCCTGCCTACCTCCTAGGTTCAGGGGAACAAAGCAGGTGGGAGAACTCCCTTAGCTGATGCAAGGGAGCATTGCTGGGTTTTTGTCAGGGGTAAGAAGTATGTCAGTCAGAGGAGGGAAACGATTCCAGAGGCTCTGATCATCTCCTCAGATTCGTTGAGGGTCACAGCCCTCTGGCCAGCATGGAGTGGTCATCAGGCCAGCGAAACACCTCCATCGGAGGAGAGTGGCTTGACTTAGCCACAGAATGGAGAGGGAAGGGGAGGGCCACTCCTTGAGAGGGCAAGGCTGTCCCTTCCACGGACAGTGATAGAGCCCTCACTCCTTGGCCTTTTTCCCAGGACTGTGTCTGGCTGCCCCGAGGAAGAACGTTCGATGGTGTGCCATCTCACAACCGGAGTGGTCCAAATGCTACCGATGGCAGTGGAGGATGAAGAAGCTGGGCACTCCCTCTATCACCTGTGTGAGGAGGACCTCTGCCTTGGAATGTATCCGGGCCATTGCGGTGAGTCCAGGCCATAGGTTGGGTGGGACCAGACTGAAAGGGAAAGGATCCAAGTGCCAGGGAAAATGTGCTCGCCCTGCCCTCTCTGCTCTTCTTCCTGAGCGCCTGTGAGTTGGGAGCTGTCCTCTCTCCTAGGACACAACGCTATTTTGGAAGCAGACATTACCATTCTAACATTTGAAAACCATGTGTAGGGAAACTGGCATCACCACACAAATTGAGAATAATGACGGTGCAATGATGGTGGCTCAGACAGTAAAGAATCTGCCTGCAGTACAGGAGACCTGAGTTCGATCCCTGGGTTGGGAAGATCCCCTGGAGAAGGAAATGGCAACGCCTGGAGAATCCCATGGACGGAGGAGCCTGGCGGGCTACAGTCCAGGTTGTGGCAAAGAGTCGGACACGACTGAGTGACTAGCCCACCACTAACACACAATGATATCTCAGAAGCAGTTGTATTGGGTGAATATAACACTGGCAAAAGTCAGGGTGACTCTAAGAGAAAATCTCCAGAGAGGTTACCTCTGAACTTGCAGAGAAAAAGCTGAGCCCATCATAGTCAGCACATCACGTGCTGGGGCACAGCCTGCCAGGCCACACTGGAAAGACACTTGTCTAAGACGTTAGCAGAGAGAGAAAGGAAAGGGAGTCATGACTTGTGCATAACTTCAGATTCCTTTTGTTTTTTCAGATGTAAAATCTATTGCAATCATTTTTATTTGTTTGTTTGACAAGTGTGTTGTGTGTCTGCCGTGTGCCATGGTAATGTGTATGTGACTTTAGCACCAAGAAGGTAATGTGTGTAAAGTTCCTATTAATATCTAGGGTTATTGGAACAGTACATAAGGGAAAAAATCTAGTTTGAATAATATTTTAGACTGTTAGTTTACAACTATGGCCTGTGGACAAACACCAGCATTTCCTGCTGGCTTAAAATGCAGATTTGTAGGCCCTATTCTAACTTGTTCCACATCTATGAATAAGACCTCAAAATCTGCCTTTTTAATTAGAGCCCCGTTTGAAATCAGGACCACATACCGCGGACTTCCCTGGTGATTCTGTGGTAAGGAATCCATCTACCGATGCAGACGATGTGATTCAATCGCTGGGTCAGGAAGATCCCCTGGCGGAGGACATGGCAACCCACTCCAGTATTCTCGCCTGGGAAATCTCGCGGGCAGAGGAGCATGGTGGGCGCCAGTCGATGGGGTCGCAAAGAGTTGGACACAGCAACCACACAACAACTACATACCATACACCAAAATAGAGATAGATTAAATGCTTAAAAATAAAATGTGTATTATCGAAAACCTAGAGAGGTAGAGTCGTTCGCAGAACCGTAGAGGGAAGAGAAGTCTCTTAGCTTTTAAAAAAGCAATGAACCAAATCATGAAGTAAAATGAATGATTAAAAATTTTAATTTATAGCCATTAAAAACATTTTAAGCAAAGCATTTGACAGCATTGTAAAGCAATTATCCTCCAATTAAAAAAAAATTTAGAAAGCACTGGAGTGAATATGACCAGCTCTGACAAGTGACTGTTCTATGAAGAACTACTTCGCTGATAAGAAAGTAAGACCACATAAGAAAAACAGTATGGGGAGACGGAGGTAGTATCAATAAAAATACTGTGAGATGTTCCCCATAATAATCAAGAGTCATACAAATCTAAGTGACTTGTTAGCACTTGAATTTTCTAAGTGATAGCACTTAGATAAAATGAAAGCCTCTCACACTGGTGTTTCTATAGTGAAACTGGTCCTCACGGTAAGCGGCATTCCCAATTGGAAAGGAATCATCTGGAAAGCAGGATGGCAATGATGGCCAAGGCCTTGAAGACAAAATGCCCATTGTCTGGGTGATACCGCCCTCAGATGCCTATCCCAAGGCAACAGGTCATCAGAAGGGAAAAAAGCTAAGAGGACAAAGCTGTCCATGCAAGTAAAATTTTTTTAATTAATTTTTTTTTTTTTAGCTTGTTTTGCTTTACGATACTGTATTCGTATTGCTACACATCGACAGAAGGAACCCAAGTGGTGAACATTGGAGGGAATGTTTCAAATTTAGCTTAATAAATTATAAAACAGCCACATTATGATAAAATATCATGAAGTCAATACAATCAATAAAGCTGCTACAGGAAAAAATATAGGCAGTTTTAGATGAATAAAGCAGTCCAGAAAATATTATTTCTACCAGGCTGCAAATATGAGAAATAAGTAAGCATCAGTGAAGTAATATGCCAAAGAGGATGAACATGGTTTATGATGATGATAACTTTAAGATATACTAATAGTTAACATTTGTATTCAATAAAAATAAGAACTTAAAAGAAATATAGAGGAAAAGGGGGGGGGGGGGAAGCATCTAGAACTTTTGTTTTTACTGAACTTTTAATTTTGTATTGGGATATAGCCGATTGACAATGTTGTGGTAGTTTCAGGTGAACAGCAAAGGGACTCAGCCATACGTATACAGGTGTCCACTCTCCCCCAAACTCCTCCCATCCAGGCTGCTATATAACACTGAGCAGAGTTCCCTGTGCTGCAGAGTAGGTCCTTGTTGATTATCCACTTAAGATAAGCAGTGTGTACATGTCCATCCCCCAAAATTTATAATATGAAAGATGGCGAAGGATGCCATCGCTGAGTGATCTGAGGCATATCTTGTGAAAAAGCGGCCACCTGGCGACCTCAGGAGTTACAGAAAAGGGGCTGGAGCCTGTTACCCAAAAAGAGGGGCTCTGGGCTCATACCACCTCTCACAGCAACTGAGTGGGATGTGACTGGAAGCTGACCTTCTGGAAGATCCTTCCAGCCGTGGAGCCTTCTGACATCCTGAGGTTCACTTACCTGGCTTAGGGTAGGTTTTCTCCTGAAGCTGGTCTGGCCTGTGGTTTCAGGATAAAAAGGCGGATGCTGTGACCCTGGATAGTGGCATGGTGTTTGAGGCGGGCCTGGACCCCTACAAACTGCGGCCAGTAGCGGCAGAAATCTATGGGACGGAAAAGTGTGAGTTCTCCCTGGGGACCCAGAAGTTGAGGTGGCTTGGACTTGGGCCCTGGGCTCTGTGGGGTCAGAATGAACAAGGCACAGAGCTGAGGTCTCAGACAGTGTCACACGTCCAGGGAATGATATCCCTGGGCTCTTTAGGCCGGTCACCGACCCACTGGGGAAGCAGAGGAGGCTCTGGGCTGCAATGACCAGATGGAATTCCCCTTCCCACTAGGGGCTCGTTCAGGGAGGGCTGTTTCTCTCTCTCTCCAGTCCAGGCTAAGAGCTCTCGATTCTCTCTACCTTTTCTGCAGCTCCCCAAACTCACTATTATGCTGTGGCGGTCGTGAAGAAGGGCAGCAACTTTCAGCTGGACCAGCTGCAAGGCCGGAAGTCCTGCCACACGGGCCTTGGCAGGTCTGCTGGGTGGAACATCCCTATGGGAATCCTTCGCCCGTCCTTGAGCTGGACAGAGTCAGCCGAGCCCCTCCAGGGAGGTAAGATGTGTGGGGGTTCTGATGATCTCAAGCTGGGGTCCCTACTCTAGTAGCACCTTCACAAACCACTTTGAGGTGTCCCAGGCGAGCATGTGGGGTGAATCCGAGGCAGGGTCAGGTTAACTGCTGTGAAGCCTGTGGGGGTGGGTTCTCCTGTATCAGCAGCCCTGGGAGGTGGTAGCTGAGTCTAGTCTCAGCCAATGTACATCTTCTGAGCTCCTGGCTTTGCAAAGGCTGCCAGGTGTGGGTGGAGGGGAGGGAACACTGAGGATGCCACTGGCTGTGGTCTGGTGAGCTCATACCCTGGTTCATTTCTCTCTGTTCAACAGCTGTGGCTAAATTCTTCTCTGCCAGCTGTGTTCCCTGCGTTGATGGAAAAGAGTACCCCAACCTGTGTCAACTGTGCAAGGGGGCGGGAGAGAACAAGTGTGCCTGCTCCTCCCAGGAACCATACTTTGGTTATTCTGGTGCCTTCAAGTGAGTGAGACTATCCTCTTCTCCCCAGCAGCCCATGTGTCCTCGGGCTAGGAAGCCCTTTCTCTGGCCCCACATAGAGCCCAATGAGCTAGTGGGGACCATGGAGGAGGTCTGGTTCTCCAGCTGTGCAGAGAAGCCGAGTCCGAAAAAGGTGCTGGCTCTGCCCAGTGCCTGATCTCCTCCAGTCCCCTAGCCCCCTCAGGGCCCCTCACCTCCGTACCAGCCCAGCGAGCAGTCACCTCGTCAGCGCGCCCTCCTGCCTCCCGAGATCCCTCAATCTGGCTTTGTCCCTCTGCGGTCCTGGGCTCCTCCTGCTGACGGCTGTCCCCTCCCTAACTACAGAGGGACTGAAGGAGTCTTGTCATGAGCAGACCGGCCCCAGACCCCTGGCCAGGCAGCCGGACAGCCTGGTCCCTCTCCCCGGGAGGTAGTGATCTCTGCCTCACTGGGGAGCTCTCTCCTCCACCCCAGCCTCGCGCTGAAGCTGATGTTTCTCCTTTTACCCCATCTGCCTCTCAGACTCAGGCATTTTGTGTGTGTTGGGGGGCCTCCCCGATTCTCTGCTGCTCAGGGCACATTTGCCTCTTAGCCCTGGGAGGGGAAAAAACCACATGGCCGCGCACGGCTTTTACCCTCTGGTGTAGAGGCTTGGAAGCTCTTTACGTAGAAAGACAAAGTCTTGCCCTGCCAATCAGCCCTTAAAGGGGAAAGTGGGGATCTCTAGCCAGCATCCTCTGGTTCTTCCTTCCTCAGAATCCACCTGCAGGTGGCCCCTGATGCCTTCCTAGTGGGGGCCCCAGAGCCTCAGAGACCTGTCCTCTGCAGGTCAGGAGCCCACAGAAGACAAGCCCCAGGGCCCTGTTCCACAGGCAGGCAGGAGGAACAAGCCGGGCCCCGCTCTGTGCTGACCCTTCTGGTGCTTTCTCATCCCACAGGTGTCTGCAGGACGGGGCTGGAGACGTGGCTTTTGTCAAGGAGACGACGGTGTTTGGTAAGGGGAGGGCAAGGAGCCGCGGGTACTCCCTCCTTCGCTTTTCTTTCCTTTCATTTCATTGTAAATCCAAGTACTGAGCTAATTTGACTCCTCACTTCCTGGCGCACGATTATCAAAGTTCTCTGCAGAGCACAGCCCTTATTTTTATGTGACTTTATATTTTAAGCAATCAGTTTTCTTTGAAATTCTCGTGCCCGCTATCTTTCTCTTCTGCATCAAAGACACCCATGTCAAAGTATCTGACATATGTCCTCCAAGATAGACGTGGTCTTGCAAAGTGTCTAGTGCTGATCTGCGTTTCTGGATTCTAAGCTCACAGAAGCTTTATTGATCATTACTGATTATGATGTGATCAAGGGTTTCCACTCAGCATTCTGTTTAAGAGATTCATCCGTGTGCTGTACTTGTCTGGTTCAGTGATTCTAACAGGTGAGAAGTGCTCCGTGGAGAGCACACATTACATTTACAGTTGTAAAGCAGTAGAGACGTCACTGTTGGTTTATCTTGCATTTCTCTGGCATCTAGTGAATTTGATCATCTCAGTATATTTACTGGTAGTTTGGGCTTCCCTTTCTTCCTTTTTTCACCTTTGACTATCTTTCTATTGATTTTCATGCCTGTTTCTCCATGATTTTGATTCAAGGTGAGGCATTCCTCCTCTCTAGATAACCAGCCATGGTTGGTTCTGACTTTAGGAAAATCTCTTCTCAGTCAAAAAAAAAATCTGTCAGTAACAGGTTTGTTGAACAGAAGTCCTTGATATTGATAAAGTCAAATCGGTCACTTTCGCCCTGCTGGCATATGTTTTGGGGTCTTTTAAAGATGCTATTTTCCATCCAAATCATAAAGATTTTCTACAGTACAATTTATAGACTCTGCTCCCTAACACATTCTTGTCTGTTCATATGTACCCTACCTAGGAAATTAGGTATGGATTCCACTTGAGCATTCTCCTCTTTATAGTGAGATGATTTTCCTTACATTACTGACTGTAAAAAATTCTACCCTTTTCCTACTGCTGTGTGGAGCCACTTATATGTAAAATTTGTTTATAATCATGGATTCTGAGCTATTTTGTATCACTAGTCTATTTGCATTTTTCTGCTTTTATTCCTCTTGTTTGTAGTGATTCTTAATAGCTTATGGAGATGGAAGTGGGAGGGAGAGAAAGAGAGAGAACCTTCCCCAAACAGTTTGTTATTTATTTTCTAACTAGAATTTTTGAATTATTTTCTTGATTGTTTAAAACATCATACTTTAAGTAGAATTGTATTGAATTTAAATTGATTCATGAAAAACGGATTTATTTATGTCAAATTTTCTAATCCCTGGATCATAATAAATCTCTCCCTTTTGATCACACCTCTGTTTAGGTTCTTTAATAGAATTTATAGAACTTAACCTTTTTCTCTTAGTCTCCTGTGTTGTTTGTTTTTGTCTTACTTTGGCTGAGCAGAAAGGCTCGCGGGATCTCAGTTCTCTGACAGATTGAACCCAGGCCACCACAGTCAAAGCACTGAATCCTAGCTACTACACCATCAGGGAGCTCCCTCCTGAATTTTTTTTTTTCTTCTGCATTGTTTAATGAAACTAATTGCAGCCACTCAGTGGTGTCTGACTCTGTGTGACCCTATAGACTGTAGCCCCCCAGGCTCCTCTGTCCATGGGATCCCCAGACAAGAGTGGGTTGCCGTTTCCTACTTCAGGGGTCCTCCCGACTCAGGGACTGAGTCTTTGTCTCCTGTATCTCCTGCATTGGCAGGTGGATGCTTTACCACTGAGCCACCCAAGAAGCCAGTGAAGCCGATTACCTGCTATTTAATGATTTTACTGGCTATTATAGTGTAGTATATGCTGTATTAGTTTCTGTTCTGTTGTTGCTAATGAGGGTAACACTTAATTTTTGTAGTGTTGCCTCGCTGGACTTTTCTTGTTAGTGTTATTAGTTTTTTCTTGGTTTCACTGGCTTTTCTATGTAGGTGATTGCATCATCTTTCAATAATTAGAATTTGTCTTTTTCCTTCCAGTGTTCATATCTCTTATTTCTTTAGTAAATTGTGAAATACAGGTCGTCTGGTATTGTGTTGGCAATGTGACAGCTGACATCTTTGCCTTGGTCCTGATTTTGAAGTGACTTTGAATTTTCTTCTTTTAGTATGATTTTGCTGTAAAATAGATATCAAAATAGATATTTTGATAACTAGCATTAATCAAGTTTAATACCTTTACCAAGTTCTCTATATTACTGGTTTTCCAAAACTGAAAAAAAGCACAAATAAATGTTGAACATATAAATGCTTTTCTCTGTAGCTATTAAGATTATCTCATTGTCTTTCTTTAATTCATTTCTTGTCATGAATGTCTTTAGCTTCTTTGACATTCAGTCATTCTTTCGTGAATGTAATAAACTGATAAATATAAGAGTCTGACCTATTAGTTTAAAAATAGTCTGTTATATTGAGTTAGCTAATTATTTTAGATTTTTCTGTTTATGTTCATAAGTAAAATAGGTCTGTAATTATTCCCTCTTGTACTTTTGAGATCCAGATTATACTAAGCTCATAAAACAACTTGGGTCAGTTTCCATCACTTAATGTATTTTGATGCAATTTTCATGTGACATAGATCAACAGTTCCAAATTGGGATGGACTCACTCATACCGTCTTTCCCCCTTTTCTGGATACACCCAAGTGTTGAGAAGTGATTCAACTGTATTTTTTTGCTTTAAAATTTTACCATTTTAATTCTTTCTAGAGATGTGGGTTAAGGCAGCAGTTCCGGGCTTGTTTCCATCCTGCGACCCTTTGTAGGTGGGGTTGTCACGTAAACAGATGGGTCTGGTTCAGCCTCCTTGGCTTGCCAGGCAAGAGTTGCAACAATCCCAGAGCCTGTATGATCCAGTCAGAGGAACATGGGCTTGCCTTTAAGGCTTCCTGGGCACTGTCTTTACTTTTCCACACGTTCTGGAGCAATCCACTGCCCTTCTGACCCCATCAACTGTATAAGATGTCTCCTCCAGCTCAGATTCTATGGGGAGAGGAGGGCCGTAGCTCATGGCTACTGACTGGGGTCTGCTCATCGGGACTCTCCTCTCCTCCACCTCTCCCTTCCCCCAGAGAACTTGCCAGAGAAGGCTGACAGGGACCAGTATGAGCTTCTCTGCCTAAACAACACTCGGGCGCCTGTGGATGCATTCAAGGAGTGCCACCTGGCCCAGGTCCCTTCTCATGCGGTTGTAGCCCGAAGCGCGGATGGCAAGGAGACCTTGATCTGGGAGCTTCTCCGCAAGGCACAGGTATCCCCACCCACAGCACCCCCGCCCGCTTGGACCTGGTGGTGGGGAGGTTTCCTTCCCTCCCTCCCTAACTTCCTGCCACTCTGGAAGACTCAGTGCCTGCCTGGCTAGGCTGCTGAAACAATGACGCCTCCTCTAGCATGACCCCCTGGCGGTGTCTCCCAGGCTGGAATAGAAGTAGCGGGAGGACGATGCGATATTCTCAGAACTCTAAGGCGCTTAGACCCCAGCAGCTTCGTAAAGACGAAGCCGTGACTGAGCTGTGTCTCAGGGATGTCGTGAGACCCTCTACAGGAGGAGGTCAACCCAGGTTCCTGCTCTCAGAATCATCCCAGAATCCCAGATACTCTGTTTCAACCTGGTGTTTCGGTTTCCTGTTTACCACTGACATCATAATTCTCTTTCCCCTTATTAGGAGAAGTTTGGAAAAAACAAGTCTCCGAGCTTCCAGCTCTTTGCTCTCCACACAGCCAGAAGGACCTGCTATTCAAAGACTCTGCCCTTGGGTTTTTGAGGATCCCCTCAAAGGTAGATTCGGCGCTGTACCTGGGCTCCCGCTACTTGACCGCCTTGAAGAACCTCAGGAAAAGTGAGTGAGGGCCAGGCCCGCCCTAAGGGCAGGCCGGTGTGGGTGGGGAGCCTTGGCTGAGGCCTTCCGGGAGCACCTCACCATCCTCTACCCCGCCCGCTGTGGGCAGCTCACCTCCAGCCCCTGGAGGTCTTCACCAGGGTAGCTGTGATGCGAATGTGAGCATCTTCTGTGGACCAAATCAGGTGACACGTGTCTCCAAAGGAGCATGTCGCCTCCTGATAATACTGCCGCAGGACCCTGTGTGCATCAGGTTGCCCAGCCCTGATAGAGCAGTCAGTGTGCCTCTGGGGAAGCGAGAAGTGCGAAGACACCCCAGGAGAGCCAGGGCCCTTCTGCCTCCTTCCAGGCAGCTCACAGCCTGTTGACCCCTGTGTCCCTGGGCAGCTGCAGAGGAGGTGAAGGCGCGGTCCACGCAGGTCGTGTGGTGCGCTGTGGGACCCGAGGAGCAGAATAAGTGCCAGCAGTGGAGCAAGCAGAGCGGCCAGAACGTGACCTGTGCCACGGCCTCCACCACTGACGACTGCATCGCCCTGGTGCTGGTAGGGGGCCTGCCGCCGGCCGGCGAGCGGTGTGGGCGGGGGGCCAGGTCACCGCATCTGGTTGCAGGGGAGCAGGGCCTCAGCGATGCTTCGCCCCCAGTGGGGCAGGGTCTGCTCATGCCTGCGCAGAGTGGGGACAGAGCTTTCTGTCCTCCAGAGTGACTGTTGTGGACTTCCCACTCTTCTGATCTTAAGAACAACTCACAATGAATGCAGGTAAATTTGGAAACAGGAGATGTAAAAACAAAGAGAGCAATGGAACCTCATATGGGGCCACCACAGTTCAGTGTGTGTTAGCCACTCAGTCATGTCTGACTCCTTGTGGTCCCATGGACTGTAGCCGTCCTCGTCCATGGGATTCTCCAGGCAAGAATACCGGAATGGGTTGCCATGCCCTTCTCCAGGGGATCTTCCTGAACCAGGGCTTGAATCTGAGTCTCCCGCTTTGCAGATTGTTTACCATGTGAGCCAGCAGGAAAGCACCACAGTTAAGAGTTTCACTAATTCCTCACCCTAGGATTCATCAGTTCATCTCAGTTTAGCCTCGGAACAGTAGTGGATTGTTGCGCTTCTGTTGTTTTGAGTCCTTTTCACTTAACAGTATATCTTGGCTATTTTCCCACATGACATATGCTTTGAAAACACTTTAAAAAATTCTTTCAGTGACTTTCCTGGTGGTCCAGTAGTGAAGAGTCCAGGAAGGCCTGTAGGGGGCCTTGGTTTGATCACTGTTTGGGGAAGATCCCACGTGCTGCATGGTGTGGCCAAAAAAAAAAAAAAAAAATTTCAGAATATCTTGTATATGGATGTGGCACAATTTAGTCATGACCCTATTCTTCTTTGTCCCCTTATTTTGATGTTATCAATAACCCTGTGCTGTGCAGCCTTAAATAGAAATCTTCATCCACATTTCCAATTACCTTCAATACAGTTGTAAAAAAAGTTATTAGTTCAAAGAGGGAGTTTCACAGTCTTGCTGAATCCATGTTCCAGTGCTGGAGTGAGGGCTTGTTCATTCTGATGGTGAGTGAATTTAATTGGTTCTGTTCACTTGCTGAATACTTTTGAGTGTAGTGCTAATGAGTGGAGACCAGACAAGAGCGACCGTTCCCACCTGTCTCCTCAGCGAGGGAGGCTGGTGCAGGCATGGTCCCAGTGCTCCAAGTACAGAAGGAGTTTTTGTTCCGAGTCCGGGGTTAAAGACTCCACCTGCCAATGCAGGAGGCGCGGGTTCGATCCCTGGGTCGGGGGATCCCCTTGCAGGAGGAAATGGCAACCCCTTCCAGTATTCTTGCCTGGAGATCCCATACACAGAGGAGCCTGGTGGGCTACAGTCCATGGGGTCGCAAAGAGTCGTTCACATCTTAGTGCTAAACAGCAGCAGCGACTGGGCTGCCTGATTCCCGTCTTTCCAGGGGAAGTGACAGCGTGAAAGGCATGCACGTGGCATTTCCTTGGGCTGCTCAGACCAATCCTTGCTGCTTCACTGGGGCACCTGACATCCATTCTCTTAGAGCTGTAAAGACAGGCAGGATGGGAAATAGCCTCACCGTGGAGCTGAAGGTGTGCTTTGTCTCGGCAGAAAGGGGAAGCGGATGCCCTGAGCTTGGATGGAGGATATATCTACACTGCGGGCAAGTGTGGTCTGGTGCCTGTCATGGCAGAGAACCGGCGTAAGTGGAGAAGAGCACCCTCTGGCTTGTTCCCTCTGGGCTTCGAGGGTGGGGTGGAGAGGAGTAACCCCACTCGGTGGGTCATGCAGAGACATTAACATGGACAGATAGGTTCAAACAGAAGAATCAGGAGAAAGAATAGATGAAAGTGGCTTTGTTACCCACATGGCCTAGTGTGGTGAGAACTGACAGAGCCCAGATTGATTTCCTCTGTTTGATTTTAAAAAAGATTTTAGTAAGTTGTAATATATATACAGAAAAGTGCACATAAGTGTACAACTCAAGAACATTTCACACACCGGTGCATCCCCAAGCTCTAGGGCCCACAGCGAGATATAGCAGGTTCCACAAGTCCTCTTGCGTCCACTAGCCTTCTTACCCCAGCAAGGGTAATGACTCCTGACTTCAAACGGCACAAATCGGTTCTGCCCGTCTTTGAACTTGATGTAACAGGAGTTGCACAGCAGGCACCTTTTAAAATGTCTTTTGCTCAGCATTATATCTTGTTTTGTAGTATTCTGTTGTGACTCCACTGCAGTTACTCATTTATTCTACTGTGGGTAAGCATTTGGGTAATTTCCAATGGTTGGCTGCTGTGGGTAGTGTTGCTGTGAACATCTGGGTCCTTTTGGGGAGCACATACATGCATTTCTGCTGCATGGAACAGCTGAGATGGTCTGTTTGGATTTGATTCTGGACTGCTGAGATTTAAAAGTTTGGATTTCTCAGGTGGAGAAAGACAGATACCTTCTAATTTCACTCCTATGTGGGATAGTTAAAAAATTAAGTGAATAAACCAAATCAAGCAAAAACAAATACACAGATTCAGGGAACAGAATGGTGGATAAGAAAACAGGGAAAGAGATGTGGAGGAGAGGGAAATGGGTAATGGAGGTCAGCTGTAGGTGATGGATGATAACTAAAGTTTTGGTGGTGAGCAGGTAAGGGGCTTCCTCAGTGGCGCAGTGATAAAGAATACGCCTGCCAACGCAAGAGAGTCAAGAGACACGGGATCGATCCCTGGGTCAGGAAGATCCCCTGAAGGAGGAAATGACAACCCACTCCAGTATTCTTGCCTGGGAAATTTCATGGACAGAGGAGCCTGGGGGGCTATAGTCCATGGGGTCACAAAGAGCACACACACACACTATAGGTATAGTACTCATAAAGCTTACATAATGTTATAAACCAGTTAAAAAATGTTTTTCCAATAAAACAACACCTACATTCAAATTATCCATCACATGAAGTGGGGGTGATGAGACCTTTTCCCAAGCAGAAGCCAATTCCAGAGTCCAAAGGCATGGATGGAGAGTGCTGCAAGGATATAAACAATTCCACTTTATCCTTCGCCTTTCCACAGGGAACCAGAGGAGCCAGGTGCCCCCTGCCTCCGACCAATGAGGATTAGATAGGAGTCCTTTGGTTGCAAATAACACCAACCGGTTGCCAAGCGGCTTAAACAAAAAAGGATAGTTGATTGAACTGTCCAGATGTTAGTTTCAGCAGTTCCACCCCTGGGTACATCCCCAGATATGTATGAAGATGTGCAGTGAGCTTAGGAGCCATAACTCAGCTCAGTGAGTTATATACGACAGTAAGGCGATGCGAACTTAAAATCACAGTATTGGGGCAAATAGCATATGATATCTCTTATATGTGGCATCTAAAATATGGCACAAATGAACCTGTCTACAAACAGAAATAGACTCTGAGGCACACTGAACAGACTGGTAGCCAAGGGGATGGGAGGAGGGAGAGGCATGGACTGGGAGTTTGGGCTTGGTAGATTCAAACTGTTATTTTTAGAATGGATAAACAACAAGGCCCTACTGTGTAGTACAGGAAACTATGTCTAGTTTCCTGGATAAACCATAATGGAAAAGAATATAAAAAGACAAATGTGTATATGTGTTTAACTGAGTCACTTTGCCATACAGCAAAGACTGACACAATGCTGTAAGTCAAGTATACTTCAGTTTAAAAAAAGAACTTAAAAACACAGCATTGGGTTGAATTGAAAACAAAAAGCAAAAAAGGAAGAAACATAGTGAAGTCTGTTATACAATGCCATGTATTTATGTTAAAAACAAACATATATGAAGCCATGCCAATATGCGTTTTTCAATATATGAGTACCTTTGAAAAATAAATGAACACACTAAACAATGTGTTTAATGACATTTTGCTTCTCTTTATTCTTTCAGAAAACTCCAAACACAGTAGCCTAGATTGTGTGCTGAGACCACCGGAAGGTGAGTGCCTTGTCTTTTGGTGAGCACATACATGCATTTCTGCTGCATGGAACTGCTGGGATGGTCCGTTTGGATTTGATTCTAGACTGCTGAGATTTACAAGTTTGTGAGGGTACATTCTTGTCCCTGGAAGAGAGGTTGGGAATTAAAAAAAAAAAAAAAACTCACAGAGATGCAGCCATAGAAGCTGTGAGTTCTTTCGCAGATGCCAGTCGTTCAGAGATGAGAGTGGCTGGGATTCGTGTTCACATGGACCCTCGCCCATGGCAGAGAAATCTCAGAGTTCTTCACTGCGTCCTGAGCCCCACTATGTCCTGGAGAGGAGGGGTGGCCCATCCCCGTCTCGTACGGATGAGGAAGCAGAGCCCCAGATCTCACTCACAGCCATGGATAATACTGTGCAGATCCTGGCCAGAACCAGGGTCCCTTGTGCTAAATCCCATGCCTTGTGCACCAGCCAGCCCACTGCTCTCCAGAGCTGGTGCCTCCTCAGCTTCGGTAGAGAGTACACTTGCCGGCAGCAGAGTCTACCAGGCGTGAGCTAGCAGGAGGGGGGCTGCACCCCACTTAAGCTTAGGCTGTGTTGGTCTGTTTGACAATGACCAGTCATCTGGGGGGATTGTTGCCTGGCGATGCTTCTTAACCTTTGTGGGCCTGGATTGCATGCTGTGCAATACAGTCCACGGCCCAGGCCCTGGGAGGTTAAGACTTGCTCTTCCGTTTGTCCAAGGGTACCTTGCCGTGGCAGTTGTCAAGAAAGCAAATGAGGGGCTCACTTGGAATTCTCTGAAAGGCAAGAAGTCGTGCCACACCGCCGTGGACAGGACTGCAGGCTGGAACATCCCCATGGGCCTGATCGCCAACCAGACAGGCTCCTGCGCATTTGGTAGGAGTCCTGAGGCAGTCGTGGGGGTAGGCTGGGGTCCCCTGAGAAAGTCAGGGCAGGGAGGGGCGAGGATTTGCAGGCTGGCTGTGGCCCCCAGGCCTCGTTTGGTGTAAGCGGTCCCCTGTGGCTGCCTTCAGTTTCCTCATACAACCTGCCCCACACCCCTTCTACCCCACACAGAGGCACAAAACTGCAGCGTCAGTCTGCCTCTCTGCACGCTAAGAATGGATCCAGGTACTGAGAAGTTCAGAAGTCTTTTTTTTTTATTTTTCCACCTCCTGGAGCTCCAGATCTAAATTCCTCCCAGGTACTGGCTCCCTAATTTGGGAAAAGCCACCTGCCTTCCTCATAAAAGTTGCCTTCTGCTACTACACAGAACTGACTTACAGAGGAAACCCAGTAAGACCTCTAGACTTCTGCCTCAGCCTCCCCCCTCCTGCCCTCCCCAGTGCACACCATGCTCACGCCTTACACAGGAGCCTTCACACCCTACCTGCCGTGGGCCTGGTGATGGGGAGGTGTGTGCCGTGTTCTCATCGTGGCCCACGTCCCGGGCAGGGCTCTGCTCCGATGGGGCCCTGCTGCATTTTGAATGGGTCTTTGCGATTCCGCCTTGGCAGGCTTTCATGTGGCTCTGCTCCTCCCAGGAGTGCATGCTGGTGTGGCTCCCCACGGCTGCCTCCAAGCTGTGGGGAGGCTGCCAGGACCGTGGAGGGACACTCCCAGCATCGCCTGAGCTTGGCATGTGGTGTGTCTTTTCCAGTGGCAGAGAATGTACAAATCAGATAAAGGGTGCTATTTGCTCGCGGGGGCAGGGCTTCCCTGTCACTTCTATTTCCTCTCTCTTTAACCTGTTTTAATCTGTGTTAACTCCTTGTTGTTTAGTTGCTAAGTTGTGTCCAACTCTGCGACCCCATTAACTGTAGCCCGCCAGGATCCTCTGTCCATGGGATTTCTCCAGGCAAGAATATTGGAGTGGGTTGCCATTTCCTTCTCCAGGGAATCTTCCCAATCCAGGGATCGGACCTGAGTCTCCTGCATTGGCAGGTGGATTCTTTACCACCAGAGAAGCCCCACTAACTTCTTAATGTGGGCTAAATCGCATGATGAGTTGGTCCAGATTTGGTTCAGCTGCAAGGGCAGAGAACCCCCGGTAGAAGTGAATAGAGCCTTATTTCTCTCTCATGTGAGTGAAGCCCACAGGTGGCTTGTCCAGAGCTGACAGGGCAGCAGCATGGTATCAGGGACCTGGCTTTCAAATATCTGGCTGTTTTGACACGTATGTGACTTCCATGCTCAAGGTCACTCATGGCTCATGTCACATCTGGCAGTCCAGCCCGCGCTTCTGCTTTCCATGTGCAGAATGAAGGAAGGGAAGGAGAAGGGGCAGAACATGTATGCCAGCTGTCTTTTGAAAATGTCAGGACACTGGTCCCTGATACTCCTGCTCATATTTCAGGAGGGAGTGCCTGGCCATGTGGCTTACTAGCCACAGTCTGATAAGGCTTATCTCTGTTTTACTGGGTACCAGGTGCCCTGGCAAAAAGCAGGGTTCTTATTACTGAGGAAAAGGGGAGAGCAGAATCTGGACATTTTGCAGCTTCTGATACAATGGCCGTGGAGTTCATCAAGCTGAGTCCCCTGCTCGAGGCTGCAAGCATGGGACCTTTGTACAGTCACAGACTCTCGTCTCCAGCCCCAGTCAGGTTGCCTATAGTCTCAAGTTTTTCTGAATCCTGTTGGGGCCCAGGTTGGTGGGAACTTGTTACTATGTGTTATAATGACTGTGTTCTGTCTGCCTTGGTCAGACCAAGCCACGTCTGTCACCTGTTAGGCAGAGACCACTTAATCTTGACACAGGTAGGAAGAGCTGGCTCCCCATGTTTCTTCTCTGCAGATGAGTTCTTTAGTCAGAGCTGTGCCCCTGGGGCTGACCCGAAATCCAGACTCTGTGCATTGTGTGCTGGAGATGACCAGGGCCGGGACAAGTGTGTGCCCAACACTAAGGAGAAGTACTATGGCTACACCGGGGCCTTCAGGTGAGTGCTGTGGCCAGGCTTCATCAGGGCAGGGCCCTGGCCCCCAGCCTCCAGGATCTGGGCACATCACGTTTCTTTTTTTTTTTTTCTCTTTGTGAAATATATTTCCTTTATTTTTAATTGGAAGATGACTGCTTAACAATGTTGTGTTGGTTTCTGCCACAGAAAACACGAATCAGCCATAAGTACCAGAAGTATCTGTACATCGCCTCCCTCTCTGTCCCCCGCCCCCCAGAACACCTCTGTAGGTTGTCGCTGAGCACCAAGTTGAGCTCCCTGTGTGGTACAGCGACTGACTCTCTGTTTTACACGTGGCGGTGTTTACATTTCGGTGCTTCTTTCTCAGTTCCTCCCACCCTCTCCTTCCCCCTGCTGTGCCCGCAAGTCTTTGGCACTGCATTGCTACGGGGCCTGATGTGGTCTGTCGGGGGCAGCCTGGGGATCAGCTGATCAGGCTGCGGAGGGCTCCGCCCACCACACCCACCATCCCACGAGTGGGGACTGACCCCGGGGCTGTCTGACCTCAGCTCTGCTGGGCCCCTTCCTGTGTCCTGGAACCAAGGTCAATCTCAGTGGACCTCAGCGTCATGTTCAGAATCAGATAGGGAGAGGTTGTGGTATAAGTCCTTTTGGCAACTCAGTTTTATGAGAAGAATTCTCTTTCCCGTAGGCACCACCTTCCCCCCAAGTCTAGGTAGTTATGTCTCACCTTTGTCTGCTCTCTGATTTTGGCCTTAGAAATGGCAGAGAAAGAGTGTTGCAGAGTTATTCTCCACTAGTAAAAAATAAACCAAAAAGTGTTTTCAGAACTCACAAATTATAAACACTTAGTGAATTACAGTATCTTTTCACACTCCTCATTTTTTCAATCACATTCATGCAGCTGTTACTTCTGAGTGATATGGTTAGGGGTTTGAAGGGCAGAGTTCTCCCCCATCCGTTATTTTTTCTCTAGTCGCCAGGAATATATTTCACCACCAGGTGGCGTCATGTATCTGAGAAACACTGCTCAAACTGGTCTTGGAATTTTTTAAATGTAAATTCAGTAGCCCTCTCTCCAATGATGCTCCTGCTAAGTCGCTTCAGTCGTGTCCGACTCTGTGCGACCCCATAGACGGCAGCCCACCAGGCTCCCCTGTCCCTGGGATTCTCCAGGCAAGAATACTGGCGTGGGTTGCCATTTCCTTCTCCAATGCATGAAAGTGAAAAGTGAAAGTGAAGTTGCTCAGTCATGTCCGACTTAATGACCCCACGGACTGCAGCCTTCCAGGCTCTTCTGTCCATGAGATTTTCCAGGCAAGAGTACTGGAGTGGGGTGCCAGTGATAGTATGATATAAAAGTAGCTTTTGCTATACTCTGAGAGACTTATTACATATTTCATGAATTTACAAAAAAATTTTAAGGGGCTAAATTTTTGCACATGGAAAAGTTGCAATGTGATTCCACTCAGAAATACTGAACAGACAACTTGTCTGATAAAAAACCATGAGATTTTCCTTTTCAAACCTATAGTAAGGCACTATCGCACGGAAAACACATACACTTTAGAACTCCTACTTATACTAGAAGGAAATGCTTTGTCTTTTGCTCAACTTGAAAGTTGGAGCTGGAAGTTCTGTTCATCTCTCTGTTTCTAACATCCTCATATATTGCTGGTTCTCAATTTTTAATGCCAGCCATTTTCTGCTGACTTTTTATTATGAAAGAAGAAAATCTAGCCTCTGTTACTGCTCCTGTGCCTCTTCCACTCATAACCACAAGCTTCACCTCCTTTTAGTATCCAACAAGAGTATGACGTATTTAGGGTTTACTTTATTATGAATATGCAAATATTAGTCTCATATTAAATATGTGATATAATAAGATTATATTTACCTTACTGTACAAAGTTTTAGTTTACTCTGGAGTTGATAAGTGTCTTATTAAACTTTGCTTAACTTTCTATATTGCTTTTTAAAAATCACTCATTCATCCTCAAACCTTCCACTCGTAGCACAAATCTCCCAACCTTCTGTGCATAAACAGACTGGGTGCTGCCCCAGGTTCATCATTTACCTGCGAAGGTCGCATCTGAAGTTTCCTCCCTCCTTCCCAGTCTAGATTGGCCCTTTCTAGGCCCCCCACACATCTGTGGTCATGGGATTCCCCTGAATCATTGTTCTGGGATTTTCCATTGTCTTACTTCTTGTAAAAGGACTTGTTTTTTGGATCCTGCATCTTTCACTTTCTTAATTTTGTTGCGACAGAACATATCTTCTTGAGAAAGAGTGAATAGGAGTTGCTGGTTTTTGAGTATTTACATGTTTAAAAACATCTTTAGTCCACCCTTGAAGGGATTTATAGTTTGAATAAGTGCAGGCTAGAAAAAATTTTCCTAGGAATTTTGGCAGGATTTCCACATCTGGGAAGTAGCAGCATTAACTGGTTTGACCAATGGTCCCATGAAAAACAAGGAAAAGTGTTGGATTCAGCACAAACACACACAGAGACATGTTCCTAAGAGCACTGAGTAACTGACAAAGTTAACAAGGGATTATTAGACTAAAATCTAAGGCAAATAGGGATGGAGGGAGCTAAGTGGAGCCACTTTGTCCTGAGGACAGTTAGCAACTCTGACAAACTTACACTCAGAGGTTACATACACCTTTAGTGTAGGAGTGAATGAGAGGTAGCTTCCCCTCCACTCCATAGGCTTCAAGTTGCCTAGGTGCGGAGGAAAATACACACCGTCTCTGAAAAAGTGAAACCATGGGCCAGCTCTTACATGAATTTGCAGCTCCAACTTGTCCCTTAGGATGGTTCAGAAATTCTCAACTCATAATTCCAAAAAAAGTGACCCTAGACTAGCGAGATCACTCCTCTTGGAACCTGTCTCAAAGACAGAATCTTCAGGTTAGGCCTCAAAGACTGCTCAGAAATACTCTTTGAATAATAATGAGCCAGACACAGTAAAAACAGTAACTATAACATTGTTAAACAAACATACAGGGAAGAAGTTGCCAGAAGTGGAAAACAGAAGAATCAGCAGGTTAGTGTTCTTAAAAGGAATAAATAGAACTTCTAGAAAGGAGAAAAAGTACAGCAATTGAAGTTAGCTATGCAGCTGACCAATTTAACAGATTAAACATAGCTAAAAAGAGAAGTAGTGATGTGGAAAGTATATGAAAAAATTATGCAGAATGTAACATAGAAAGAAAATAAGCAAATTCAGAAATTGAAGAGCATCAATCCATTGTCTTCTAAATCTAAAGTTTTAATGAGAAAGCTGATAGTGGTTTTTGATCCCTGCTGCTGCTGCTGCTGCTGCTGCTGCTAAGTCACTTCAGTTGTGTCCGACTCTGTGCGACCCCATAGATGGCAGCTCACCAGGCTCCCTTGTCCCTGGGGTTCTCCAGGCAAGAACACTGGAGTGGGTTGCCATTTCCTTCTCCAATGCATGAAAGTGAAAAGTGAAAGTGAAGTTGCTCAGTCGTGTCCGACTCCTAGTGACCCCATGGACTGCAGCCCATGAGGCTCCTCCATCCGTGGAATTTTCCAGGCAAGAGTGCTGGAGTGGGTTGCCTTTGCTTCCCTAATTCTTTGTATATGACATTTTTTTCTTCTAGAAAAGAAAATTGTTTTTAAGTTTTTAGCAGTTTATTTTTGGCTTCCTAATTCTGAGAGAGAAGTTTTAGAAAGCTCATGAGATGATTTGGTAAACAGATCTACGCAAAGATATTTTTTTGAAGAGTAAATAAATCAGACATATTTGGTGCATATTTCTCTCTAAATTTCAGAGATTAAACAATGAATGAAAAATACTCTTTAGGAAAAATGAGTTCGGGGTTTCATCCAATGTAAATGCTTTGAAAGTTATTTTCTTGAAAAGTTTTTGATTTTAAAAAATAAAAGAAAAAAGCAATAGTTGTAAAAATTATTTTTAAATCTCCCTCCAGTGTTCTCAGACTTCAAGAGGTTATATATATGGGTCTTCTTTTAATCCATTGGATGGCACATGTGTATTTACACTGCATGTATATAGGCTCTATTTAGTCCTCCTGTTCTCAGCTACTTGCAGTGGTACCCAGTACTTCTAATTGTTGTCTTTCTGGAGTTCTGCTGTGCACATCAGCTTTCTCCTTGGGTGTTCCCCACCCAAGTTGGACACTTGGGTGTCCAATTTATGTCACAATTTTCTTTGCTCTGTTGGGTCAATTACTGCTCACCCATTTGATCTCTGACTTCCAAATGAAATTACTATCTTCCCTCTTTCCCTCTTGCCTTCCTCTCACTCATGGCTTTGTGGCTTAAAAAAAGAAAATCTCATTCGTGCCATGTTATTGGCATTTTACAAGGAGGGAGGGTACTTAGAAGTCTTTGAGCTACCATTTTAATCTCTAAAGTTCCTGGACATAACTGGCTTTATTTTTTCTATGTTTCCTTCCATGTTGCAGTTTTTGGAATGTGTATTATAAATAGCTATGAAAATTCTCAGTTTTTCCTCTCTGACAATGTTTTTATTCTCTGGAACAATTTAGGTGCCTGGCTGAGGATGTTGGGGACGTTGCATTTGTGAAAAATGACACAGTCTGGGAGAACACGAATGGTAGGTGAAGGTGTTTTCCTTTCCCCTTCAGAGCACAATCTTTGCCATCATAATATAGCCTACTGTTGTAGCAGTCCCAGCGCAGGTTGGAAAAGAATTTCCTAACACAAAGTATTTCAGCAAGGAGTGACTTTATAAGAACAAGGAGCAGGATAATGAGGGTGCTGCAGGCACAGTGGGCTGACCTCCTGACCAGGGAGAGTCGACCGAACACTGTTAGAACAGCAACTAGGCTCAAGGGAGAGTCGACTCTTTCCTGGGTTAGTAGCCAGTTTTTATAACCTCAAGATGAAAATTGCTGCTGGAAGGGTGGCATCAGGTGATTGGGTTAGGGCGCTAGAGGGTGAGTACCAGGGTAGGCATTTTTTCCTGTTAATAATACGAGGTCAGGAAACTGGTCGGTAAGGATCAGGCGGGCTTTTGGCAATGGTTACAATGGGGCTCAGTCAGTTCCAGAGGTGACCTTGATTCTGGGCCACAGAAGCACGGCATCTGCCTGTCTCAGCCGATCAGAAGTTGAAGGTGAATGATACTAAAAAAAGAAAAAATTGAACATATGCAAGTAAAATTTTCCCGTTTTTGAAAAGGAAGTAGAAGCCTTCATTCAGCCCCTGTGAGCTCTCAGTAGGGAGACTCCTTGGGGAGTGAATGAGGGCAAAATCACATGCGGATGATCAAGCGGAAGATCTGCCAGCCAGTAGAGAAGTAGCCACTTTCTCTTCTGACCTCTGGTGAAAATAATAATGATAAATTCAAGACTCTCAGCGGTTTCCTTCCTTCTAAACTGCACCTCTGTGCTCACCTCCTGATGGGAGCCTCTCCACCCAGAGGGAACTACCACTTCCTCCCCTGGAGAAGGACCTGCCTCAACTTTCCATCTCCCTCCCTCAGTGACAGCTACAGTCCTAGCCTCTGCTTCCTCAAGTCCCTGGGGAGAGCGACTGAGGCCAGACATGTAAATTTGGGGATGGTCTGAGTATCGAATAGGCAAAGCCAAGAGGTTGGAGGAAGTATTTTCTTGAGGGGAGAGGGCAAAAGGAGAGAAGCAGCCAGCTGTGGAAGCTGTATTTGCATACACACAGGCCTGCACACAACTGCATTTCGAATTCAGGAACCTTGAATCTAAGTGATCTCCAGGGCTCAGATGAGTAGAGTTTTAAGCTGCTCTGGGATTTGCAACTGTATTTTATTGAAATTGATTTAAATATATTTGATAAACCCATAAGAGAAGTTCCTATCCTTCTTCTAGTTACATTAAGAGTGTTGGAATACGAAAGGAAACAATTTCTTCTTGAACACAAACCAGCACTTCTATTTCTGGAACTTGCTGGAAAATATGGATTTTTCATATTTTTATAATACACATTCCAATGTAACAGCTTTGTGGAGATATAATTTACATACTGTAAAATCCACCCATTCGGATTGTCCGATTCAGTGATCTCCAGCATATTCACAGAGTGGTGCAGCTGCCAACAAAATCCAGTTGGAGAACGTTCACAAAACCCCTTTAAAAAGCTCTGCTCCTGTTAGCAGTCCCTTCCCCACACCCCCAGAGCTAGCAACCACCAATTCACTTTCTGTCTCCAAAAAATAGATTTGCCTCTTATGGGCATTTCACAGAAGTGGAATCCTGCGATAAGCGGTCTTCTGTGACTGATTTGTCTTACTTTGCATTGTGTTTTCATCCGCGTGGTAGCACGTGTCAGAACTCGGCTCCTTCTTGTTGCTGAGTAAGACTCCATCGTGAGCATATAGTGCTGGTATTTGATATGTTTGAAGTCTGTATAACTTGAGGAGCTTTATTTGTTCTCCTTCACGTGTGTGCATTTCAAGAGGCTGGTGGGTGGTCACAGCCCCAGAAAGGAGGCTTTGATTCAGCCAGGTAGCTGTGGCTGATGCAGCCTTCTCTCTTGTCTCCAGGAGAGAGCTCTGCAGACTGGGCTAAGAACTTGAATCGTGAGGACTTCAGGTTGCTCTGCCTCGATGGCACCACGAAGCCTGTGACGGAGGCCCAGAACTGCCACCTGGCGGTGGCCCCGAATCACGCTGTGGTGTCTCGGAGCGACAGGGCGGCACATGTGGAACAGGTGCTGCTCCACCAGCAGGTGAGGATCACAGGGCCTCCTGCCTGTGCTTACCTGCGGGGGCTCCCCTCAGCTGGGCAACCACAGAGCTCAGCGGATCCGCTCATCCCAGCCATTCTTCCTCGTGCCCCCACTTGAAGCTGGAGAGGACAGTATTTGTCCACACTGTGGAGCTGCCCCGAGTCTCAGGCCCGTGGACGTGTGCTCACTGCCCAGCCAGGAGAGGCTGTCTCTCCTTGAGCCTCCTGTTGTTCTCCCGGCAAATGAGGGAGGCGACTAAGCCTTCCTTTCACAGCCAGGTAGAGAGTTGAGTTTCTTCTGCTGGTGTCTCCAGAGCCTGGGCTGGCTGGGCAAGGTTCTCTGACAAGGCCCCTGCATTTGTAACCTCTAAAAACAGCCGACCCAGAACCTCTATAGATTTAAGGCTATGTATGTGAAGATTTCTTTCTATTTGAAAGAAATCCTATAATTTCTTTAAAGTCTGGGATTTTTCTATTCGCTTGTCTAGTTCTGTGCTAAAATGGCATGTTGTTTTTTAGATGTGCTTTAGACAGTGACCCTGGTTTGTAAAAATAGGCCCAATTACTAGCATGTCTGGAGCTCCCACTGTGCATAATCACAGGTGCTGATAAGGGGTCTGCCACCATGAAGGTTCTTGGTCCTTGCAGCTCACCTCTGGAGGAGCCCTGGGCACAAAGGAGGAACCATGGTCGGGGGAGGCTAGGTGACCCGCTCAAGGCAATGACCTGGTCTGTGGCAGTAAGGATTTCCCATGCAGACTGCCCCTCTGGGAGAGCTGGCCTATTAGAGTGCTAGAGGTGATTAACCTTGAGGACGGATCTCAAACTCCTCACCTGGTACCTAGTCACTCATAAGAAGTTCTGAGGGCGGAGGCCACAGATTTAAGGAGCAAGGCAAGATGGTGGGAGGTGAGGGGAAGGCTCAGCCAGGGCAGTGGATCGATTCTAGAACTCGGCTCCTTTTGCCCCACGGTCTTCCTGCAGCTGCTTCTGCACAGCAGAGATTGCCTCCCAGGTCTATAATCTCTCCTCTTTTCCTCAGCTGGTCTCTTACTGTCTGCCCTTCTGACATAGGCTCTGTTCGGGAAAAATGGAAAAAATTGCCCGGACAGTTTTGTTTGTTCAAATCTGAAACCAAAAACCTTCTGTTCAATGACAACACTGAGTGTCTGGCCAAACTTGAAGGCAGACCAACGTATGAAAAATATTTGGGGACAGAGTATGTCACGGCCATTGCCAACCTGAAAAAATGCTCAACCTCCCGTAAGTAGAATATAAATAACATCACTGAGAAACCGTCTTGCATGAAGGTCAAAGTTGGAGGGTCAATCATTTTAGGGGTGATGTGGGCTTAAAAACGTTTGTTAAGGCAATACAGTGTCTCTGTACCTCAGAGATGGAGATGGTGAAGGACAGGGAGGCCTGGTGTGCTGCAGTCCATGGGGTTGCAGAGAGCTGGACATGACTGAGTGACTGAACAACAATACCTCAGGAAATTATGCTCTCATTAATAAAGTGAAAGAATTAGAGAATAAAATAAAGCAATAGATAATATGCTAAATTTTTATAATGCTGATAGCAATTGTAAATATATTTATGCATGTAAATATATCTATGTATGTAAATATATGTATATATATACATGAGCTTCCCAGGTGGTGCTAGTGGTAAAGAACCTGCCTGCCAATGCATATAAACATATGTACACATGTATATAGATATATATTGAGAAATGGCAAATTCTGATTTCTAGGCAGTTACCATAAACAGTAACCATAAAGAGAATACAAATTCTCATAAACCATTTTAGCCAGGAAAACTTATTGACAACGATTTAAACACGTTTAGAAGACATAGCAGAGTGTTGTAAGGCTCCAGGCAATAATTCCCAAATCTTAGTGAGTTCTACCTCCTCTGTGCATTGGAGTCATCCAGGTTCCTGTTCCTGGTCCCTCCCCAGGGGAGTTGGAGGCCTTGGTGGGGCTTGTGTGGTCCAGGAGGAGGGGGAAGGCTGGGAATCTCTACATCAGGGGTTCTCAACCGAGGATGATTTTGCCCCTGAGGCATTTGGCAATGCCAGGAAGTATTTTTAATTCTGATGACTTGAGGCGGGGGTGCTGCTGGCATCTGTGGTAGAAGCAGAGATGCTTCTAAACAAAGCACAGAACAGCCTTCACAATGAAGAGTTCCCCAGCCCCAAATGTCAGCAGTGCCAAGGCTGGGAAACCCTGCTGTGTCCACAGGTATCGCGGGGAATCGTGATGCAGCTGGATCTAGGGCTACACTTAGAACCCCGCTGCAGGGCTTCCCTCAGAGCAGCCGCTCAGGACTGCACAGGCCATGCGCCTCTGGAGGGCAGGCTTCTCTGTGCTGAATCCCTAGCACCTGACAGAGACTCGAACAAAGCAGGTGCTCAGGAGGGATTCATGGATGAAGCAGTGAGTGCCGAGGTAGACACTATTGCAGGCAGATTTGCACGAAGATGATCGGTTGCTCGCAAAAGAAATTCAAGGACCATGTGAACTTGAGAGTGTAACAGCTGATTCACCTGGAGACACATGGGTGGGGGTCATGTCACTCAGGCCAGAGCAGGAAATCTCGAAGCTCAATGAGGACCAGAGCTTGTGTCTGCTCCCTTGGGCCCTGCTGCTCTTACAGGAGGGGTCGTTGGGAAATATGGGGATGGCAAGCTTTGACCTACAGTGGGAAAGAAGGGCAGAGGGAAGTCTGTTTTAGTGTCTTCTTTGATTGATGCATTGATTCCAAGGGAAAAAAAAAAAAGGAACCCTTTTCTGAATCTCTGGCTTTGTTGTGTCCCACAGCGCTTCTGGAAGCCTGCGCCTTCCTGACGAGGTAAAGCCTGCAAAGAAGCTAGCCTGCCTCCTTGGGCCTCAGCTCCTCCCTGCTCTCAGCCCCAGTCTCCAGGCATGAGGGACCTTTCTCTCCCTTCCTGAAGTTGGATTTTTGCCAAGCTCAGCAGTATTCACAATTCCCTGCTGTCATCTTAGCAAGAAATAAAATTAGAAATGCCGTTGATTTTCATTCCCTATAAAATATCAATTATCTTCTCTCAAATGTCATACTGAAATCGTGTCTGACTAAATACCTGCCCAGTGGAACCTTTCCTTCCCTGTTTTCCAGGTCGCACCTGCCTCCACTTTCCTGCAGTTTTGTGTTTGGGGTCTGATGGTCTAGAATCTAAGGTCAGGCCCAGAAACTATTTTCCTCTAGGGCACATGGTTGATCAGTTACATAGTTGTCTGTAGGTTTGAGTGTGTATGTACATATATGTTTGTTTCTAAGGTGGGGAAGAAATAGAGAGTAGGAATCAAGTGATCAGTGGAAGAAAGTGGGTGCCAAGAAGGTTTATGAGTATTTGGTATTTTAAGTAAATAGCATCAGGTGTAATAAATGTACAAATATAGACAACCAGGGGAAAATGTGGAATACATTGGGCC
Organism: Aepyceros melampus; assembly: GCA_006408695.1. Taxonomy (NCBI): domain Eukaryota; kingdom Metazoa; phylum Chordata; class Mammalia; order Artiodactyla; family Bovidae; genus Aepyceros; species Aepyceros melampus. The sequence continues at coordinate 427,725 of SJXQ01009137.1, forward strand.
CTGCATGACCTTGGGTTACACCTCCTTGAATTCAACCAACAGAGTACTGAAAATATTTGAAAAATTTCAGAAAGTTCCAGAATGTAAAACTTGAATTTGCCATGTGCTGCCAACTATTTACATATCATTTACATTGTATTAGGTGTTGTAAGCAGCCTAGAGGTGATTTAAAATGTATAGGAGAAAAAAAAAAAAGATAAAATGTACAGGAGGATATGCATAGGTTGTATGCAAATACTACATCATTTTACATAAGGGACTTGAGCATCCTTGGATTTGTCCTGGAACCAATCCCTGGGTATACTGAGGTACAAGGGAAAACTAACCGTGCATAACTGTGCATTTATCCCTTGGCTTTATCGGTCCTCATTCTCCAGCTAACCTCTAGTCATCAGTTTATTCCTACTTTTCTCAGCCAAGCTTTTTCAAGTGCGGTCAGAGAGGGCTGCCTTCACTTCCTTTAGCAAGTCGGGTGGGTGGTTGGGTCATTCTCTCTTCACCTCACTGTAATTTGATTCTAACTCTCCCTTGAAGTGAATAAGAATTCTGGAATAAGACAGAAGCTTAGTAGGGTTCCTTTCTCTTCCCCCAAGCCCCTTACATCTCCGATCCTATGGACCACGTGTTCCTTGAAGCCCTGTTTCTGGATCTTCCTTGCTGCCCCTCCTCCTTCCTTTCTCTGCCTTTAACATTTTTTAAAATTCATTATTATTATTCTGTTCGTGTACTGGGTCTTCGTTTCTGGAAGGACTTTTCTCTAGCTGTTGTGACCCGCTTCTCATGGCAGTGGCTTCTCTTGTTGTGGAGCATGGACTCCAGGGCTCATGGGCGTCAGTAGATAACTTAAGAGGAATGAAAGGCCCACGAAATCCCCTTTTCTGGCTGAAATAAAGTTTCCAAGTCTAACATCACTGTATCCATTGAAAGTGAAAGTTGGTCAGTCATGTCTGACTCTTTGTGACTCCATGGACTATAGTCCTTGGAATTCTCCAGGCCAGAATACTGGAGTGGGCAGCTTTTCCTTTCTCCAGGGGATCTTCCCAACCCAGAAATTGAACTGCATTGCAGGCAGATTCTTTACCAACTGAGCTATCTGAGAAGCCCCTGTATCCATTAGCTCATGCTAAGTTATGTCAACATCCTAGTGCCTTACATAACAAAGCCACATTCATGGGTCATGGGTCACATTCACGCCTGTCATGAGTCATCAGAGACTCCGTTGTTCATCTCTTTATTCTGAGACCCAGGCTGAACCAGTGGCTCCCACCTGGGGTGTGTTGGCCTATAAACAGGGGAAAATAAAAGGGTTAGAGGCATGACACAATAACTCTTAAAGCTTCCCCCTTTCATCACCCCAAAACAAGTCAGGAGGTCATAGCATCACTGTGTGTGTGTGGGAGAGGGGTCTTTGGTCTCACATCCTTTCACTCTGACCCTGAATTGAGTATGAACTCTGTTTGGTGTCCCTGGTTTTACTTTCTGAAACTCCCAAGTTCCTTAAAATCTTGTAGGAAAGCTCATGGCCTTGCATTCTGCATGGTTCCCACTCTAAGCTTTTTTCTGCCTGACACAGATATTAATGACCATCAGTTGTAATACATTTTAGCACATTCCACTTCAGATTGTACTGAATTAGTGCTTCCTCAGTTTTTTGGAAAATATTCTTGTCTATAGTTAACCCATGCAGATTATTCACGGAGGCTAATTATTTACTCACTTCAAACTCATCACTAATTTCTCAGAAAGACAACAGTTCACAGCATCTGTAACATCTGTTTACTCATCAAAAGCCAAGGAAAGCCATTCAGAACCATCTGCCTTGTGTTTTGACCATTGATATTGGTCCCAATGTCTTCAACTCTGTAAGCAAGAATTGTCAATGAAAGGTTAATAGTCTTTTTAAAAAAATTTAAATATTTATTTTTGGCTGTGCTCAGTGTTAGCTGCTGCATGGCTTTTCACTAGTTGCGGTGTTTGGGCTTCTCACTGTGCTGGCCTCATCCGTCGTAGATCACCAGCTCTAGGGCGCGAGAACTTCAGAAGTTGCAGCTCCCTGGCTCTAGAGCACAGGCTCAGTACTTGGGGTGCACAGGCTTAGTTACTCTGTGGCATGTGGGAGCTTCGCAGATGAGGGATTGAATGTGTGTCCTCTACACTGGCAGGCGGATTCTTTACCACTGAGCTACCCAGGAAGCCCTGCTGCTGCTGCTGCTGCTGCTAAGTCGCTTCAGTCGTGTCCGACTCTGTGCGACCCCATAGACGGCAGCCCATCAGGCTCCCCCATCCCTGGGATTCTCCAGGCAAGAACACTGGAGCGGGTTGCCATTTCCTTCTCCAGTGCATGAAAGTGAAAAATGGAAGTGAAGTCGCTCAGTTATGTCTGACTCTTATCGACCCCATGAACTGCAGCCCACCAGGCTCCTCTGTCCATGGGATTTTCCAGGCAAGAGTACTGGAATGGGGTGCCATTGCCTTCTCCCAGGAAGCCGTAACAGTCTTAAATAAGTTAACTTTCTCTGGACACATTTGTTTGCAGTTGCAATCAAATGATTTCTTTAACTCAACATAGTTAAAAGGCTTTTCTTGCTTGGTTAACAGATGAGGTATTTAGAAACTTACTTTGCTTGTAACCTTATTTCATTTTTTGTTCTGAAGAAAAAAACTTTTTCTTTTTTTGATTTTGCCTGGACTGTACAGCTTGTTGAAGTTTAATTCCTTGACCAGGAATTGATTCTGGGCCCATAGCAGTGAAAGAGCCAAGTCCTAACCACTGAATTGCCAGGGAATTCCCTTGAAGAAATTCTGTTGTGATGAGATATTTCACTTTAAAATTTCTAAATTTCCCAATCATTTTTTTTCCCCTCTGAGTTTGGAATAATGCAATGAATGCTTAGGCTGGAGATATCAACACATGTTGTATTCTTTTAGCACAATGACAGTTTCACTGTGTAATAAATACAGTGCTTTGTCATCTAATTTGATAACAAAATAATCCACAATCCATAGTGACATTTGAAGTTCACTTTTCTCTTTGCTTATTTTTGACATGTTGAACTGGTAATAAAAAGAAACTGTCTACTGAAAACATTTTTAAAAAATTTACATTGTGTGTAAAGAGAAACTATTTTCTCTACCGACAGCACTTTTTTTATATTGAAATATAGTTGATTTATGATGTGTCAAATTTCTATTGTACGGCAAAGTGATTCAGTTATATATATATATGCTATGCTATGCTAAGTCGCTTCAGTCGTGTCCGACTCTGTGCGACCCCACAGACGGCAGCCCACCAGGCTCCCCCGTCCCTGGGATTCTCCAGGCAAGAACACTGGAGTGGGTTGCCATTTCCTTCTCCAATGGGTGAAAGCAAAAGGTGAAAGTGAAGTCACTCAGTCAGGTCCGACTTAGCGACCCCATGGACCGCAGCCTACCAGGCTCCTCCAGCCATGGGATTTTCCAGGCAAGAGTACTGGAGTGGGGTGCCATTGCCTTCTCCGATATATATATATATGCACTTTATTTTACAAATATTTTCCATTGTGGTTTATCACAGGAGTTTGAGTATAGTTCCCTGTGCTCTACAGTAGGGCCTTGTTGTTTATGCATTCTGTAGATAGTAGTTCATATCCACTAATCCCAAACTCCCAGTTCATCCCTGCCACAACACCCTTGCCACTGGCAACCAGAAGTCTGTTCTGTATGCAGGCGTCTACTCACACCATTTTGGATACTAACTATGTGGGTTTCTTACACCAAACAATTCTCTAATTCTCTGTGGACACCAACTGGGTTTCCTAAAATTCATTTCAATTCTGACACTAACCACTTAGAGTTCACTAGTTCCCTGTGCTCTACAGTAGGGCCTTGTTGTTTATGCATTCTGTAGATAGTAGTTCATATCCACTAATCCCAAACTCCCAGTTCATCCCTGCCACAACACCCTTGCCACTGGCAACCAGAAGTCTGTTCTGTATGCAGGCGTCTACTCACACCATTTTGGATATTAACTATGTGGGTTTCTTACACCAAACAATTCTCTAATTCTCTGTGGACACCAACTGGGTTTCCTAAAATTCATTTCAATTCTGACACTAACCACTTAGAGTTCACCACAGGTTAAAGGCCCAGGCCCACCAGACTGCCCTCTTCCTTCAGATGCCAATCACAAATAGTGGGTTTCCAGGTTACATATACTTTTGACCAACGTGGCTACAAACTGAGGGCTCCCACAACTTCCTCCTTATGTTTGATAATTTGCTATAATGACTCACAGAATTCAGGGGAACGCTTTACTTATTGTTTCCTATTTATGTTAAAGGAGCATATAAAAGGTACGAAATAGCCAGAAAAAGAGGTACACAGGCTAAGGACTGGGAGGGCCTAGAGCACAGGCGCTTCTGTCCCTGTGGAGTTGGGGTGTGCCTCTCTTCCAGCACATGAATGCGTTCACTAACCAAGAAGCTCCCTGAACCCCATAGTATAGTGTTTGTATGGAAGTTTTGTAACATACAGACAACTGATTAAGCCATTTACCTCCGGAGATTATCCAGCCACTCTGCCATCCCTGGAGGTTGGGAAGCAGAGCTGAAAGATCCAACCCTCTAATTACAAGTTGGTGCTGGGAACCAGCTCCCACCCTGAACGTAGGTAGGAAAGCAGCAAAAGTTACTTCACCAGAATACACCCAGGTGACTGAAACTCAGGGATAAAGTTTATTATGAATAACAAAAGACATTCATCACCCGCTCAGTCTAGGCTGAGGATTGCATGTACTCGTCATTGTCGTGTCACATCATCGCAGTCTGTGACTTGAAGTGCTGTTGAGTCATAACCACCTGACTGTGATTTGCAATGCACCAAGGGGCAGCAGGAAGCCACGAGAGTTCCAGAAACCATCTTACAACCACTGGACTCAGCCATTACAGTTCCCAAAAGCCCACTAGCAACACATATTTACAATGCCAATTAAACTTTGTTAATGGACATTCAAATCTTTATTTCACATGACTTTCACATGCCATGAAATATTCTTTTGACTTTTTCCCAACGATTAAAAAATAAGGTAAAAGCCATTCTTTGCACAGGTGCCCTGCCAAACAGAACAACAGGTGGTAGGCTGGGTTGTTCCAGAGCTTGCAGTTTGCCACTTCCTTTGGAGGCCGCCCTTTGTCCTGTGGTACGAACATTCCTGACTCTTTCCATCCACTCTTGCAAGCTAGGCTCTGCCTCTGCCGAGCAGGACAAGTTTCTGGAGGTGCTCCAGAAGCACAACAAGGACAACTCTTGTTTCCACCGCACCACGTGTTGAAAAGGCCTAGAGCTGCTCTTGGGCAGCGATTGATCCACCACACCGATACCTCCAGCGCGGCACTGCAGCGCTTCGTCAGTGCTGTTGGGACTTCCGGTACCGCGCAGGAGTCCACGCGGCTGCCAGCGTCTGCGCCTGCGCCTGCGCCTGCGCAGTGCTTCCGTGGCGGGCTGCGCGGCAGAGGGCCCGAAGGTTATCGCGAGGGTTAGAAGGTTCTCGCGAGGCCTCAAAAGTTCTCTGGTGGCCTCGAAGTTTCTGTCAAGGGCTCGAAAGTTGCCTGGAGGGCTCGAAGGTTTTCCCTCAGGCTGCTTTCCCTGTTTTGTGGGTTTAGTTTCGGGGAAAAGCCGCTACCACGTGATGCGGGGAGCTTCCTGTCGGGAGGAGCGTCATGTATTCTTAAGTCGGGAAACAGACTGAGGCTGTATAGTTCTCTCTCAGGGAGCTGGCTGTGACCCTTAGCGTATTTGGACTAGTTTAGCGCCACATTGTTTCCAGAAATAATTACAAGTCAGTCCTGAGTGGGAAAGAAGTGGCCTGCGAGCAGGACATCTGGAGCCCAGGCCCAGCTCTGCTGCTGTGTGGCTGTGCAACCTCAGGTAAGTCCCTTAGCTGCTCTTGCCTCAGCTTTATTTGTGGGTGAAATGAGGGGCTGGGCCTTGTTCTCTGTGACTGTCGAACAGATTGAGTCTCACCCCAGTCTTGAGGGACCAGAAAGTGTATAGTGTTTGTATGGAAGTTTTGTAACATACACACAACTGATTAAGCCATTTACCTCTGGTGATTATCCAGCCACTCTGCCATCCCTGGAAGTTGGGAAGCAGAGCTGAAAGATCCAACCCTCTAATTACAAGTTGGTGCTGGGAACCAGCTCCCACCCTGAACGTACGTAGGAAAGCAGCAAAAGTTACTTCACCAGAATACACCCAGGTGACTGAAACTCAGGTATAAAGTTTATTATGAATAACAAAAGACATTCATTACCCGCTCAGTCTAGGCTGAGGATTGCATATACTCGTCATTGTCGTGTCGTGTACATGTACTCATCATTGTCGTGTCGCATCATCGCAGTCTGTGACTTGAAGTGCTGTTGAGTCATAACCACCTCACTGTGATTTGCAATGCACCAAGGGGCAGCAGGAAGCCATGAGAGTTCCAGAAACCGTCTCACAACCACTGGACTCAGCCATTACAGTTCCCAAAAGCCCACTAGCAACACATATTTACAATGCCAATTAAACTTTGTTAATGGACATTCAAATCTTTATTTCATATGACTTTCACATGCCATGAAATATTCTTTTGACTTTTTCCCAACTATTAAAAAATAAGGTAAAAGCCATTCTTTGCACAGGTGCCCTGCCAAACAGAACAACAGGTGGTAGGCTGGGTTGTTCCAGAGCTTGCAGTTTGCCACTTCCTTTGGAGGCCGCCCTTTGTCCTGTGGTACGAACATTCCTGACTCTTTCCATCCACTCTTGCAAGCTAGGCTCTGCCTCTGCCGAGCAGGACAAGTTTCTGGAGGTGCTCCAGAAGCACAACAAGGACAACTCTTGTTTCCACCGCACCACGTGTTGAAAAGGCCTAGAGCTGCTCTTGGGCAGCGATTGATCCACCACACCGATACCTCCAGCGCGGCACTGCAGCGCTTCGTCAGTGCTGTTGGGACTTCCGGTACCGCGCAGGAGTCCACGCGCTGCCAGCGTCTGCGCCTGCGCCTGCGCCTGCGCAGTGCTTCCGTGGCGGGCTGCGCGGCAGAGGGCCCGAAGGTTATCGCGAGGGTTAGAAGGTTCTCGCGAGGCCTCAAAAGTTCTCTGGTGGCCTCGAAGTTTCTGTCAAGGGCTCGAAAGTTGCCTGGAGGGCTCGAAGGTTTTCCCTCAGGCTGCTTTCCCTGTTTTGTGGGTTTAGTTTCGGGGAAAAGCCGCTACCACGTGATGCGGGGAGCTTCCTGTCGGGAGGAGCGTCATGTATTCTTAAGTCGGGAAACAGACTGAGGCTGTATAGTTCTCTCTCAGGGAGCTGGCTGTGACCCTTAGCGTATTTGGACTAGTTTAGCGCCACATTGTTTCCAGAAATAATTACAAGTCAGTCCTGAGTGGGAAAGAAGTGGCCTGCGAGCAGGACATCTGGAGCCCAGGCCCAGCTCTGCTGCTGTGTGGCTGTGCAACCTCAGGTAAGTCCCTTAGCTGCTCTTGCCTCAGCTTTATTTGTGGGTGAAATGAGGGGCTGGGCCTTGTTCTCTGTGACTGTCGAACAGATTGAGTCTCACCCCAGTCTTGAGGGACCAGAAAGGAGAAGACTTTTAAAGTTTGTCCTGGGGGAGGATATCATACTTTTTTCTTTGTTTTTTTTACCTGTGGTGGTCTGTGTGCAGGTTGGAAAAGAATTTCTGGAAAGGCAGAATGAGAGGTGAATACAATTTATTAGAGTGTGCTCTTATTAAATAGAGTGTGCCTAATAGACGCAGCAGGCAGAATCAGGGAAGAAATGACAACGAACACGCATTATCTGCCTGTCTTTTCTAGCCGGGGAACAAGGAAGGGAATGGGATAGAAATCTTGCTGTCATTTACTAATTAGGTACCATATGTATGCTTTCCTTTTACGGGGGAGAAGAACAGGACAAAAACCCTTCCTAATATGGGGTTAGGAAAGGGACAAGCTATGCTCCCCAGGATGGCGCAACAGTTGCAATGGTTGCAACGTGGGTGGAAGGGCGTAATGGTCTGACGCTTTCTGTCTCTGCCTTCGGAGGCCCTCCGAGCTCAGCTTGTTCTTTTGTCCTCTGGCCACTCTTTTATCCAGACAATATCAGAGTGAGTTTTCTGGGCTTACCTCGGGGCTCGGTGGTAAAGAATCTACCTGCCGGTGCAGGAGACATGAGCTCCATCTCTGGTCCAGGAACTTTCCACAAGCTGCAAAGCAACTGAGTCTGTGTTCCTCAACTACTAAGCCTGTGCCCAGAGCCAGGGAGCTGCCACTGCTGAGCAGAGGTAAGAAGCCACTGCAGTGAGAAGCCCATGCACCACAGCTAGAGAGTAGCCTGTGCTCCCTGCAACCAGAAAAAGCACACAGACAGCGGTGATGACCCATCATGGCCAGAAAATTAAAAAAAAAAAATCAGTTTTCCTCTTCAGCTTGATCTTAGGAGCATTTCCCTTTGTGCACTGAGAGTCAAAGTGGGCTCAGTGGACATCTACATACCCACCATGTGGAGCTGACAAGTGTTAAAATTTGATGTGTTTTCTTCCTCGTTTCCTTTATATGACCTGATGTGTGTGTGTGTGTGTGTGTGTGTGTGTGAGACATTAAATTATTTGAATGTGAGTTGTGACCACTGTGACATTTCATTTCTAAGTTGTTTCTTTTTGCATTTTTAAAAACAAATTATTTTTAACTGGAGGATAATTGCTTTTCAATGTTGTGTTGATTTCTACTGTATATCAACATGAATCAGCCATATCATTCCTGAATTCTTGAGCATGCATTCTCTAAGAGTAAGGACAGTGTCCCACATAATCCAAATTTTATTGTTACTCTTGAAATGATAAATCTAGAGCATCTGATATGTTGTTCATAGTCATATTTTTCAGATTTTCCCTGTAATGTCTTTAGGCTCTTTTTAAGGAAGTGTTCCCATTACTCGTTGGTAGTCAGCCCCTCCTTTTTACCTTCCCTCATGGGCATGAGTCTCGCTTCTCTCTGTGCGAATAACAGCACCTGTGTTGGCTGGAGTCTTCTCTTGGCCACCTCATCTGTCTCTGCATCCCACCTCCTCTAGTCCCTTTGGAGATGAACCTGACCCTCTGCCTTGGAGTCTTTCAGAGACAGAGTGGAAACAGTGAGTGTGTGTGCAGATCATCGTCAGATGGAGCTGGCGTGTACGTGGGAACTTGGGTTGTGTGCTTTGCAGAGGAGGGCCGGCCTGTTTGCACGGGGCAGCTGGGGAAGGTCCTGAGCCATGGTGAGCAAGCTGGGTGCACCCCCAGGAAGTATGCGGCAGGTGCGCTGCAAAGACAGACGCCTGAAGTGGCGTGTGGGCAAAGGCTTGGTTGGGAGGGCTGTCCACAGACTCACAGCAAAACTATTGAGCTGACCATGTGGTTGAGGGCAGAGGAAAACACATGTTGTCATAGGTGATATAAGCCAGATGGTCTGATCCTCCCTACCATTCCTTCAAACAAAGGAGTGGGGATGAGCCACATGTCCCCAGATCCTTTTGTTAAACATAGTCATTTACCTGGCAGTTGCAGGAGGCTGATATGGGGAGGAGGAGGCCCATGAGAACTGAAATTCAAACACCATCAAGTTTCAGGCAGCATCTGTGGAGGGTGTGAGGAAAAGTGCTGTGTGGCAGCATTCAATGGGCCAGTCACTGTGTTGCTCACTAAGCCCTCATCCCGGCCATCAACCCTGCCTGGGGAGGAGTCTTATTCCCAGTTATCTGAAGGTCAGGGAGGCTAGATGGGCTGTGTTGGGCCCCATTGGAAGAGAGAGACACCCCTTCCTACACTCTCTCCAAGCAGGCACGGCAGGGGACTCTAGGGATGTGACTAATGGCCCTGGTCATAGCTAAAGGCCACACCCCAGGGAAAGATCAAAGGATTTAGAGTCTAAAATTTAGATCAAAGATTTTCTTCTGTTAGATGTGCCAGAGATGGTTGTTTGGAGAACTCTGCTTTTCTCGGTGTCCGTAAATGGGTGGCTGACGGGACCAGCAATCCTCAGACCCGCCTTCCCCCAATCACTTGGTATATTGTGAAAATCTGGTGCACTTATATACAGGAACTCACTCTATAAACCAAGCTCTAGAGACAAACCAGGAAGTACTGGGTGGAGGAGAGGAAGGAGCATAAGATTGGATATCAAAATGTCAAGCCCAGATTCTGACCCCTAAGAGCTGTGTGATTTAATTCTCAGTTTCCACACTTGTAAACTGAAGCTGATGATTCTCAGCTTTCTTTGATTTTTCTGTGGTGCAGCTATGTCTGTGAAGGCAGTTGGTAAACAACAACAACAAAGTCTTATTGAAATTCCAGCTTGGTGGGGGAGCCTGAGACCAGCAAAGGATGAGCAGCTCTTAGGAAGGAGGATGACTGGGGCTGATGTGGCCCCAGAACATTTGGGAAAAAAAAAAAGGGTATTTGTTGTTTAACCAAAATTCAAAATTAACTGGCATCCTGTGTTTTTTTTCAACCTTACATTTTATTGTTTTCTCATTCACTGTATCAGTTGTTTACCATTTTACAGCTTGTTCCATTTATACCCACAAATACATAGAATTGAGATGAACAAGAGATTTCTTGTGAGATTTCAGCCTTTCTCTCAAATGTCCCAAATCAGAATTATCTTGACTTGATAGGAAATTCTTTTTGCATTAGAAAATAATTTAATTTACAGGCAAAACAGAAACATCATCAATTTTTCTTAACTATGCTGACTATCTTTTCTTTGGCTTTTTAATGATTGTGAGTTTTCTAATGCAATAGTTTGTAGAAAAGTGCAAAAGCATGTGTGTTTTTTTCATTGAAAGATAGTTGATTCACAGTATTTTAGTAGTTTCAAGTATATAACATAGTGATTCTGTATTTTTGCAAAGATACTCCTTTATAAGTTATTGTAAGTTAATGGCTATAGTTCCCTATACTATGTAGCATACCTTTGATACGTATCTATTTTATATGTAGTGGTTTGTGTTTGTTGATCCCACATCCCAATTTGCCTCCTGCACTTCCCTCTCCCCTTTGGTAACCACAAGTTTATTTTCTGTGTCCGTGACTCTGTTCTGTTTTTCATATGCACTCATTTGTGTTATTTTCTAGATTCCACATGTAAGTGATGCCATGCAGTGTTTGTGTTTCTCTGTCTGCCTTATTTCATGCGGCACAATATTCTGCAGGTCCACCCACGTTTCTGCAAATGTCAAAATTCCTTCCTTTTCTGGCTGAATAATGTTTCATTTTGGGCGTGTGTACGTTGTCTGATCTGCACTTGCTGGGCCCTTGGGCTGCTCTCATGTCTTGGCTGTTGTAAATGGTGCAAGCCTGAATCATTTTTATCTTTAGGACAGCTGTCTCCTGCTAGGGGAAGAAGATCTTGCTGGATTATCAATGTTCCAAATATACTACTTATGTGTGTGAGCTGTTGTAACTGGATCATCCTTCACAAACTTTTGCTTTTCAATAACGATTTCACTCTGAGTCACTGCCAGAATTTATATACACCCATGTTTTCATTCTGAAAATTCTGAAAGGATTTGTTCTGTGATTTCAGCACTGTGTCTATGAACGTCCAAAACTAATGTCATTTTGTCTGAGATTTCTGTCCCATATGTGGTAGAGGTGAATGGAGAGTCCAGACCTACTCATATCAGCATGTGAAGAAGATTCCCACGTGCCTTTTCTTTCTCCTCTTTTCCTATCTGCTGGGGTACTTTCTTCTGAGGTCTTGCTCTTAACTTTCATGGTGTTTTTATTTGCTATTTAATGTCATTCAGGATGAGTCCTGTCTTAGCTCAGGCTGTCACAACACATACCATAGACTTGGCTTAAACAACAGAAGCTTATTTCTCACAGTACTCAAGGCTGGGAGGCCCAGGATTGAGGTGCCAGTGGAATTCTGGTGCAGGCTCTCTCCCTGGCTTGCCAATGGTCACTTTCTTGCTGTGTCCTCCCATGGTGCAGAGAGAACACATTCTCTAGTGTCTTTTCTTAAAAGGCATTAATCCCTTCCTGAGGGCTCCACATCTAAACCAAGTTACACCACAAAGTCCTCATCTCCAAATACCGTCACACTGGGGCTTGGATCCAACATATGAATGTTTTGGAGGACATGATGCATCCATACTACCCTGTGAGGACACGAAAGAGCCAGGGATTGGTATAACCTCTGACTCAGTGACTTCACTTTTCACTCTCATGCACTGGAGAAGGAGATGGCAACCCACTCCAGCGTTCTTGCCTGGAGAATCCCAGGGACGGGGGAGCCTGGTGGGCTGCCGTCTATGGGGTTGCACAGAGTCGGACACGACTGAAGCGACTTAGCAGTAGCAGCAGTGCTTACTAAGATCTCTTCCAGATGCCACCTCTTCCTCCTCCCTCCTCTGTAATGGAGGTGAGAGCTTGTTGTCCACAGTCATCCCACATTTAAGCGGTCACCTCTACTTGGGATATGTAACAGAAAACGGGCACTAGATAGCACCCGGCAAGCGTATTGTGGCATTTTGTAGTTACATGTGGTGAGGCCTAAGGTGTATGTTACACTGAAAAGAACAAAGCATGCCTTGTGTTAAAGATTTCTAGACACAATCTTACATTTACTATTGTTAAATAGGAGGAAGTATTAGAAACCTTGGGAGGCTCAGGTTGGGGTTATCTGGGCTCATTGGGGGTGTGGCAAGTAGCCAAGAAGACCCAGAGTACTTTCCACAGAGAAAGTCTGTTTTCCTCTTTTTATCCAGAGCCTCCAGCTAGCCAGCTCTTTCAATTACATGAAAGGAAAGGTGCCTGATAAATTACTTCTGTGTGAGTAGGTTGCTTCTCTTACAGAATGTGGTCCAGTTGGTTGTAAAAGTGCATATTTTCTTTATGTATTTTCTCACCTGAATTTTGAAAGTTTGGTGTGCTGGCCACAACATAGATTCTGGAGTGAATGGCGCTGGGTTTGTGTCCCAGCTTTGCCGCTCTCTAGCTGTGTGATCAGGAGAAGGCAATGGCAACCCACTCCAGTACTCTTGCCTGGGAAATCCCATGGGCGGAGGAGCCTCATAGGCTGCAGTCCATGCGGTCGCAAAGAGTCGGACACGACTGAGCGACGTCACTTTCCCTTTTACTTTCATGCACTGGAGTAGGAAATGGCAACCCACTCCAGTGTTCTTGCCTGGAGAATCCCAGGGACGGCAGAGCCTGGTGGGCTGCCGTCTATATGGGGTCGCACAGAGTCGGACACGACTGAAGTGACTTAGCAGCAGCAGCTGTGTGATCATAGACAAATTTCTGAGCCTGTTTCCTCCCCGGAGAAAGGAGACTAATTCCACCCATATCATGAGCAAGCAGTGAGAGGTGGAGGAGCTCGCGTTTGTCAAGAGCCTAGCACATTACCTGAGACAGATTCGGTGCTTGGTGGGTGTTTGTGCACCGCCCCCTTTTCTCCCTGTACCCTATTTTATATACAAATGTGTAAAAAACTATTGGACAGGACAAGGTGATGAGTGAAAAATCAATGTTTATTTATCCTGCCGTTGACAGGAGCTAGTTTCCATTCAGGTAGAAAGGTGATATTCTTCTCCTGAGGTGTCTTGGGCAGGCTCCTCAGTGGGTTGTGGTGCAGCATCACTACACAGGCAGCAAAGGCAGCTGAGGTGTTTCCTAAATTCCTTGTCAAGAAACACGTAGAGGAGAGGGTTGACGCAGCAGTGGATGGCGGCGATGATTCTCATGATCTGAACGCTTTTGTTCAGGTGGTAACTACTGGCACAGCCATGCAGGGAGACGTGTTCATTGAAAGCAGACAGGAAAAGTGCAATATTGTAGGGTCCCCACATCAGAAGGAAAACTGCCATTATGGTGAAAACAAGCTTGAAAAGGCCATAGTTCCTCTCCCTGAACCGAAGTGTGTTCCTCATTCGCACGTAGCAATATACAAAAGCAAACAGTGGCAAAAGAAATCCCAAAATGTTCATCTTTAAGGTCAGAAAATGCTTCCAGAATGTCTCGTCGGCTGGTAAGAAGTAAAGTCCAGTAAAGAAGCACTTGTATTTCTGGCTTTCCGTCTGAGGTGTGTAAAACACAAGTTCAGGCAAGATGACCAGAGTGGCTATGAGCCACACTAGAACACTTAGGAAGACTCTGCCGCCACAGTCCTGCAGGCCGAGAAGCGCCTTCTCACATGGAAAAACTCCTTGTACCTTTGCACGGTCAGAAGGACATTGAAAAATGCCTCACTGTACAGGCCTATGGAGTAGAGCGCCAGGAGAATTTTACACAGGGGGTCATCAAAGCCCTCCCCACGAGAGGCCGCGTAAGCCCAGAATGGCAGAGTGAGCGAGAAAACCAAGTTAGAAAGCGCCAAATTGAGGAAACAGATATTTTCTGCTTGCCTGAGTCCTTTATATTTTACCAGGATAAACACAACCAAGATATTGTCCAGGAGGCCAGCCACAAACACTGTGGTGTAGAGGTAAGGCACCAGCTGGGCTGAGAGAATCTTGGGGTCGTATGGTGCACATGGTTCTATTTCGTTGTTACTCAGATCATCGTCTATGAGGACGTCATAGTCATCCTCTGGTGTTGATGTGTAATTAGCCATCTTCAGGCTGCCCTGGGGAGAAAGGAAAGGTTATTCTCCCTTTATACAGCTGTGTGGTCCTGGGTGAAACAGCACACAGGACTAGAGCTCCTGCAGCCACACTCGTCCTTTTCTGGTGTTTATTTAGCCAGAGCAGGTCTACAACTCAGAAGATTTAAAATAAATGTTTCTTTAACATGCCCCTGTATCCTGAGCACAGCTGCTATAATTCATTCCTTCATTAAGCACTTAGGTGTTTAGTAGTATGCCAGCTACCACAGGGAGACAAAAGTAAACGTTACCCTTCTTCATACAACTTCATTCTCTTGGTCGAAACAAGACTTGCCTACTTGAAGCTATATAAGAAAAAACACAATTAAAGAGAACTAAGTACCAGGGTTTAGTTTCACAAAATTGGTGTCAGTCACAGTTCCTATGTG
This sequence comes from Aepyceros melampus, assembly GCA_006408695.1. Lineage (NCBI taxonomy): Eukaryota > Metazoa > Chordata > Mammalia > Artiodactyla > Bovidae > Aepyceros > Aepyceros melampus. The sequence goes on from SJXQ01009137.1 coordinate 442,754, forward strand.
TTTAGAAAGTTTGCTCACCCTCTGTAAACAGCTTCCTGTGATAGGCAGAGAAGTCTGAGTTCTTCTCTCGAAGGATATAAATAAATGCTTGCAAAAGTGAAACCACCCTAAGTAACAAATGGACACAACTGGTTAAATACGTCGATGATTACCACTGACTTTGTTCCTGGGAGGGGAGGGAACAGCCTCCTGACCTACCATCCGAGTTGCTTGTGGGAGCCGTCTGGCCAGATGAAAGACTAACTTCCTTCTGGATAGCTGGCCCCTGACCCTTTGGGGCAAGAGAAACCACTGTTTATCCCCCTGGTGGCTGTGTCCCACCAGTCACAGGTCGTGGGGACTAAGCGAAATAAAGCAACTTGAAAGCTACCACTAACCCCTAGAGAGTTTCTCAAGCTGCAAAAAGAAACCGGGAAGTTGTTTGCTCCTGCTGCTGCTCTCCCCACCCCCACCCCACACCCCGCCTTTGATTTCCCTGTGGCCATCCTGCTGGCTGCCCCAGATAAGGAACTAAGTTATTGCTGCTCCTCAGTGATACTGAGGGAGGGATGGAAAGTGCTCTGACGTGCAACTCTGAGCAGGTAGTGGGTAGCAGCAGAGAAGTGTCAACCGCAGTGACTGGTGGTGACTGTGCGTCCAGACTGGGCTGACGCTCCCCTGTATGGGTCAGTCTTCAAGAACTTGTAGTGAGCAACCCTGCTTGGACTTGTACTGTTACTTTTTAAAGTAGCAGTAACTGAGAGGAACAGTAACAGGGCTTTCCTCATAGCTCAGCTAGTAAAGAATCTGTCTGCAATGTGGGAGACCTGGCTTCGCTCCCTGGGTTGGGAAGATACCCTGGAGAAGGGAATGGCTACCCACTCCAGTAATCTGGCCTGGAGAATTCAATGCACTGTATAGTCCATGGGGTTGCAAAGAGTAGGATACAACTGAGTGACTTTCTTTATTATTTTTGAGAGGCATTTCTTGTGTGTCAGATATTTGGCTGAAGAATGGGGCCCCAAGGGAGGATGTGGGGACAGTGGAAGCCACAGAATGATGTCATTTGGGAAGAGAGTGGGTGCAGAGATGAGACCTCAGTACCAGTGAGCCTGGGGGAAATCGATGGAGTTAGGAAGGATGTTAGGAGCTGACCCTGCTCCTATAAGAAGGGCCTAGTGCAGGAAGATTCATGGTGAGGACACAAAGGCTCTATCAAGATGTTGTGCAGAGAATGTGAGGGGAACAAGTTCAACCCTAGACTGAGGCTGAGGTGGGTGACGTTTAAGGCCAGAGAGAAAGGAAGCTGAGAGTCCAAATTTGAAGGGAGATGGGGGTGGTTGGAAAGAAAGATGAACTGAGAAAAATAACTTTTAAGTAACTGGAAAATCTGTATGAACTCCTGGATCAATGTACCTGTGATGAACCTAATTTGGGGACCAGTCTTACATGTTGGCTTCGTGTTCATTTCACTGGTTAAAGGAATTATGTTAATGCCAGAGATGTGTTTGAGGTGATAGTCGATGCAGAATGTGGACCTGTCAAAGTAGAAGTATAATTGAGGGAACTATTAAGGGAAAGGAAAAATAAACAATAAAGGCCTGGACAAATATGTGACAAGCATTAAATTTAACCCAGAGGGAAACTCGTGATGTTCCTCTGTATGAAGGGGTTGGAAGGGGTTGGGAGAGATTGGTGCTGCTGGGAACCTGGGCTGTGAATGTTTCCCAGCAGCTCCTCCCCCATCATCGCCCAGTATGGCTTCTGTGAGTCAGTGAGGGTCACCGCGCCCTGGGGGTTCTGTCCCCTGCAGCTGGGCTATTTGGAGACACATCAGTCCCCCCACAACTTTGACTAAGTGATGCTGCCTCATGGTGCTTTATTGCCTGATGCTCACTGCTCAGTCTCCAAGAGGGGAATGAGGGGCAAGTCAACCTTTGAAGCTTACAAACCCCACGAACATACACACTGCACATTATGTGGTTAAGTGGAGGAAAATAGCAGCAAGCAGGTGCTTCATCTGTATCACAGAATCATGTGAAATTTGAAGTTTCCTAGAGAAAAACATTGTTCGGTAAATTCCAGATCACCCTAACTTCCTGATATTCAAATGGGCTTCACTTTCTGGATTATTTTATTTTGGCTTGATTCCCAGAATTCTGCTTATTTACACGCAGACCTTGGAGTTCTTTTTTTTTTTTTTTAATTGAGATTAATTGACGAAAAGCATTCTAGAAGTTTAAGGTGTGCCATACTGATACATTTATGTGGCAATATGATTGCCATGGTAGTGTTAGCTAACAAAATTACCAATTTTTATGTGGTGAAAACAATAAAGTTCTGTTTTCTTAGCAAATTTAATGTTTATAATACAATTTGGTTGTCTATAATCACTATACTGTATATTAGATCTCGAAGACCATAGGATTCTTGAAAATTGAAAATTAGTAGGAAGGAGTGGTTTAAAAGTCTAAAGTTGAAGCAGGAGGAAGGTTTTATTTACCATTTTAGTATCTGGAACTGTAATAGGGTCATCATTATTGGTGAAACTTCACTACATTCTAAGGTTTGTGAGCTGTAATCTCAATTAAAAAAAAAAAAAAGAAATCCAAGGTCTGGGTGTAAATAAGCAGAATTCTGGGAATCAAGCCAAATAAAATAATTCTGAAAGTGAAGTCCATTTGAATATCAGGAAGTTAGGGTGATCCTTACCGAACAATGCTTTTCTCTAGGAAACTTCAAATTTCACATGATTCTGTGATACATATAATTAAACCCCAGTGTTTTAGACAATTGAAGTATAGTTGATTTACAATATTATATTAGTTTCAGGTGTATAACATAGTGATTCAGTATATTATACATTATACTCCATTTAAAGTTATTCTTTAGAAGCTGAAGCTGAACTTCCAGTACTTCAGCTGCCTGATGTGAAGAGCTGACTCACTGGAAGAGACCTTGATGCCGGGAAAGATTGAGGGCAGGAGTAGAAGGGGATGACAGAGGATGAGATGGTTGGATAGCATCACCAACTCAATAAACAGGGGTTTGAACAAAGTCTCAGAGATGGTGAAGGACAGGGAAGCCTGGTGTGCTGCAGTCCTTGGGGTCGCAAAGAGTTGGACATGACTTAGTGACTAAATAACAGCAAAATTATTGCAAAATAATGGCTCTATTTCCTTGTGTTGTACAATATATCAATGTTGCTTATTTATTTTATACGTAATAGTTTGTACTTTTCATCCTTTACCCCTCTCTTGGCCCTTCCCGAATCTTCCCTCTCTCCACAGCTGACCACTAGTTTGTTCTCTACATTTGTGAGGCTTTTTCTGTTTTGTTATATTCGTGAGTTTGCTTTTTAAATTTAGATTCCACGTATAAGTGATGACATACAGTGTTTGTTTTTCTATGATTTATTTAACTAAGCATAATACTGTGTCCATCCATGTTGTTGTGAATGGCAACATTTCATTCATTTTTATGACTGAGTAATATTCCATTGTACATGTATGCACCACATCTTCCTTATCCATTCATCTGTTTCTGGGCACTTAGGTTTCTTCCATATCTTGGCTAATGTAAATAATGCTGTGAAAGTTGTGGTTCTTGTATCTTTGAAGTTAGTGGTTTCATTTTTTTTTCAGATATATACCCAGGAGTGTAATTGCTGGGTGATCTGGAAGTTTTATTTTTAGTTTTTTGAAGAACCTCTATACTGTTTTCCATAGTGGCTGCAGCAATTTACATTCCTACCAATAGTGTACAAGGGTTCCCTTTTCTCCACATCCTCACCAGCATTAGTTATTTGTGGCCTTTTTGATAATAGCTATTTTAACAGAAATGAGGTGGTTTTGATTTGCATTTATCTGATGATTAATGATGCTGAACATCTTTTCATGTGTGTGTTGGCCATCTGTATGTTTTTAGAAAAGTGTTTATTCGAGTTCAGTCCCAGTTGCAGTATAGGAGGCTATCATGTTATAACTCTTAATTTCCCCCATAACATGTAGATCATTCATTTATTCAAAGAATGGTTCAAATGCCTAGCATGTGCCCAGCACTGTTCAGTAGACAAACATCCTGGCCTTCATGGAGCTTACATTCCAGACAAAAATAAGTATGTAAGTTGAAGGTGGTAGGAGCGAAGTTCTGTGACAAAAAGTAAAGCAGGGAAGGAGACTAGGAGGGGCCAGGGTGGTTTGGGGGTTCACATTTTAGGTAGAATAGTCAGAGAAAGCCTTGCTGACAAGATAATCTTGATGAGATGAAACAGCAAATGATTAGGTCCAATCATTTATATTCATCTCATTTTTTTCTTGTTGCTGAGTTCTTGTATCAGGGAGATTAGAAAACACACTGAGCAAAGGCACACAGAAACACACTGGAAAACACACTTAGCAATAATTTGACAGGAGATGCGGAAATATTCTTCATGTTACATTGGTTTTCCAGTAAAAAAAAAAAAGCTGAGGGTGCAGCACACCTGTTAGTAATCCATTGCCTTTCAGCCCCTAACCCACCTTCCTTCTTTTGTTTGTGATCCTCAAGCCGAACTCTGTAACATTTGCCCTTTGCCAGCTGGTTTAGAAGGTGCTGAGAGTCACAGGAAGAGGCAGGGGCTTCTCATTCTAGCTCCAGGATTTTGCTGTCTGTTTTGCTCCTGGGATGAGCTGACAGTGCTGTGTGGAGGCTGAGTGATGCCCGCCCTCCTGTGTGTCTCACTGGCACCCTTACAGGCAGTTTCCTACTCACCAGCCCCGAAGGACAGCACCTTGGCAAATTTCCTGACCATCTAGAGGGTTGCAGTCACCCTCTCTGACAAGGTCTGGATCTCAGATTTGCGAGGGAGGCATCTTCCACGTGTGTTCCTTCTCGGGTGCTCTGCCTCAGCCTGGAGGCCGCTCCCTATATCTGCTTCCTCCTCCCTTGGGTTTTCAGTCCCCTTTGACTGGTTAACAATTCTTGGTAGTGAATTTTTTTTGTTCAAATTCCTGGTATGATTCCTGTCTCTTAACTGGATGCTGATTGATAAATACAACATTAAATTAGTTGAGTGAAGGGATGGGAGAGTGCTAGGATGCCTAATGCACCCTAGTGTGGTGGCGTTTTCAGAGGTCTAATGATGTTGAGAAAAGGGTATTCAAAAATGCAGTTACAATAATTTTAAATTTCTTAATTTCTTAAAATGGCTTCATCAAATATCAGTGCTGTCAGATTATCTAATTTTTATTAGTAAATATTCCAGAAAATTTGGTAAGTATAGGGAAAAAAATCTTTGAAATGATATTCCCAAATAGCTATTATAATTTTTAAATAGAACTACTTCTTGATGGAAAGTGTGTAAAACTTGTTTTTAGAAAACCATCAGTTTTCCTCTGGGTTCGTTGTTTGGTGCTGAGCAGTAGATTGAAGGGGAACGTACCTTCATGTTGTAGTTTTAGGGATTCTGAGGATGTCTCATCCTGCCCCCACATTTTCTCCTGCATCCTGGCCAAGCTTACAGCATTACTTTGGTGCTTAGTCCTCTTACTACCAGGGCTACCTGGGAGGGCAGCAAGGGGGAGACAAGACTTCCAAAAAACAATTGTATTGATGACCAACTCTGAAATACAGATTTTATATGTACTTACTGGAAGAAAAATAGTTAATGATAACCTTAACAAAGACTTTTTCAACGGATGTTTGGTTTATTCTGCATTGTGCTAAAAAACATAAAAAATGGGCGAGGGTGACTTTGCTCAAGGATGTTTAGAAGATAGCTGGACTAAAAATATAAAACAAGTCTTTACTACAGTGCTTCTCAGAGCTTTTCAAGTGTTGATAAGCATTTGGATCCTGGAGAAAGTATGTGCTATTTCCCAAAGTTGTTAGATCATGGAGTCCCCTTGTTAATTCTCTGGCAGTTTCATATGGACTAAGGGCTCTGCAGGACATGTTTTTGAGAAATTTTACCTCAGACATGCAAGTATTGCTGTGCTGTGTGGGAATGAGCATAATCGACTGAGGAGCCCAGCTTCCTCACTCCAAAAATACATCCTTGCATCCATGCCAAGGCCTTGCGTGCCAAGGACTGCTCCCAGCCAGTGGGCTGCTCCCATCCCTAATAGGGCCACTGGGATGGGCCCATTCCTGGATGATGGACTGGTACTTCTCCGTCACCCCACTTCTTCCTTCTGTCCTTCGCTTGGGGTCAGACTTGCATTGTGATCTGGTAACTTTCCCAGCTTTGCCCACCACCCTTCGCAATCTCTCTCAGAGGTGTTTCATCTAATCCATTTGTTTTATGCTGTGTCTCATAGTATGTCTGTATCTTGAAAGAAGTTGGGTAAACACAGCTTTGGAAGGGAGACATCAGTCTTTAGAGAGTCTTGAGTCCTTTGCTTACTGAAGAATGGTACGTTCTGCAGCATCTTAAGCGTTAGTAGCTCAGTCATGTCTGCCTCTTTGGAACCCCATGGACTGTAGCCCACCAGACTCTTCTGATGGAATTCTTCAGAATACTGGAGTGGGTAGCCACTTCCTTCTTCAGAGATCTTACCAACTCAGGGATCAAAACCAGGTCTCCTGCATTGTAGGCAGATTCTTTATCAGCATCTTAATCCCTCCCTCATCTTTTTAGCCACTGTCTACCTGACTTCCCTGCTGGCTCAGATGGCAGAGTGCCTATGTACAATGCAGGAGACCTGGGTTTGATCCCTGGGTTGGGAAGATCCTCTGGAGAAGGAAATGATAACCTACTCCAGTACTCTTGCCTGGAAAACCCCATGGATGGAGTACCCTGTTAGGCTACAGTCCACGGGGTTGCAAAGAGTTGGACATAACTGAGAGACTTCATTTCACTTACCTGTGCTCTGCTGGGGTCAATCTTTTCAGGATACATAAGGCCGCTTGATGTCGTTATGCCCCCATCCACGCCATTTTCAGTGTCCCAGGTCAGTTTCTGATTGCCATTCTTCTTCCTATCTTCTCTGTCCTCGCCTCCCTGCCTAATGCTCCCTTTTCTCCACTGTTCTCCTCTGTACCCTCTGAAATCTGAATTCCACTGCAGACAATCCTCCTGACATCCTCCACTGAATCCCAGAACATTCCTCAACATGTTCCTTGAGGGTGCTCCTTCCCTCTCACACATGCCTCATCCTTGAGGGTCAGAAGGTGGTGTTCCTGGCTCCAGTGCCTCTTGCTGACCGTTACTCCTACAGGTTTCGGTAGGTAGATATATAACAGACTACTGCGCTCTCCAGCCCCCACCCTACACTCTGCTCATCATTGCTGATTACCACTTCTCCTCTGTACCCTCTGAAATCTGAATTCCACTGCAGACAATCCTCCTGACATCCTCCACTGAATCCCAGAACATTCCTCAACGTGTTCCTTGAGGGTGCTCCTTCCCTCTCACACATGCCTCATCCTTGAGGGTCAGAAGGTGGTGTTCCTGGCTCCAGTGCCTCTTGCTGACCGTTACTCCTACAGGTTTCGGTAGGTAGATATATAACAGACTACTGCGCTCTCCAGCCCCCACCCTACACTCTGCTCATCATTGCTGATTACCACTGTCTGCCTGACTGCCTCTGCTTTTATTAAGACAAGGGTATGTGGATAAAGAGCTTCTCTTCACCTAGTTTTCTCCATCATCCTGGTGGCTTAATTGCCCATGTTGACTTCCACTCAGGGCCCAGGGCTTTCAGCTCATTAACTCCACTTCATTGGCCTTCAGTTTCACTCCACTATCATCCACACTAACAGTCAGATTTGAGGTTAGTTAAATTGATTCCCCAATGAACTTTCACAGTAAAATTGCTCACTCTTCTGATCACAGCATCCACTCCTTAGATCTTTCTCACTGCATCCGCTCCTTCTGTACTGTTGTTCTCCGTCATCAAGCCCTCTAGCCTCTGTCTCAGCCCTGCCTGTAGCCACCTCCTTCCTAGTCTAGCTAAGATCCCACAGTCTATCATGTAGTCATTCTCTGGTCGGTACCTTGGGTGCAGTTCATTCCCAGCTTTAGATCTCATCACTCTACGTCTCCCTGCCATTCTTTGGAATATATTTCTGAGAATAGCTGGTTAAAACCACTTAGCCATGAAGACAGAATTTGTGACTAATTTATGGTCTCTAGTCGCAACTGGCAAGTCAGATGCTCTGGTATTCCCATCTCTTTCAGAATTTTCCACAGTTTATTGTGATCCACACAGTCAAAGGCTTTGGCATAGTCAATAAAGCAGAAATAGATGTTTTTCTGGAACTCTCTTGCTTTTTCCATGATCCAGTGGATGTTGGCAACTTGATCTCTGGTTCCTCTGCCTTCTCTAAAACCAGCTTGAACATGTGGAAGTTCACAGTTCACGTATTGCTGAAGCATGGCTTGGAGAATTTTGAGCATTACTTTACTAGCGTGTGAGATGAGTGCAATTGTGCGGTCGTTTGAGCATTCTTTGGCATTGCCTTTCTTTGGAATTGGAATGAAAGCTGACCTTTTCCAGTCCTGTGGCCACTGCTAACTTTTCCAAATTTGCTGGCATATTGAGTGCAGCACTTCACAGCATCATCTCTCTGGATTTGAAATAGCTCAACTGGAATTCCATCACCTCCACCAGCTTTGGTCATAGCGATGCTTTCTAACGCCCTCTTGACTTCACATTCCAGGATGTCTGGCTCTAGGTGAGTGATCACACCATCGTGATTATCCAGGTCGTGAAGATCTTTTTTGTATAGTTCTTCTGTGTATTCTTGCCATCTCTTCTTAATATCTTCTGTTTCTGTTAGGTCCATACCATTTCTGTCCTCTATTGAGCCCATCTTTGCATGAAATGTTCCCTTGGTATCTCTAATTTTCTTGAAGAGATCACTAGCCTTTCCCATTCTGTTGTTTTCCTCTATTTCTTTGCATTGATCGCTGAGGAAGGCTTTCTTATCTCTCCTTGCTATTCTTTGGAACTCTGTATTCAGATGCTTATGTCTTTCCTTTTCTCCTTTGCTTTTCACTTCTCTTCTTTTCACAGATATTTGTAGGGCCTCCCCAGACAGCCGTTTTGCTTTTTTGCGTTTCTTTTCCATGGAGATGGTCTTGATCCCCGTCTCCTGTACAATGTCACGAACCTCCGTCCATAGTTCATCAGGCACTCTATCCATCAGGTCTCGTCCCTTAAATCTTTTTCTCACTTCCACTGTATAATCATAAGGGATTTGATTTAGGTCATACCTGAATGGTCTAGTGGTTTTCCCTACTTTCTTCAGTTTAAGTCTGAATTTGGCAATAAGGAGTTGATGATATGAGCCACAGTCAGCCCCTGGTCTTATTTTTATTGACTGTATAGAGCTTCTCCATCTTTGGCTGCAAAGAATATAATCAGTCTGATTTCAATGTTGATCTTCTGGTGATATCCATGTGTAGAGTCTTCTCTTGTGTTGTTGGGAGAGGGTGTTTGCTATGACCAGCACGTTCTCTTGGGAAAACTCTATTAGTCTTTGCCCTGCTTCATTCTGTATTCCAAGGCCAAATTTGCTTGTTACTCCAGGTGTTTCTTGACTTCCTAGTTTAGCATTCCAGTCCCCTATAATGAAAAGGACATCTTTTTTGGGTGTTAGTTCTAAAAGGTCTTGTAGGTCTTCATAGAACTGTTCAACTTCAGCTTCTTCAGGGTTACTGGTTGGGGCATAGACTTGGATTACTGTGATATTGAATGGTTTGCCTTGGAAACGAACAGAGATCATTCTGTTGTTTTTGAGATTGCATCCAAGTACTGCATTTCAGACTCTTTTGTTGACCATGATGACTACTCCATTTCTTCTAAGGGATTCCTGTCCACAGTAGTAGATATAATGGTCATCTGAGTTAAATTCACCCATTCCAGTCCATTTTAGTTCGCTGATTCCTAGAATGTCAACGTTCACTCTTGCCATCTCCTGTTTGACCACATCCAGCCTCTTGAGAAACCTATATGCAGGTCAGGAAGCAACAGTTAGAACTGGACATGGAACAACAGACTGGTTCCAAATAGGAAAAGGAGTACATCAAGGTTGTATATTGTCATCCTGCTTATTTAACTCCTATGCAGAGTACATCATGAGAAACGCTGGACTGGAAGAAACACAAGCTGGAATCAAGATTGCCGGGAGAAATATCAATAACCTCAGATATGCAGATGACACCACCCTTATGGCAGAAAGTGAAGAGGAGCTAAAAAGCCTCTTGATGAAAGTGAAAGTGGAGAGTGAAAAAGTTGGCTTAAAGCTCAACATTCAGAAAATGAAGATCATGGCATCTGGTTCCATCAGTTCATGGGAAATAGACGGGGAAACAGTGGAAGCAGTGCCAGACTTTATTTTTTGGGCTCCAAAATCACTGCAGATGGTGACTGCAGCCATGAAATTAAAAGACGCTTACTCCTTGGAAGGAAAGTTATGACCAACCTAGATAAGATATTGAAAAGCAGAGACATTGCTTTTCCAACAAAGGTCCATCTAATCAAGGCTATGGTTTTTCCAGTAGTCATGTATGGATGTGAGAGTTGGACTGTGAAGAAAGCTGAACACCGAAGAATTGATGCTTTTGAACTGTGGTGTTGGAGAAGATTCTTGAGAGTCCCTTGGACTGCAAGGAGATCCAATCAGTCCATCCTAAAGGAGATCAGTCCTGGGTGTTCTTTGGAAGGACTGATGCTGAAGCTGCAAGTCCAATACTTTGGCCACCTCATGCGAAGAGTTGACTCTGATGCTGGGAGGGATTGGGGGCAGGAGGAGAAGGGGACGGCAGAGGATGAGATGGCTGGATGGCATCACTGACTCTATGGACGTGAGTCTGAGTGAACTCCGGGAGTTGGCAATGGACAGGGACACCTGGTGTGCTGCGATTCATGGGGTCACAGAGTCGGACACGACTGAGCGACTGAACTGAACTGAACTGATCCACTCTCTACTCACCTCCACCTTGGTTTATGTCCAGGGCGCCTTATAATGGCAGTCTCCTCTGTCCTCTATCAGCCGCATTTGGCCAATGGGGAGTTTTAGGCAGGAGATTAGAGAGTGAGGTCAGGGCATTTAGCCCCCTGGCTCCTTCCTGTGGTTCTCAGGGCTCGTCTTGCTGGTGGGACTGATGTGCCGCTTGCCCTGTGCGTGGCTCTTGTCGGCCTCGCCCCGCGCCTGTGCCCTGCCCCCCGTTCCTGGCCGTGGGAACGGCAGCCTGCTCTCACTGCCACCACGTGCTGCACTGTACACTCTGGCTTCCTCATGCCCTGACCAAATCTTGTAAAGGGTCGTCTTACCAAACTTGCCTTACTTGCCCTACTTGTGTGTGCTGTTTATTTCCTGCCAGGACCCTACAGGACATGTCTCCCAAGTGCCGGGAGCTTTGCCAGGTCCCTGGAGAAAATGGCAAGCAAAGTAGACCCCTTCTCTGCTGTCATAGCAGTAACTTTCTGGGGGGAGATGGTCAGGTGCACACCCGGCTGTGATTCACGGGGTCACATGCTGTGCGAGGGGAGCACTCAGGCGCTGTTGGAGCTGTCAGCAGGGGCACCGGGCCGGGCCTTCCAGCGTGGGAATCTCTAAGCCCAGTCTGATGCTAGTTAGCCAGGTGAAGTGTGCGGAGGCCTCTTCCCCCCTCCTCCCTTTTCCTCTTAGTGTCTTCTTTTTCAGGTTCCTGAGGGACCATCTACTTGGATCCCAGAGATGGAGCAAGGGAAACGAAAATAGCAGAATTCAAGGTGGAGACATCTTATTACTTACTGGCATCTGTGACTGAGTTTCAGTGGAAGAGAAAGTTGTACCCCAAATCAGGCTATCTTAGATTGTGTTCCTGGCAATGCAGAGCTCTCAGTGGCAGCTTTTGGGACACTGACGTGTGAGGGAGTGAGCGAGGCAGGACCGGGCAGAGGGAGAAGCCACCACGACGTGGGCATAGCACAGGCCCCCACACAGTGTGAGGGCTCGGCTGACCCTCTGCAGTGCTCTGGGGCGGCCTGTCAGCACTGTGCTACGGGGAGAGCAGGGGCCCAGCCTCTGCAGTCCCAGCCCAGCAGTCACTGGCCTCTGTCACCCTGCAGACAGGCAGGTCCCAGCGGCTGAGGCTGGTTTCCAGTGACGGGGGCAGCAGCCCCATCCCCCGGACTGCAGTGGGCATCTGGGCAGAGTAGGGCACAGGCTGAGGGTTCTGCTTTTCTGCAATGCCGTTTACCCTGGATGACAAGAAATGGAAACTGGAATTTTCAACACCATCCTGTTGCAAGACTGTGAAACCCACGTGTGTGCTGGACGGAAGGAGGAGTCATGTGCACAGGAGGCCATGCTGCACACGCACTCCATCTGACCGTCCCCCTGGTTCTCACCGTTGTCCGCAGGGTATGGAGAGCAGAGTGGAAGAGGAAGTGGCTCGCCCCCTGCCCCACCCCCAGCGCGCCCTTCTCTGCTTTTGTAGGGTTGGTTGTGCTGGACAGTCACTGTGATTGTATACTAACCATATCTTAACTAGATAAAACCTTTTTTCTTATGAACAAAAGTTAAAGATAATAAACTAAGTAGCATCTCACTTTAAAAATAATTCTTTAGAATTAAATCCTGACAGGTTTTAACTGTGCAGGATGGATTTGCCTTGGTCCTCAGCCTGAGTGATTGCTCTGGGCCCCTCCGAGGGCCAGCACCCATGCGAGCCCCTGTGTTGGAAACTGCAGGCAGTGCTCCCTCCTGCCGAGTGCTCCCCCAGGCTGGTCCTTGAGGCTCCTCAGAGGTTCTGCAGCCAATCCCTTCCAGGCCTGGGGGCCTTGAGCGGGCTCTTATCTCTGCATCAGAGTCTTCGGTCCCATCCCTTCCTGTTCCAAAGGAGTCAGCTACACCCTCTGGAAAGGGTCATTGGAAAGGGCACTTCCCTCTCCCAGTATACAGGACCTTCAGACTGCAAAGGCCGGTCCTGTCCTTGAGAGAGCCCAGAACTTGGGGACAAGAATCATGCATTTCTGTGGGAAGGAGGAAATACGATTCTGTGCCCCTTTGCTACATGAGTTGGCCCAGGAAGAGACACGGCAGGAGCTTCTAAATTATTGTGCCTTTCTGATTGCGTCACAGGATCAGGAGATGTGTTTTTCTGCTCTTATCTTGCTTGGCAGTATTAAACACCACTGACATTTCCTGTTCCGCCCAAAGCTCTCTCCTCTGCAATTGTCTTTGCCCTGCCTAGTACACCTTCACCTTCTCCTCTGGGACTCCTCTGCTGCCTCTATTCCTCTGGGTCCTGTCTTGAGCCACTTTTCCATTCCCACAGTGTTCACTTCCTGTGACCCCCCCAGTGTGGATCTCCACCCATTTGCTTTGCTAATTCAGGGCCAGCACATCCAGCTTCTCTTGACACTGCCACCTCCAGGAGTTCTAACTCAGCCTGTCCTAAAAACAGAATCCCACATCCTGGAGTCAGTGCTCCCCGTCTCTTTGGGCTGGGCCCAACCCTTGACCTTCCCCACTCCCTAAATTGCAGTCCTGATGAGTGCTTCTCTATGGCAGAGGGCCAACACAATATTGTAAAGCAATTATCCTCCAATAAAACAAACAGCTAAAACTGTAGCTTTCAAATAAGTTAATTTCTTTCCACACAGAGCTCTTTACCTTGGCAGAGCCTCGATTGTGTCCCAGAAGGAGCACTGCCAAAACCTCCGCCCGGAGTCCCTGCCCCGCTTCTTGTCTTCCTCCAGCACATCCACCACTTGCCCGGGCCATTCAGGGACCAAGTATGCATTTATGCCCTGGCTTCAACAGGCCAGACTCCTTAGCGAGTCTGTCCTCATTTGTCGTCTACTCTCCAGCCGCCAGTCCCATTTCTTTCCATTCCCTTCTCTCTTTCCCTTCTCATGAAACCACTCACCACCTATGCTGTGAAGCCACCTCTTCTCTGTGACTCTGTTTTTTCTCATACACTGTTGCCACTGAAATGTCTCCATTCATCACACATATATAGACTTTCCCTTATAATTTCTCCTCATCTAATAAACCCCCCTCATCCCTTCCCATATGCACACAGACTGGATTGCTGAGAAAGATAACCTAAAACTGCTGTGTTCTAAAGTCACCCGGCCGAGGAGGGTGGGGTATAGGGAGACGGGTCACGCCCCCACTAGGTCTGCACGTGCTGTGGGGAAGTGGAGAGCACCGCTGGTGGGACCCGCTATGGGTTTGTCTTGCATCAGCAGGTGTGGAAAGGCTGTGGAAATGGTGGAGTGACAGGAATGGGTGCTTGTGGACAGCCTGAGTCTCCTTGGGCCATGTAAAGTATCTGGAATGTTCCATGAGTCTGGAGTCAGCTGCAGCCATCTGTGTGGGGCCTGATCTAGAGTCCTCCTTGCTGAGACTGGAGGAGGGTTCTCTGCCATGGCACTGCTGACAGATGGGCGCTGGGGTATAGTTTTGTTGTGGAGGATTCTAGGCCTCTTCCCAAATTGTAACAACCTGAATGTCTCCAGACATGGCTGGATGGCCCCTGGAGGAAAGTCATCTTCTAGTTGAGATCCGCTACACTAGAAGAATCAACTGTGGGAGTGAGGGGAAAGGGGGAGTTTTTGGCAAGGGAGCACTGAACAGAAAATGAATGGTATGTAGCCTGAATTTGGCTGAAGAGTTGTGAGGCTGGATTGAACATGCTAGGAGGATGGAATGGGAACTTTGCATTCTGAAACAAATGCAACTTAGAATGAGGAAAAGTATGTCTGGTTATAAAATAGTTTCTTTTACGCTTCTGGGTGGGGGAACTGATTTAATCCTGAGATGTCTTAAGCCCCTTCTTGATCCTCAGGCTTTCGCTGAGCCATCATCTCTGCCAGGAAGTCAGTTCTGACAGCCCAGCACCCGGCTGGAGAGTCCTCCTTGGTGCTGGAGCATGCCTCACTCTATGCTCTAGGATAGTCTGTTTATCTCTCTGGCTCCTGTCTCTAGACTCTTAAATCATTCGGTGAACACAGGAACTTCATTCCAACTGTGGTTTGTGACAGTGCTCCTTCTCTGAGTCTCTTGTTTTGTCCTACAGACTTTGTCTGAAAAGCAAAGCTGAGGGTGTCTCATGGTATCAGGGGTTCCTGTGGCCAGCAGGATAGAATCCACTCCTGAGAGCTGGATATAGATGTTGCATACAGTAGGCACTCAATAAATATTGAATTAATGAGTAAATGGGGGATAATGGGGGATATGGAATCATAAATAGCTAATGCACTTGGGTACTGTGTTGGGGAGATTGCTGACTTCCCATCACCTTCTGTTTTGCTTCTGCTCAAAGGAATTGCCTGGAGGGGACACTACCTGGTCCCGCCCTCCCTCTGTACTCGCCACCACTCCTAACCTCCCATGGGAGGGATGCCCCCCTCCTCTCCTCTCACACACTCATGTGGTTTGTCTTTGCGGTCTATCTAGCCATCCATCTCCCTCTCTCGTCAAGTGGCTGTGCCACTTGAAGCCCCTGGCCTGTGCCATTTTCTTGGTCGCCTCTGCGTACTTGTTCCCTCTCCGGTGATCTCCTTGAGGAGCTTCTCTGCAGCCCTTGCTCAAGTACACATTGCCTCCTGCCGGCCTACTTCCCTGGGCTCCTGTGCTTGGGCTGGGAGAGCTACCCTTCTCTAACTCTTAGAGTCTCCTTCCTGTACCTCATTGCCTTCAAACACCAGACCACTTTGTTTATTGGTTGCCTTTCTCTCTCAACAGTGAACCTTGTGAAGGCAGGAACTGTCTTTTGCGGAATGGTTGCTGTCTTGCGTGTAGAAGGCCCTCGTAATGCTTGCTGAATGAATGCACGTTGAGTTGCAGATGGTTAATGCACAGCTTTCTTCAATTTGGCAATAAGAAGTTCATGATCTGAGCCACAGTCAGCTCCCGGTCTTATTTTTGCTGACTGTATAGAGCTTCTCCATCTTTGGCTGCAAAGAATATAATCAGTCTGATTTCAGTGTTGACCATCTTGTGATGTCCATGTGTAGAATCTTCTCTTTTGTTGTTGGAAGATGGTGTTTGCTATGACCAGTGTGTTCTCTTGGCAAAACTCTATTAGCCTTCGCCCTGCTTCATTCCATATTCCAAGGCCAAATTTGCCTGTTACTGCAGGTGTTTCTTGACTT
>SJXQ01009137.1:459743-474180 GCA_006408695.1 Aepyceros melampus
TGAAAGTGAAAGAGGAGAGTGAAAAAGTTGGCTTAAAGCTCAACATTCAGAAAACGAAGTAATACTGATATTTATGAATATCTACTGGTCCCATCACTTCATAGGAAATAGATGGGTAAACAGTAGAAACAGTGTCAGACTTTATTTTTTTGGGCTCCAAAATCACTGCAGATGGTGACTGCAGCCATGAAATTAAAAGACGCTTACTCCTTGGAAGAAAAGTTATGACCAACGTAGATTGTATATTCAAAAGCAGAGACATTACTTTGCCGACTAAGGTCCGTCTAGTCAAGGCTATGGTTTTTCCTGTGGTCATGTATGGATGTGAGAGTTGGACTGTGAAGAAGGCTGAGTGCCGAAGAATTGATGCTTTTGAACTGTGGTGTTGGAGAAGACTCTTGAGAGTCTCTTGGACTGCCAGGACATCCAACCAGTCCATTCTAAAGGAGATCAACCCTGGGATTTCTTTGGAAGGAATGATGCTAAAGTTGAAGCTCCAGTACTTTGGCCATCTCATGTGAAGAGTTGACTCATTGGAAAAGATCCTGATGCTTAGGAGGGATTGGGGGCAGGAGGAGAAGGGGACTACCAAGGATGACATGGCTGGATGGCATCACGGACTCAATGGACGAGAGTCTGAGTGAACTCTGGGAGTTGGCGATGGACAGGGAGGCCTGGCGTGCTGTGACTCATGGGGTCGCAGAGTCGGATATGACTGAGCGACTGAATGGAACTGAACTGATTGTATACCAGGCTTGTACTGTCCATTAATTTAGTCATTGGCCATCAGTTCAGTGCAGTTCATTTGCTCAGTCATGTCTGACTCTTTGTAACCCCATGGACTGCAGCACGTCAGGCTTCCCTGTCCATCACCAACTCTTCATCACCCTGACCAACTCCGGGAGCCTACTCAAACTCATGTCCGTTGAGTAGGTGATGCCATCCAACCATTTCATCCTCTGTCATCCCCTTCTCCTCCTGCCTTCAATCTTCCCCAGCATCAGGGTCTTTTCAAGTAAGTCAGTTCTTTGCATCAGTTGGCCAAAGTATTGGAGCTTCAGCTTCAGTATCAGTCCTTCCAATGAATAGTCAGGACTATTCTCCTTTAGAATGGACTGGTTGGATCTCTTTGGTGTCCAAGGGACTCTCAAGAGTCTTCTCCAACACCACAGTTCAAAAGCATCAATTCTTTGGCATTCAGCTTTCTGTATGGCCCAGCTCTCACATTCATACATGAGCACTGGAAAAACCATAACTTTGATTAGAGGGACCTTTGTTGGCAAAGTAATGTCTCTGCTTTTTAATATGCTGTCTAGGTTGGTCATAGCATTTCTTCCAAGGAGCAAGCATCTTTTAATTTCATGGCTGCAGTCACCATCTGCAGTGATTTTGAAGCCCAAGTAAATAAAGTCTGTCACTGTTTCCATTTTTTTCCCAACATTTGCCATATTAAAAAATTAATTATTTGAAATGAAAAGCCTAGTTCCACATTTGCATTAGCCACATTTTGCACTGGTCTGGTGGCCACTGTATTGAACAATGCAAATACAGAGCATTTCCATCATTAGAGAAAATGCTGCTGGACAGTGCTGGTATAGACACTATATCCCAGCATAATTCCCAGTGGATATTAATAGTACACCAAATTACAGGAAGGAATCTGATATCCAGAGTCTTTAAGTAACTTATGCAAACTCCCATAGTATTGAGGCTGGAGCTGAAGTCAGTCTGATTTTTAAATACCTATTCTTTCATCTACCAGGCTCTTCTTTGTACCCTGCATGAAGGAGAGAGTTAACCAGTGAACAAAGCCCTGATTTGATCATATGTTGGAAAATGTTGTAATTTTCTTAAAAGGGATTTTTGAAGAATATTAGCTAAGTGGTAGTAAACATAAGTAGAGCATTTTGAGACTAAGTAGGAGCAATGCTCTTTTAAAACTTTATTTCTCTGCAGAATTTTCATTGTTTTACCCAGGGTTGACCGAGACTCCCAGAATTATCCAGTTCTTTAGGGACGATGGTTTTCACTGCTGCTGCTGCTAAGTTGCTTCAGTCGTGTTTTCTCTGAACTTGGTTAAAGGTGGGGCTTACTGAAGGGAGACGGAAACGGTGGGGGCAGAATTCTTTTACCAAAGGAAGCAAAATCTATATTCACTTGCAAACCATCTCAGACAGACCTTGACGTGTTCTTTATTGAATTTGAAGCTCCCAAGCTCAGCATGGGTGCCAGACATCCCACTTTTATTTACTTTTCACTTGGAACAGACAGGTCAAAACACAATCCAAAACCAGAAATGAAAGCAAAATATTTGGGGCCTCGAATACAGATTATTTTTATACTGCCAATTAAGTCTAGATTTACAAGCTTTTAAAATCAGTCTAGGGGAAGACAGAGTCAATGTTTTGTTATGAAAATGCAAAGATCTGAGTCCAGACTCTCCTGGGCCCACAAGTCGCCCACTCCCAGGTTGGGCAGCATCCTGCCCAGATGGCAGTCCTCCCTGAACCTGGTTTCGGTTCAACTGGCTGTAAGCAAGTGGTGTTCAAACTTGTGGCAGCACTTAGAATCACCTGGGGAATTTCTGAAAGTCAGAACCACAGGCTGCATCACAGACTTCAGATCTGAATCCCAGAAATTGGCCAGATCTGCAGAGATTGATTCTGGGCAGTTGGGCCTTCACTACAGGCATCAGTGAAGGTTGCTCAGTTGTGTCTGACTCTTTGCGACCCCATGGACTATAGCCCACCAGGCTCCTTTGTCCGTGGGATTCTCCAAGCAAGAATACCGGAGTGGGTTGCCATTCCATCAGTGAGGCCTCCACTGATGCTCCACTTGTTCTTCACAAGTGGCGAGTCGTGCATCATCCACCCCGACCCGTTGTGGTGATACTTCTTGTACACAACAGCTGCGGTGCCAGCAGAGACAGACGTGAAATAGCTGAGTATAAAAATGCCCTGTCTGCATCTCTCTGATCAAGGATGGCTGCTGGCAGTGGCCACAGGGGGGCAGTACAGCCCAAGGTTCTTAATGGCTTTGCATTTAAGAAAAAGACATATTAGCTCTGCTTCAAAAAAATAGTTGCCAACTTATAAGAGACAAACATACGTTGCTGAAGCATGACAGAATCAAAATGACGCAGAACTTATTCTCGAAGTAGTAACAGTATGAAGCCAAATATAAGAGTTACAAAAATGCTTACAATAAATTAAGGAAAATGAAAAGTGTGGCATAGACATATACATAATGTAAAATATTAAAGTTTGACAGTATTTTAGAAAAATACAAGCAGATTTTTATAATGAATTTAATTGAAAAGAACTTATGGAAAATGCTTCTTTCTTCCTCTTCTGTTTACCCTCACTCCGAGGGTTATATAGATGCTCTGCACAAACCCTGAACTGCTGGTAAAGGATATGCTATCAAGCTATGAGTCAGAGCAGTTAGGAAGTTCAGGAGTTGTTCTCTGGCTCACATCTCACTTCCGTGGTTAAGTCTCCTGCCTTCATAAGAAGAGTTAACACTTGAACATCTATGTTCATGTGGGGGAATCTGTCCTTTGATTATAAAGTAAATGACATTAATTTAGTCACTAGAAATATCAACACATTTAATTTAGTGAGAGCTGCTGCTACTGAGAACCCTTGTAATTCAGACGTCAGCAGAATCCTAATTTATGAATTTGCACATTATTCCTCCTCTAAGGACATTCACCTTTTCTTTGACTTTCTCCATGGCGTGTATGAAACCCCCTCCTTGACAGGGTGTCTGGGTTGAGGCATTAAGATAAGTCAGAGCCTGTGGGCCATTAATGAATTAACATTCATTTACTGATCTAAACAATGAGCAAAAAAGAGGTGGGCAGTGAAGTGGCCTGCAGAGCGAGGGGTGTGGAGGATCCAGGCAAATGAGTGAGGAGTACACATGATGGGGGACAAGATGCACCCTGGGAAGGCCACAGACACGTTGGGTAGGTTTTCTTCATGTTGACATTGGACTTGTTTTATTTAGCAGGAAAGAGGATGAGAAGTACATGTGTATCAGTCATGAAACTGACACCTTCCAACCTCCCTATGCAGCCACCTTCATCTTCAGGGGAGGCCTTCCTTCTCCCTGGTCCTTCCCTCTGCTTTAGCCCCAGCCCTCCCACCTGACCTCCGTTCATGCCTCCTTGTGCCCTGTGAGATGGAAGGCCGTCCTTCAGTATTGTCAGGGAGAAGCTGTGCGTGTCACAGACCTCCAAGTTAGGATGGCAACCGACTCTAGAGTGTGCTTGGAAGAGGAGGGGGAGGCAGGGGGAAAGCTCTGTGAATGTGCCCAGGTAGGCCGCCTCTACCTGGAGTGCCTGTCCTCCTCGAGGGAAGGAGGCACGTGCACAGAAGTCTCTGTGAACACCGTTGCCATCACCGCAATGGCAGCCAGGTTTGGGGGAGTGATTGCCAAATGAAACAAAAGCAATCTTTACAGCCACCAATGACCTTCTTCTGTATCATGTGTCTGCAACACAAGATTACAGATGAATGGCCAAGTTACAACATTATGTCTTTTCCATTGTCCAGCCTAGACAGCTAACGTGTGTTGAATCACACATTGATTTTCTCTGAAGAATCATGTCAATTCTTTTGCTTGAGTAGATAATTAAGTTTGAAATTTAAAAGTTTCAGGGTCAGTTGCTCAGAATCTCCACTCTGAGAGATAGCATCTTTAAAAACAAATTATTTGGCAATTTTACCCAGTGAGAGTGTCAACTTTTAAAAATAATTAGAAAAAATAATCCTCAGTATGTGTGTTTGTGTGTGCGTGAAATTTTCCATATCAGCTACTTAAAAAGTTCTCTCACAGTTTTATGTGCAGTATTCTAAATGTACATTGGCTGAAAGAACAAGAATACAGTCAATTATTTTTCAGAGTTTTTATTAGATGCATATTTTCTTTCAAGCAACTTGTAACTGCCTATATACATAATAATGTCACATATGTGTGTGTGTGTGTGTGTGTGTGTGTGTATGTAAGAATGTTTGAACTGACCCAGAGACGAGGCTCATATACCATGTGTATACTCTCAACAACTTTAAGAGCAAGACAAAAGACCCTTCCAGTCACTTCATATTGACAGCCACAACCCTCAAGTTTCACACTTTAGAGCTGGAGAAAAATCAGTAGTACCTCTTATTCTGACATCTTAATCTCTTGAGAGGTTCTCATTCCTTTGTGTTTTCCCACCTAATCTTTACGGTGATGGCCTTAGCTACCCCTGGACTCAAAACAGTCTTAGGCATATACAAAATAATAATGTAACTAGCAAACTGCAAAAAATCCCACACAATTCTTCCTTTGAAAGAAGTCTCTTAGTGTTTGGGTAAGGTTTGTTCAGAAATGCATCTGGAATGTGTATCTCTAGCCCCCACACTCAGCTTGAAGCACAGAGGTCGGTAAATTGTATATTCTGTGGTTTAAAAAGCTTGAAGCAACCTGTTTCCAAATGAATGTGTCCTCCTTCCCTTTATCTATTGATAATTGAATCCAGAAGACCATACTTAGAAGCAGTCATTTAGGCTTCCCTCAGCTCTTCTGGGCCTCTTTACTCAGTGCTTATAAAGCTTTGGATTTTTGTTAACTGTGCAATCAGTACCACCCTAATGTCATATCTGACCTGGAAGTGTTCCTGGACCTCAGACTCATGCATTTGTAAATCTAGTATTTCAGAGCCACCTGAGGATGCCTCATGGTTTGAGCCAGGACGAAGGACTGCTCTGGTGGCTGGAGCAGTCAGTGGCAGACAGCCCAGGGTCTGTCTGCCTAGGGTGGTGTTCAGCTTACAAAACTGGACCCTTTCTCTTCCACCAACTCCTGTTTTGACCTAAACCTCCTCCTCCTCCCATGCTTGATGTCTCTTTTAGGGCACCTCTGATGCTTGCCTCAAATCTAGGGAGTCTCTGACTCCTTCACTGCCAAGCCAAATCCACCCCAAATTCTGCTGGCTTTCATCCTCAGTGCTGTGAGGAGGTATCCATCCTTCCCATCTGTGGCTTCAACTTTAGTGGAGCCTCCTCACTTGATCACGTTGTTGCTGGTCTCCTTGACCTGAATGCTCACCTTTCCAGCCCATCCTTTGGTTACAGAATGAGACTTCTGCAGCACTGGCCAGGGCTCCCCACTCTGCTCTCGGACTTTGATGAGCAATGCCATCCAGTTTTCTCATGCGCCAGCCTCATTTTTCCTCCCAGGAGCTCCCCTAGCCAGTGCTTGTCTCCCCACAGCCAAGTTTTGCCTCTGCAGTGACTGCATCCTGGAGCTCAGCTTCCTTCTCTGCCAACAGACCATTGACCTCCAGTACCTTTTCTGCGAAGAAGCCTTCCCAGCTTTCAGCAGACCACAGGGCTCTTCCTTGGCATCAGTGTCTGTGGAACTTATTAGCATGCCTTTTGGGGGAGATCCCACGTGGAAGGTGTCATTCCTTGTCTGATCACCGGCATGTCTTTTCTCCCCATGGCAAGAGAAGGACCTATTTTAATCATATTTGCAACCTGGCTATGGCCCTACCCAGATAAGAAACTATACAATACTTTCCTCAGTTAATTTTGTTATTCCTGTTCAGGTAACCAAACTCAGGAATTAACAATTCTCTGAGGATTTTTTTTTAAACATTGAACCTTTTGTAGTGAGGGGAGAGCTTGCCAGTAAATTGTTGTATGTAGAGAGGGATGGTGAGAAGATTGCTATTTCATCAGCATGTTTTGCTTTGGCTTTCTAGAATTGATGGGTTGAAATATCTAATAAATTTAGAGCTGATGCCAGATTGATGGATGAATCTTAAACCCTTGTTGACAGTAATTTCCTCTTGAGAAGAACTACTCCTCCACAGTTTGCATATATAAACTGAGTCAGATCACAAGCCAACAGAGATTTCCTGTTCTCCCGTGGATCGTGTATAAACGGAGCTTGCTCGCTCTGGAGCCTCTCCCTGGAAGACTGGACAGCCTTTGCAGAAGCGGCTGGCGATGTACTTTTGGAAGAACCGTGAGAGAGAGTTTCTGAACTTCTCCCCCACGAAGGCGTAGATGACGGGGTTGATGCAGCAGTGCGTCATCCCCAGGGTCTCTGTCACCTGCATGGCTTGGTCCAGCATGTTAGAGCCACTGCAGTTATTCAGGCCAAAGAATTCCTGGAAGGTGCTCAGGAGAAGGACGACGTTGTAGGGAGCCCAAAAGAGAAAGTAGACGATCATGATCACGAAGATGAGCCTCACAGCCTTGTGCTTCTTCTCGTTGCGACACCGGAGCAGGGTTTTTATGATTCCCGAATAGCAGACGATCATGACAAGCAGTGGCAGCACCAGCCCCAAGATGACGATCTTTAAAGTTTGGAAATTCTTCCAGAAATGATACTGACTGGATGGGAAATGTGGGCTGCATGTTTGACGAGAGCCTTCTTTTTGGGATTTGGTAAAGATGATTCCTGGGAGAGAGGCAAACACAGCCACCACCCAGGTGACCCCACTTGTCACTGCCCCAAAGGTGACTGTTCTGGCTTTTAAAGCAAACACAGCATGGACGATAGCCAGGTACCTATCGATTGTCAAGAGGATGATGAAGAAGATTCCCCCAAAATAACCAATGAAGTAGAACCCTGTGAGTAACTGGCACATTGTATTTCCAAAGACCCACTGGTCTGCAGCATAGTGAGCCCAGAATGGGATGGTGGTGATGAAAAGTAGGTCAGAGATGGCCAAGTTGAACAGATAGATGTCAGTCATGCTCTTCAGCTTTTTGCAGCTTATCAGGATAGGACAACCAGCAAGTTGCCCACAAAACCAAAGATGAACACCAGCGAGTAGAGTGGGGGCAAGAGCCGGGCTGCAATTTGCCTCACGTTGATTTTTTGGCATGGCTCTGACATCCCATAATCAATGTCATAGAGGGGAGTTGAGGTTTGATAATCCATTTTGCGTGACTCTGTAAATAAAGAAAAGCTCTTTTATAAAGTCCTAGAATGTCCTTAACAGTCCATAATGAATGCAAACCATTTTACATATTTCAGTAGGTTTTAAAAATTGATACATAGATTTCTACATTTAACTGAAGTCCCTTTTTTGGTCAAATAATGAACTTTTTGTATTAGTTTGCTGCTAGCTTCTCTGCTTTGGGTTTCCATGGTGGCTCAGATGGTAAAGAATCTGCCTGCAATGCAGGAGACCTGGGTTCGATCCCTGGGTCGAGAAGATCCCGTGGAGGAGGAAATGGCAACCCACTCCAGTATTCTTGCCTGGAGAATCCCATGGTCAGAGGAGCCTGGTGGGCTACAGTCCATGGGGTCATAAGAGTCAGACACTCCTGAGCAACTAACGCTCTCTGTTTACTAGACGGAGAGCATCAATCATCTCACCAAATAAAATCAGATGTTGTGTAGCCACGTGCAGTGAATGAAGCTGTGATAACAATGTCCAGAAACGGGGTCAGGAACTGTCCAGCCGTGTCTGTTCTTAAGCTGTCATTCCCTGGAGTTAGCTTACACATAGCATCGTTAGGAGCTTGCTGGTGATAATGAACAGTTCTCAAGGGCGCTTTGCCTGCTAAGCACTGTTCTAAGCTTCACTTCATTCATTCAGTTAATCCTCAAGGTGACTCAGTGAGGCAAGTCAGGTTTATTGTCCCCATTTTGCAGATAAGAACCTCAGCACACAGAAAAGATGAGTAACTTCCCCAAAGACCCACAGGGAGTAAGCAACTAATTTTGAAGGCAGGCAGTGCAGACTGTAACTCTTTTCTGCTATGGTCCCTGTCTTTCACTCCTTGGTGAGAACTACAACAGGATTGTCAGCCTGGAGCCTTGGTGTAGTCAAAATGAAACAGACTGATGCCCAAGTCCCTGGAGAAGGTCATAGGAGCCAGCAGCCAGTTGTCAAGTCCCGATTGCCATTCTCACATTCTCTCTGAAGTTTGTGTTTGTAGTTTCTGAGCTGCTATGATTAAGGACCGCTCTCCCCCAATATATAAGAAATGGTCAAGTGGACAGTGTTTCATCTCCTAGCATGCGTCCTGTGTTAGCTTAGTTCCTTCACAACCCACTAACTTGCCTGGTCTATTTAGGTCCCACCACTTGACGGAGAATTTTCTCTAATTAGTCCCTGTGAGACTCCAGCTCCCAGTACCTCAGATTAAGCAGCTGGGAAAAGCACACAGAAAAATCTCACCTGTAAATTCTGAGCCAGAAAAGGAATCAACTAGATGTGCTATGAAAATTGATTTGATATTTATAACTTGTTATTAATTTGGACAGTTTTCAGGCTTCCTTCTTTTCTTGGCAGAAATAAAAGGAGACTTAGACACAGCTTCCGGTTGGGCACATGTTCAGAGGGCATCTTGCTGAGGAGGTTTTATTTCTCCTAACCAAAAGATAATGTCTGTCAAAGTTTTGGCCAGTAATTATTCTCTGAAAATATCTTTCTTTTGAAAGGTGAGGGTTTTTTATAGTCTTTCATTCATAATCCTGTTTTGTATCTTTGATGTTATCACAGTCTGAAACTGATTCTAAACTCTAACTTTTTCCTTACTTAAAGATTATATTTTAAGATAGTTCAGTGAATACCTGGTGTATTTCTGATGTTTTCTATGGTTTCCTGTAAAGGCTTTTACTCATCACTTAAGCTGCACTAAGAAATAGGCAAAGTTAGCTGAGAGATGACTTACCGAGAGAGATTCTTGTAGGGGAACGGATGTCTCAGTTCCTCTGACCAGCTGAGCTCTGCAAGTCAAACATATAGACAGCATAAAAGTAGGAAATGCACAGTTTCTTCTGAATTGGGGGGTGGAGTTTTACTGAATAAGTATTGGCTGTGCAAAATCATCAAAGAACAGTCCTTTTTATTTCTCTTAAATTGAGCTTAAAATTGACTAGAAA
The DNA here is from genome assembly GCA_006408695.1 of Aepyceros melampus. NCBI lineage: Eukaryota > Metazoa > Chordata > Mammalia > Artiodactyla > Bovidae > Aepyceros > Aepyceros melampus. The sequence continues at coordinate 469,644 of SJXQ01009137.1, forward strand.
ATAGATCTCTAATCTGAAACTTTATTCATGGGTTTCCCTGATTACGCAGTTTCTTTTTACTTCTTAGTTCACCCAACTACCCAAATGGTTAGAAAAAAGAAGGAATTAAAGGATATTAGAACCAGAAGAACATTCATGAGCATCTAGTCAAAGGGCCATGTTTTACTGAAAGAAACTGCTGTCCAAGAGACAAATGATTTGTACTAGACTGCAGGGCTTATCAATGGGAAGGATCAGAGGGTGAGAGATTCTGACCCACTTGCTATTTGTCTTCCATGGAAGCCAGCTGAAACTGACTTTAAAGTGGGGGGAACATCTCACATTAACCCTGTGATCCCCCTTAAACCTGGGCTTGCCAGCTGGCTCAGTGGTCAAGAGCCTGCTTGCTGATGCAGGAGATGTGTGTTTGATCCCTGGGTTGGAAAGATCACCTGGAGGAGGAAATGGCAAACCACTTCAGTGTTCTTGCCTGGAAAATCCATGGATGGAGGAGCCTGGTGGATTTGCAAGAAATCTGACACAACTGAGGGACTGAGCATGCACGCCCCCTGCTTTGTTCACTCCCTCACTACCACCTCTTTCCTCCCACAACTCACACACATACACTCCCCACCCAATACTATTTTCCTCTGCAAAGTAAAATAGCTGGTTGCTTAAGGCTTTTTACTGTACGTTCACCTGTGAGCTGAACGTGTTGCCCATCTTTCTCCAGAGCAAGTACCTTGGGGGCACGTCATTATAAAATGTTAGCCTCCTTGTTCACCATTTTGCAGCCCTCCAAGGCAGCCCGTGTTTGTGGGTAGCTGTACTGTGCCAGGGACATAGGTAGCAGAGTCCCACACTCCAGGGATACAGTCTATCTGGAATTTCTTTGAGAATTTTTCAACATGAAACAGGCAGCAATTGGCAGAAGAAAGGGGTCAAGTTCAGGATTCTATTTCAATATCTGCAGCACCCCAGGCTTCCTTGGTGGTTGGTTACTTATCTAAAAACCTCAATTGTTGACAACAGAACTGAGAACATAGAACAGAACTGAGAGCCAGCTCTGAGCCACAGGGGGGCCCTCTGCATGCTCTTGTTTCCTCTGCCACAGGCTAAGAAACACACGCCAACACGGACCTGTGATCTGAGAAGACCCCAAACCTGCTGAAGTGGCCTCTGCAGTCAGTTGCCTGAACTCAAAGCCTGGCCCTACCCTCAGCTTTCTCATTTGTGGAATGAACTGGATAATGGTAGTTGCTCCTTGGGTTTGTTGGGAGGATTGCTTGAGACACCCAAGTTGAGAATGTAGCATATAATATACACTCAAAAAAAATCAGACTCATACTCAGCCAGTGATTCTTTCTTAGAGAGATTTATTATATAAAATTCTAATAAAATTGGTTTTATTAGAAAGGGAGAAGCTAATGGCTGGTGCTGCAGAGTAGGGGGATATGACTGCTGGGGAAAGCCAGAATAGGGCAGACAGAATCAGCAACTGGCAATCGCAACCAGGGCAATGAATCACGAAAAAAATGTCCAAGTTCCATGCTGTATGTGGATTCAAGAGACAGCAGTTGAGAACTGGACTCCAGTCAACAGGCTGGGCTTGCTGCTAGGTCACTTCAGTCATGTCCGACTCTGTGCAACCCCATAGACGGCAGCCCACCAGGCTCCCCCGTCCCTGGGATTCTCCAGGCAAGAACACTGGAGTGGGTTGCCATTTCCTTCTCCAATTCATGAAAATGAAAAGTGAAAGTGAAGTCGCTCAGTCATATCCAACCCTTAGCAACCCCATGGACTGCAGCCTACCAGGCTCCTCCATCCATGGGATTTTCCAGGCAAGAGTACTGGAGTCGGGTGCCATTGCTATCTCCAGGCTGGGCTTAATCCTCAGCTTTACTCTTTACCACTTGATTTGTACAAGTTACTGAAACTCTCCAGATCTTACTTTTCTTATCTGCAAAATGGGGGCCAAAAAACCCCCAATCACAATGTGCTTGACAAATCTGTGGTCAAGATCACACGACAGAACAAATGTAGAGCCTTTGGTTGGTACTGGCTCTCTGTGGGCTAGTTAAGTGGTGTCATACAAAGTATGCTTGAGAAAGCATTTACAAAATGGGTAGCAAATAAATTAATACAAAATTTCACAGGAAACGGAATATGATTTTGTCTCATTGAAGAGACCCTTGTGTGTTCACTGGTAATACGCTGGGTGGAACTCTTAGATGCTGCAGGACAAACATCGTGTTTCTGTGTGTGGCTTTGGTTGCTTTGTACTTTACCACACGGACCTGGGGTTTGTTTGCCCTGTCTTCTGCGGGTTGTCATTGGGGTAGCTGTAGACTTGAGGGAACGCTTACCCCCAGAGGGCAGTGTACAGCAGTGAAGCAGGCTTAGAGTCCCCCAGACGGTGCTGCTGACTCACTGTGTGCCCTTTAGTTCCTAGCCCTCTCTGAGCTGCTGTTTCCTATTTTGTCAAATTATGTGCTAGACTTTAGGGGCCCCAGGAGACCTCCCTCCTGAAATACAAAATGACTCCATGGCCAAGTTGCTTTGGAAAAGACACATTTGGGCAATACAGGGTGAGGATTCACAGGCTGAAACAAGGAAGCACAGCTTAGCAGTGTGTGTGTCCCCTTTTAGGGGGACATTCAGGTCACCTTTTGGGATAGGGGTTCATTCCAGGGATGCACAAGGAAGGGAGGACCCATGGGAAGGTCTTCAGCATTTAATCAATGAATTGTTGCTCTGGATAGAACAGCAAGGCAAACCAGTGGTTTATCATGCCACTTAGTTTCCCCATCTCTGCTTATCTTTTTACCTTGGCCCTTCCAGTTTCCAGGGCTCTGGTTCTGATATGCAGGCCTTCAGACTCTCCATGAGGATTGATCTTTTTGTTGGTTTGCCACTCTGGACTTGATGCCCAGCCCTCCTCCTGGGGTGCTGGCCAAGCTTTCACTAGCTGCTCCAGGTCGAGTCATTGCACCCAAGTTCTGAGGGTACCCAAGCTTTCTCTGCTTGCCCACGCCATCTCTGGACCATGACTCAGAGCATCACTTACAAGATGGGGAGGACACTTACTCTTGGGTTCAGAGGGCAAACTGCATGAGCTCAATGAACTGAAACCCTGGGGGCTCACACTGACTCTATCAATGTCAGCTGTGAGATGGGCTGAAAAAATAGCACATGAATCTCTTAGTTTTTAAAACATGTATCTAATTCTAAAACTAACACATATATGCTTATTGTATAAAGTTAGGAAAAACAGAAAAATAGAAAGTACAGAAAAAATTAGTCATCGTCTCACAATCTCAAAACAGTCCCAATAACACGTGATATATTTTAATCCAGACCTTTTCCCATGCATTCTTTTTGATTAATTGTTCTCACACACATACCAGTTCTTTATGCAGCTCCTTTTTTTGGCTAAAAATTATAGTATAGGTGTGTACCCATGTTATTAAAAATCCTTTATAAATACATCTCTTTAATTGTTACTTTGATCTGTAACTTACATGTAGCAAAAGCACACTAGTCGTAGGTGTACGTTTTGGGGACGTTTTGATGCACATGCATCCCTGTGGCCAGATGACAGAGAGCAGCCCTGTCACCCAGAACGTGCCTCCACACCCTGCCCTGCCTGGCAGGGGCCAGGCTGCTTCAGTGCGTGAGTGAGATGGACCTCTTCTATAGCTTCACATTCAACCGAATGCAGTAACTATATGTGACGGGGCTCTGTTAGCTGAGCCCTTTCCCTGGGTCACTCACTTGGACAGCATGTTGTGGGTGTTGCTGTCAGTGCTCTGATATCTCCACCAAGGAAGAAGCGCCTGGTGTCCCTTAAGCCCCCTTCACCAGGAGAGCCAGAGAATCCACACGGTTCTCAAAGACAACAGGAAGAATCCCCCACCCCCACCAGTGTTACATTTTGCACCTGTGTGCCTCAGCAGTGATGCTGGGGTCCCATGACTCCTCTTCATCTACTGCTCCAGACACCGTTCATGGTGAGTGGGGATGGGGGTCCACCATGCTTTCCTCTCTGCTCCCACTGTGTCTGTCCAGTTCAGTTCAGTCACTCAGTTGTGTCTAACTTTGCGAACCCATGGACTGCAGCACACCAGGCTTCTCTGTCCATCACCAACTCCCGGAATTTATTCAAACTCATGTCCGTCAAGTCGGTGATGCCATCCAACCATCTTGTCCTCTGTCATCCCCTTCTTCTCCCACCTTCAGTCTTTCCCAACATCAGGGTCTTTTCCAATAAGTCAGTTCTTTGCATCAGGTAGCCAAAGTATTGAAGTTTCAGCTTCAACATCAGTCCTTCCAATGAACACCCAGGACTGATCTCCTTTAGGATGGACTGGTTGGATCTCCTTGAAATCCTAGAGACTGTCAAGAGTCTTCTTCCCAACACCACAGTTAAAAAGCATCAATTTCGGTGCTCAGCTTTCTTTATAGTCCAACTCTCACATCCATACATGACTACTGGAAAAACCATAGCTTTGACTAGATGGACCTTTGTTAGCAAGGTAATGTCTCTACTTTTTAATAT
>SJXQ01009137.1:477817-536400 GCA_006408695.1 Aepyceros melampus
AGCTCAGCTGGTAAAGAGTTCACCTGCAATGCTGGAGACCTGGGTTCAATCCTGGGTTGGGAAGATCCCCTGGAGAAGGGAAAGGCTACCCACTCCAGTACTCTGGCCTAGGGAATTCCGTCAACTGTGTAGTCCATTGTCAGATACGAATGAATGACTTTCACTTACACTTTTTCCCCAACCTCCAGCAACTGCTGATTGTTCTGTTTATTGTTTTCATAGTTTTTCTTCTTCCAGAATATCATATAGTTGGAATCATACAATGTGTAGCCTTTTTATATTGGCTTCTTTCACATAATAATATCCATTTAAGGTTCCTGCAAGGGATTTCCCTAGTGGCTCAGAGGTTAAAGTGTCTGCCTGCAATATGGAAGACCTGGGTTCAATCCCTGGGTCAGGAAGATCCCCTGGAGGAGGAAATGGCAACTAATCCAGTATTCCTGCCTGGAGAATCCCATGGACAAAGAAGCCTGGTGGGCTACAGTCCATGGGGTTGCAAAGAGTCAGACACGACTGAGCGAGTGAAGAAAGGTTCCTGCATGTTTTTTCTTGCTTGATAATTCTTTATTCTTGTTTTGTTTTTAGTGCTGAATTCCACCATTAGGATGTATCACAGTTTAGTTATGTGTTCACCTACTAATGGATATCTTGTTTGTTTCCAAGTTTTGCAATACTGAATAAAGTTGTTATACATAACCATGTGCAGGTTTTTATGTGGGCATAAGTTGTCAACTCATTTGGGTAAATACCAAGAGGCACAATTACTGGAACATATGGAATGAGTATGCTTAATATTATAGGAAACTGTCAGATCGTCTTCCAAAGAGGATGTACTATTTTCCGTTCCCACAAGCAATGAATGATAGTTTGTTGTTCCACATCCTCACCAGCGTTTGGTGTTATCAGTGTTCCAGATAATGGCCATTCTAATGGGTTTGGAGAGGCAATTCATTGTTTACATTTCATTTCCCTGAAAACAGGTATAACATTTTCATATGCTTAATTGCCTTGTGTATATCTTTGAGTGTCACTTAAAGTCTTTGGCCTATTATTTAATCAGGGTGCTTTCTTACTGTTGTTTTTTTAAGGGTTCTATGTATATTTTGGATAGTGGTCCTCTATCATATATCTATTACAAATATTTTCTCCCAGTCTGTGGCTTATCCATTTATTCTCTTTTTCTAATGGGTTTGGAGAGGCAATTCATTGTTTACATTTCATTTCCCTGAAAACAGGTATAACATTTTCATATGCTTAATTGCCTTGTGTATATCTTTGAGTGTCACTTAAAGTCTTTGGCCTATTATTTAATCAGGGTGCTTTCTTACTGTTGTTTTTTTAAGGGTTCTATGTATATTTTGGATAGTGGTCCTCTATCATATATCTATTACAAATATTTTCTCCCAGTCTGTGGCTTATCCATTTATTCTCTTGACAGTCTCTTTTCTAGAGCAGAGAATTTTAGTTCTAACAGTGTCTAGCATATGAATATTTTCTTTTATTGATTGTACCATTATGTTGTATCTAAAAAGTCATCACCAAACCCAGAGTTGACTAAATTTTCTCCTATGTTATCTTCTAGGAGCTTTATATATTTGCATTTTATATTTAGATCTGTGATCCATGTATAGTTTATTTTGTTTGGACTAGGAGTTCTACATTTAGATTTATTTTTTCACATGTGGATGATCAGTTTTGCTGGCACCATTTGTTGAAAAGATTATCTTTGCTCCATTTATTGACTTTTCTACTTAGTCAAATATCAAATGAGTGTATTTGTGTGAGTTGACTTCTGGGCTATCTGATCTGTTATACTGATTGATCTATTTGTTTCTTGACTGATTTCACACAGGCTTGATTACTATAGTCTTATATTAAATCATGAAGTCAGGTAGATGCAGTCCTCCAACTTTGTTCTTTTCCTTCAATATTGTGGTGGCTCTTTTGGGTCTTTAGCTTTTTCATATAGACTTCAGATTCACTTTGATGTCCATGAATTAACTTGGAATTTTGATAGGGATTGAATTGAACCTGTAGATAATATTGAGAAAAGCTGACATAACAACTGCACTGAGTCTTCATATCTGTGAACAAGGAATATGTCTCTGTTGCTTCAGTTCTTCATTTACTTGTTTCATCAGAGTATTTAGTTTTTCTTATGTAGACATTGTACATATCTGTCATGTATATATACTCATTTGGAGCTGTGCTAATGTAAATGGTAAACATCTTCATGACCCAGATAATCACAAATATGTGATCACTCACCTAGAGCCAGACATCCTGGAATGTGAATTCAAGTGGACCCTAGTAAACCTAATTAAGAAAAAAGCTAGTGGAGGTGATGGAATTCCAGTTGAGCTATTTCAAATTCTAAAAAAATGATGCTGTGAAAATGCTGCACTTAATATGCAAGCAGATTTGGAAAACTCAACAGTGACCACAGGACGGGAAATGTCAGTTTCATCTCAATCCCAAAGAAAGGCAATGCCAAAGAATGTTCAAACTACCACACAGTTGCACTCATCTCACACTCTAGTAAAGTAATGCTCAAAATTCTCCAAGCCAGGCTTCAGTAATACGTGAAAAGTGAACTTCCAGGTGTTCAAGCTGGTTTTAGAAAAGGCAGAGGAACCAGAGATCAAATCATCGAAAAAACAAAAGAGTTCCAGAAAAACATCTACTGCTGCTTTATTGAGTATGCCAAAGCCTTTGACTGTGTGGATCACAATAAACTGTGGAAAATTCTGAAAGAGATGGGAATACCAGACCACCTAACCTGCCTCCTGAGAAATCTGTATGCAGGTCAGGAAGCAACAGTTAGAACTGGACATGGAACAACAGACTGGTTCCAAATAGGAAAAGGAGTACGTCAAGGCTGTATATTGTCACCCTGCTTATTTAACTTCTATGCAGAGTACATCATGAGAAACGCTGGACTGGAAGAAGCACAAGCTGGAATCAAGATTGCTGGGAGAAATATTAGTCACCTCAGATACTCAGATGACACCACCCTTATGGCAGANAAGTATTGGAACTTCAGCATTGGTTCTTCCAATGAATATTCAGAGTTGATTTCCTTTAGGATTGACTGGTTTGATCTCTTTGCTGCTCAAGGGGCCCTCAAGACTATTCTCCAGCACCACAGTTCAGAAGTGTCAATTCACTGGTGCTTAGCCTTCTTTATGGTCCAACTCTCAGATCCATACATGACTACTGGAAAAACCATAGGTTTGACTACACAGACCTTTGTCAGCAAAGTGATGTTCTGCTTTTTAATACATTGTCTAAGTTTGACATAGCTATTCTTCCAAGGAGCAAGTATCTTTTAATTTTGTGGCTACACTTACTGTCTGCATTGATTCTGGACCCCAAGAAAATGAAATCTGACACTGTTTTCACATTTTCCCCATCTATTTGCCATGAAGTGGTAGGACTGGATGCCATGATCTTAGCTTTTTGAATCTTGAGTTTTAAGCCAGCCTTTTCACTCTCCTCTTTCACTTTTATCAAGAGGCTCTTCAGTTCCTCTTCGCTTTCTGCCATAAGGGTGGTGTCATCTGCATATCTGAGGCTGTTGATATTTCTCCTGCCATTCTTGAGCAAAGCCTGTGATGCATCCAGCCCAGCACTTCACATGATGTACTCTGAATATAAGTTAAGTAAGCAGGGTAACAATATACAGCTTTGATGTACCCCTTTCCCAATTTTGAACCCATCCTTTGTTCCAATGAATATGGGTAGGAATAGTCAATATTGTAAAGATGCCAGTTCTTCCCAACTTAATTTTATCCATGTAATTCCAATAAAAATTCTAACAAGTTATTTTGTGGATGTTGACAAACTGATTCACTACCCACTATAAAGTGGAATAGAGTGCTATATTAGTGAAAGAGTAGACATATACATTAATGAAGAAAAGAGTGTCCAAAAATAGGCTCAGAAATACAGCTGACTGATCTCTGAAAAAGGAACAAAGGAAGGTAACTCAAAGGAGAAATGATAGTCTTTTCAACAAATGTGCTGGAACAGCTGAATATTATATGCAAAAAACCAACAAAAGGAATCTATAAACAGATATCACATCTTACACACACACACACACACACAGACACACAAACCTAAAATACTGATCAACAACCTGTGGTGAGAAAAGTTAAACAATTTGAAGGTGTTAGATAATTTTGAGAAGTGGCAAAGATATTAAATAAACATTGGTTAATTTAAAGATATTAAAAATAGGAGAAATAAAATTTGTTGTAGCTGTTTGTGGCAGCTACAAGTATGCACTTTCAGATCTCCTAGGTTCCAGCTGTGGAAAATGGAAATGAGCAAGGGCCTTGGATGCTGTCTTGAAGCCCATCACTCCATCTGTACAGAGGCCCGGGTTTGCTCCTGGCCAGCAAGTGCACTCAGCAGGGATGCTGGTGTAGGTGTCATCTAGGACATGCAGGCTCCTCTAAAGGGTGACTTTGGCTCAAGGACTTCAATTGGCTTTACCAAAACTTTCTGGTAACTGCACTGCAGTCTAAGGCTTTTGCTATTTAGGCTTTTTTCCTTCCCTCTCCACCATGAGAGCTCGACCTGCATCTGGGTCTAATAGCTGCCCCAGCTTCCTCTGCCTCCGTTACTGTTTTTCCCAGTAAATCCAGTCTTGGCACCAGGTTGGGGAGAACTTGAAATAGCAGAAGTGGAGCCACAAGGAGCCTGAGAAAACAAGCGGTAAGATGAGGTCTGAGACACAGTCAGCCAGCGCCCCACTGTCCTGGGTGGAACACAGGGCGGACCCTGGCACAGTGGAGGAGGCCATGAACTGGTAAAGATATCAGCAAAGTGGCCTAGAAAATGTCCTCACAGGTGTGATGATTCGGGTTGTTGAAGATATGGTGAGAAAAAGCCACAGAGACACTGGAACTGGCTGACTACAGCTGAGTTGGGCTGACACCCCAGAGAGATAATGAGGGATCCTGAGCAGTAACAGACAGCTAAAGACTAGGGGGCAACTTGATAATTGGAAAGAATCCATTATCACCTGTAGTGAGAGAACAGAAATAGCAACACAGCAAAAAGCAGATCTAACAGAACTGAAGTTCTCCAGAGACATTTAGAAGCACAGCCAAGCAGGCCTGCTATGCTAAAGTCAGATCCCTGGCTAGGAAAATCTGGGATCCTGAAACAAGTGAGAAAGATATGAGTCACCCTTACAGCTCCCTGAAACTATCCTTAGTTTGTAGAGGGGGCGTACTCTTCTCTAGTAAAGGTGAGCTCCCCATCTAGGAAAGTGCCAGACCTGAAGAAGGAAAAGAGATTAACACACAGGTGGCTGCAAGAATTAACCTTCCTGAGGTAGCAGGACCCAGGGGTGACTCTTACAGGTCTAGAGCAAATGGTGGCCAATGCAGAGAGAAGCAGACATGACTCAGCTGCTCTGGAAAAGAGAAGAGGGAGTGAGGAGGCTGAGATCCATGGGCATGCGCATATACGGTAAAAGAGTCCTGAACACTAAGCCAAGGAACACTCCATGGGGAGTCCCAGAGGACCCACTGTGCACCGAGGCAGTCGAGACTGTGCTGGTGACAGGGACACTGTCTTCAGTCCACGCTGTGGGCCAGGAGAGGAGAGGAGGCCACAGCTGAGCCCATTAACATCCACGGAGATGATGAATTACCCGGGGCCAATGGTGAAGCCCAGGGATCACAGTTACCATCGTGTCTGCCCCACAGGGAGTATGGAGATAGTTAACAAATCATGGTATCCTTAGAGGTACATGGACACATGCACGCACATGTGTGTGCACACACACACAGCACTGTTTAACATCTACAACCAAAGGAAAGGGCAAGGACAGAGAAACAGGAGGATAACAGTCGCTCTAATAAAAAATCAAGATGCCTTGCTCAGTTGCTGGAGTTGAGCTGATTTCAGACCCAGAACTCACTGACCAGAGGGATGACCCTGGAACACTGTGGGGAGCATGTGCTGTACTAATCCCTTTGGTCCTTCTCCACTGCTCAGGGACAAAGGGAAATATTCCAGCATGTCAAGAGGTGTGGGACATTACAGCTTCCTCGTGGTCACCTGCACTGGAGGGGGTCCCACACACCAGGATGCAGACCCCAGGCTCAGAAGTCCCTGTGCCTCACCCCACCCATTAGCAAGAAGGCAGGACTTGGCAGTCAAAGGGCCCAGCAATGCCTAGGAGGCCAGCCTGCCTCCAGAGAAGGACCAAGGCAACCCAGCAGGGGTACTCCTAGAGCATGCAGCGATGGTATCCAGAGGAGAATGTGCTGCTGGAACCTACAGGACGCCACTTCTCCCACGTCGGGAAATGTAACCAAGCCACCAGATACACAGCAGTAAGAAGAGCAGATTAGGAAAAATGAGATGACAGAGGAACACATTCCAAGAAGAAAAAAATAAAACCCCAGAAGAGCTAAGTGATGTGGAGACAGGCAATATACCTGATAGAGTTCAAGGTAATGATCATAATAGTCAAACAATTTGGGAGAAGACTGGATGAACAGAGGGAGAAGGTAGTTTTTAACAAAGAATTAGAAGAAAATAAAGAAGAATCAAACAGGGATGAAGAATACAATAACTGAGTTCCAAAGAGGAGACTCAAGCAGTTAATGATGAGAGAAGTGAGAAAATGCAGAAACAAAGGAAGACTGGTTAAAGCCTGAAGATTGATGATGGAGATTCTCAAACCATCACCCAGTTCCCTCATCACCAATCACTCAGAAGAATAACTAGACATGATCATGTACTCTATGACTCTGACCCCTAATGTGGTCTTTAAACCCATGTGTGAAAGCCATCAGAGAGTTCTAGTCCTTTGAGCATGACCTGCCTGTTCTCCTTGCTTGACACCTGCAATACATGCTGTATTTTCCTTCATCACAACCCAGTGTTAGTAGATTGACTTTCCTGCACATTGGTGAGCTTGGGTCAGCAAAGTGCATTGGTTACAAAGTGAGTTAAAACTTCACCTACCTTTATTGCAAATTAATAATGAACTAGTAGTACAAGGTTATTATTGAGAAACATGGCAGAAATATGAGAGGAAACTGCTAAGAGATATGTAATCGGGTGTAGGGAAGGGTGGAGCAGGGGGTGGCTGCTTTTTGTTACAAGCCTGGTGGTACTAACTGACTTTTTCAATTCTGTCTACAATTAAAACCTTAAGAAAAATAAAAATTAATCAAAAGCAAAATGAACTGGAGAAACAGTGTATGCCTGGAAAATATGAGGATAACAAGCTGAAAAAACTTTCCTAAATGAATCTATGTATCATCTGCAATTTGCTACTTAGAAGAACACCAACAAACAACAGGTAACTCAGGAACAGTAAGAAAAATAGAGATATACACTGACACTCTGCAGCTACAGTGCTTGGAAAACTTTCCCCAATTTTAAAATCTACAAGCATTTCCCATTATTTTCTTCTGGTTTAAGTTTCAATTTTAATGTTTATTTCCTTAATTCTTTTGAAATTTATTTGGTCAATGTCCTGAGGCAGAAATCTAGAAATCTAGATCTACTTCTGGCAGAACCATTATCCTAACGTTGATTTCCCCCTACTTATTTTTTTCCCCCATAACCAAGTTAGTTTATTTCAGGATTGCAAGGTTGGCTCAACATTAAAAAAAAAAATCAATGTATTTCACATTAACATGTTAAAAGAGAAAATTAATACAACCATTCAATAGCTTTAGAAAAAAATGTTTGAAAAATTTTAATCCCTATTCATAATTTTAAAACTTAGCAAATTAGGTAACTGAAGGAGATTCTCAATTTGATAAGGAGTATCTACAAAACTTATAGCAGAAGTAATGTTACTTAACTATACCTTCCTATCTTCTTTCCTGTTTGTCATTTATAATTAATCTAGTTGATTTTATTTCTCCCCGTTTTACTCCTTTCAGAGCTCTTCTCAGAACCATCCTATGTAAAAAAGACCACTTCAAAGTGGTGAAAAGATAAATCCTTTCATTTTCCCCTGTTAACACAGGCCTTCTTCTCATTGTCCCCTTCTGAATGCTAACACCTTGTTCACTATTTCAAAGCCTTCATTTTGCTGCCCTATCACTGACTGTCAATTTTTCAGATTCCTTGATTTAGCTAGTGAGAAAATGCAAACAGAAAACCTTAAAGATAGTGTTTCACTTCTGAGATGGCACTGAAATATGTCTTTTTTAGGATGGAATTAAGAAATAATGATTTTTAAAATGCCAGTATCATTTTATATTACCTAGCAGCAAACCTTCACTTTTTTCTTATTTATGAACTATTATCTGGGAGATAGGCTATCCCATCCTTCACTCATTGTTCTATAAATCTTATAATTAACATCACTAAATTTATTCTGCACCAAATAATAAACATTATAATTGAAACAAGCTACCAAGTGCTGGATTTTGACATTTAGTTTTCTTTTAAAATTTATTTTTTAATCAAAATAATTTTAGTGGGTAGTTATTTGTGGTTAATGATTCTAAAAAAATGTTAACATTAAAAATTACTTGGATATGCATCCCCTGATATTTCTGGTAAATTTTGTTCTTGAACTATACAATAGGCTATGAAAAAAATGCCACTGTCTTAAATCAACACAGTAATATTTAACAACTGTAGATTTAGCAAAGCAATAAGGACATTTATGACTATTTTAACCACTTGCTACTTGTTTTCCTTATTATCTGGTCATTTCTATTAAAATGCTGGATAATTTATGGAGTTTACAAAAATATTATAACGCTGAATAACTGTGTGTGTACAAATTATTGGGGAGGAGAGGGAAGAGATTCTCCCCTCCCCTAGGGATTTATATGAGGAAATTAGATCTCATAATCCATTAAAATAGAATCTCACATTTTTCTATAGGCACTGTGTACAGAAAGAAGATTCAATAGCATGAAACTGTAAAACACCCTATGCAAATACAAACTCTAACCATAGAGGCTGCTTTTAACACGAGGTCCAAATTCTGAAAGCCTGTATTTGAGAACATGACTTAGCCACTTGAATAGCACGGTTGATAAAACACATATTTCAGATTAAGTTAGTAGATTTGAAATATTATCTTTATCTGTATCTAACCAGGAACATGTGGGATATAGCTAAAGGGAAAAAGGAAAGATACGTGGCATGAGTTTTGAAAAAAAAAACGAGACCTATATTTTTATGTTCATTAAGTAAGGAAAGGAATTAAAAGGTTCTTAGAGAACCTCCATTGTAGACTTGGAGGTACAAAGGGGCTTTGATCATTTTTCTTCTGATTATATGAGCATGTTGATTCATAGCTTGAAATATCAGAAGCAATGATTTTCTTGTTATTTTTTACAGGGCCTATATTTCAAGTTCTCTAAATAAATGATGACAGAGTACCTGTATTACCAATATGCAACCATGCTCTCAGTTGTCACTGATGGCTTGAAATGAAATCACCTTCAAAAGAGTGACGTATAAATTTCAGGTCATAAAAAAAAGAACATTGAATAAGACTTTCCCCCAGGTATTGATTCACTACACTCTAGAATAAAATTAAAAATACTGTTTAGTGAAGTATCTTTATCACATCCTATTTCTAGTCCCCTCCTCCCTTTTTTTATTTACTGAAATCGTTTCCCAATCTCTTGTTTCCCCTTTTTATCACTTTTTGCTCTCTTTCTGGTGGATTCTTCACAGTGAGTAACTCAAAGTCAAGAATATTCTTGCCTATATTTTCATAGGTTTTTTTAAAGGCTAATTTTAAAAACCAGTGTTCTGAGGGTGGGATGATTTGGGATAATGGCATTGAAACATGTATAATATCATATGTGAAACGAATCGCCAGTCCAGGTTAGATGCATGATACAGGATGCTCGGGGCTGGTGCACTGGGATGACCCAGAGGGATGGTATGGGAGGGAGGTGGGAGAGGGATTCAGGAGGGGGAACATATGTACACCAGTGGCAGATTCATGTCAATGTATGGCCAAACCAATACAATGTTGTAAAGTAATTAGCCTCCAATTTAAATAAATTTATATTAATAAAAAAAGAAACGTAAAAAAAAGCATACTGTCTAGTGGAAAAACTGTATGTATGGTGGATCTATTGCATGTTTGGCTACTGTGTTAAAAACTGTCTATTTTAATTAGGGTGATTAAGGACAACAGCTCTGAAGTTACACTCAAGCAGAGACCTGAATGAAGCCAGGAAGCATGCCAGAGGGATACTGGAAGGAGCAAAGTTCCAGACAGGGGAACAGGAAGAACAAAGGCTCTGGAGTGTCAGTGTTCTTGGCATGTTTGCAAGGAATAGCAAAGAGGCGAGGGGCCTGGAATTAATTTTGAGTAGGGAAGGGAGTAGCAGGGAATTAGGTCAGAGAGGTAGCCAAAGGACACTTTATTCAGAAAGATCAGAGAGATGGAAACTATTAAATCATGTATTCTCATTTTCTGAAAGAAAAAAAAAAGAAAGCTTTTTATCATATTTACGTGTTTGCCTTGAGAAAATGAAAAAAAACTCATCATTTTTGCCATCCATAAATGAGTATTCAAGTTACATGTGTTCCATCAGTTTTCATTCTTTCAGTTAACTTTTATTAGGCACCCACTATACTCTAGATCCTGAGCCAGGTGTTAGGGCTATGGCAAAGGAAAAAGGTAGTTCTCTGTCCTCCAGGGGCACCAGGGTCCAGCCCCGGTGGATCCAGGGATATTCAAAGGTGGGACAGAGCAGGTGGATAGGAAAGGATAGGACAGGATAGGACAGGATAGCTCAGGACAGAACAGTAGGAAATTACTAGAAAAATAGGAGGCTGATTAACTTGGTTCACGGGGAAAAGCCAGTAAAACCTCAAGACAAGAGGTTTGCACCATCTACATGGGCCACCGGCGTCTGCTTGAATCTCTAAAGGGGGCCCCACCGTGGGTCCTCTTTTCTTGCAGAACTTAGGGCCAGGGCAAGTAAGTAGACGTGGTGAGCCTCCCGCTCCAGATGGGAATTCAGCCTGGAGTTAAAGTACAAGAGGACAGAGAGATAGAGAGAGAGAGGTGTGGGAGCCAGATGTCCCTAAAGAATGAGTTTAGGAAAGCGAGCCGTCAGAGAAACCGGCCTGCAGAACCGGTCTGAGAAGATCTGGTCCGGAAAAACTGCTCTGAGAAACTGTTCCTGAGAAAAACTGGTCCCAAAACTGGCCCCAACTTTATTTTTCACATGTCCTTTTTATACAATGAAGATCAATGGGTTTCACAAATTTTGGCAATGACAGCAGCCCTGACTCTTATCGAGAGCAGGCTTAGTCTCTGCATACCTAATTGTATACACAAGTCTTAGGTAATTTACATCATCTTCCAGCCAAAAGGCCAATTCGACAATTTACAACTCTTTTCTGATAAGTGTTAGTTTTTCCAAGGTCTGGCACCATTCTCGGGAGGCACTAAACAAAGTTGCATTCTCACATAGCAAGGACACAGCAAGCGAGAGTACAATGATTTATAAAAGAAAGCAAATAACTGGAAAGCCTAGTGTTGCTAACATCAAAAAAACTACTACATATCTATTTCCAAATATTGTTTGTATAGCAGAAACTTCCAGGTGCAGATAAGGAGGTCTGGCAGCAATCATTGAGGCAACAGTGAAGTCTATCCTTAGAAGAGGTTTGTAACTTTAAAACACTTCAAGGCCTTTTTGCCCCTCACAGTTGGGGGTTGCGAGCAATTCACAAGCTTGTAAAAGGTCAGGGAAAGCTGTTTAGGCAGGCTAGAGCATTATCAAAGAGGGGTTGGGCTGACACACTCCTTTCCAATGCAGGAAGCTAAAGCTTTGAATTAACTCTTTCCGAGAAACTGGCAGAGAACAGTGGAGAAACAGACAAATACAAATTCTTATTTATTTATTTTTTTGGGGGGTACATGCTCAGGAAAAACCAGGGAGAAATCTGATGACTCAAATTGCTCTGCCATCTGAGTGTGCCACGTGACTCTGTCACAGGTGGGATTCCTCACGGTGGCTCCCGACACCAAGGAGCAAGTGTCTTTTAATTTCATGGCTGCAGTCACCACCTGCAGTGATTTTGGAGCCCAAGAAAATAAAGTCTGGCACTGTTTCCATTGTTTCCCCATCTATTTGCCATGAAATGATGGGACCAGATGCTATGATCTTAGTTTTCTGAATGTTGAGTTTTAAGGTAACTTTTTTCATTCTCCTCTTTCACTTTCATCATTAAGAGGCTCTTTAGTTCTTTACTTTCTGCCATAAGGGTGGCATCATCTACATATCTGAGGTTATTGATATTTCTCCTGCCAGTCTTGATTCCAGCTTGTGCTTCATCCAGCCCAGCATTCTGGATGATGTACTCTGCATATTAAGTTAAATAAGCAAGGTGACAATATACAGCCTTGATGTACTCCTTTCCCAGTTTGAAACCATTCTGTTGTTCCATGTCCAGTTCAAACTGTTGCTTCTTGACCTGCATACAGATTTTTTAGGAGACAGTAGGGTGGTCTGGTATTCCCATCTCTTTCAGAATTTTCCACAGTTTATTGTGATCCACACAGTCAAAGGCTTTGGTGTAGTCAATGAAGCAGATGTTTTTTCTGTAACTCTCTTGCTTTTTCCATGATCCAACAGATGTTGGCAATCTGATTTCTGGTTCTCTGGCTTTTCTGAATCCAGTTTGAACATCTAGAAGTTCATGGTTCACATACTGTTGAAACCTGGCTTGGAGAATTTTGAGCATTACTTTACTAGTGTGTAAGATGAGTGCAATTATGTGGTAGTTTGAGCATTCTTTGGCATTGTCTTTCTTTGGGATTGGAATAAAAACTGACCTTTTCCAGTCCTTGGCCACTGCTGACTTTTCCAAATTTGCTGGCATATTGAGTGCAGCACTTTTCAGGATTTGAAATAGCTCAACTGGAATTCCATCACCTCCACTAGCTTTGTTTGTAGTGATGCTTCCTCAGGCCCACTTGACTTCACATTCCAGGATGTCTGGCTCTCGGTGAGTGATCACACCATTGTGGTTATCTGGATCATGAAGATCATTTTTGTATCGTTCTTCTGTATAGTTCTTTTGTATATTCTTGCCACCTCTTCTTAATATCTTCTGCTTCTGTTAGGTCCATACTATTTCTGTCCTTATCGAGCCCATCTTTGCATGAAATATTCCCTTGGTATCTCTAATTTTCTTGAAGAGACCGCTTGTCTTTCCCATTCTGTTGTTTTCCTCTATTTCTTTGCAATGATCACTGAGGAAGGCTTTCTTATCTCTCCTTGCTGTTCTTCGGAACTCTGCATTCAAATGGGTATATCTTTCCTTTTCTCCTTTGGCATTGCCAAAGCTTGTCTTCTTTTCTCAGCTATTTGTAAGGCCTCCTCAGACAACCGTTTTGCCTTTTTGCATTTCTTTTTCTTGGGGATGGTCTTGATCACTGTCCTTTGGACCCTTCCCAGTTGGACCCCTTTACCCAGCCCACGCACCATGTTCCCTTAGCCCTGTGCGGATCATCAAACTGAGGAGACACTAAGGCTGTCCACCTCATCACTTTGTTAGATTTGTCCAGACTTGGTGGAAACCCCATAACTCTGCTGAGAAGCCTGCTCTGTGCACTTTGGGATTTCTTTCAGATCATGAAGCTAAGGCAACTTTATGTATGGTGGCGTGTGGTTTAGTTGCTAAGTCATGTCTGACTCTTGCAACCCCATGGACTGCAACCTGCCAGGCTCCTCTGTCCATGGGATTCTCTGGGCAAGAATACTGGAGTGGGTTGCCATTTCCTTCTCCAGGGGATCTTCCCGACCCAGGGATTGAACCTGGGTCTCCTGCCTTGCAGGCAGACTCTTTACCAACTGAGCTATGAGGGAGCCTCTAAGTGTGGTAACAGAAGTCTAATGTACGATCAAGGTGTATGCTAGACCTAGCACAGTCTTCAGTGGGTCAGGTCACACCGTCACCTCTATGTTCTGCTCTCTGTATAACAGGATATTAGGTGGGACTTTTCTTGTTGCCCCAAAACTGACAACTATGGCCTGAGGGCAGTGAGGTGCTAAGTACCCTCAAGTTCTACAAAAAACCACTGACACCTGGGATTGAACACCTCCCCCAGGGCTTTCTAAGTGTGACAGAATCAGCTCTGTGCCCCTGGTCACCATGACAACTCTTCTCACTGCGTCCTGTACAAGGAGGAGACAGGTTTGGGCAGGAAAAGGTTTTAGAAGTGGGTGAGGTTGATGGGAAGGAGGGTGGGGTTCCTCTCCTCAAAGCCAAAGGAGGGACCTCTGAGAGAAAGTGTGAGGAGTGGGGGCTTGCCAGAAGGGGAGGCCAGTACCTCGTTCCTGGGTGGGGCATCCACTGGGCAGTAAGCCCCCTGAGCAGGAAAGAGGAGATGGGGAGACAGGTGATGGTGGACACGGTGTGTGGCAGTGAGATAGCAAGAGTGCCCCACCGATGTCTAGTGATAAGCGTGGTGCTGGACTGTGGCATCTGGAGAAGTGGCCACTTGGTCCCTCCCCACACCCAGGGCTCACCCTCCCCGAGTTCAGATGCTGCCTCGTGGATCTGCTCACCAGCCCAGACACTTCTTCCCTTGTGTTGGGTTTCCTCTTGGTGGCCCTTGGTGACCTTTGTCCCTGGCTAATCTCACCTGGGGCCGTTTCAATTTGTAAGAGAAATTTTAATAGGGAGAAGAAGTGAAAGCAAAGAGGTAGGGTCTTGATGGCTTACTTCAGGAGACGGCAGGGCCTCTCTGAAAAATACTCAAACTGTCCCAGTTGCCACAGATCGAGGAGGATGGTATGGGGTGGACGGTGCCAAGTGCCAGCTCCACCAAGAGTCTTAAACATGATACCCGCCCCTTGGAATGATTTTCTTTCCTGACATCTGCTTCCTCAAACAGCCCACTTGAATGCTGTCCCTGGGATAATGGAGACTTGGGGTTTCCACTTCTAGAAAATGGTTCTAGAGATGGTTGGCAGCTTTTAAGTGGCAGTTTGTTTGGTGGCAATGAATCCTGCTGTAGCTATTATTACTATGATGAAGGACTCTCACTTTCTCCTTGGGGCTCTCAAAAAACTTCACACACACGTCTCTTTCTGTGCTTGGCATAGCGCATGTGATTATTAATACTCTGTTGTGATGGTTATTTCTCCCCTGCCCCTCCCCATCAGTTGTCTCTGGGCTGGGAAATCTAAGGGCATGAGAATAATATAACCATCACTATGTGCCCTCCCCAGGCTGACACACACTGACTCCTCAGGTGCATTTGTCACATTGAATTCCATCATGGATAAACAATTTTCCAAATTTTATTTATGGAGTCACTGTATAACATATGTATCAGTTAACTTTCATGCTTCTTAGTAAACAACCCCCACAACTCAGGAGCTTAAAACAGCTAACGTGGACTGCTTACTCCCGTGACATGTGGCTGCTGGGTAGCTGGGGCCCAATTCTGTCCTCTGCAATGTCCCACTCACTCACCAGGCACCTGGGCCGAAGGACTTGTGTTCTGGGATGGACCTTCCTGCGGCTGAGCAGGGAGAGCCAGAGACTCCACCCAGGCATTTCAACACCCTGCTCGGACGAAGCAGACATCAGTTGTGCTGTCTCCTGGCCGAGCTGCCTGTGGTCGGGCTGAGGGGTGTCCTTCCCCTCAGGGTACACTGCAGGTCACATAGCAAGGACAGGCATGTGTAATCACACAGGAAGCAGTGAGAAGTTGTGGACAGTGAGACAGTCTTGTCACACCACTGCATAACAAAACTGGCAGTTTAAGATTTTTTTATTGTGGTGGAAATAGAATATGAGATTTACACTTTGAACAGTTTTTAAGTGTACAATAGGGTATTATTATTTATAAGGACACTATTTAGTACTTACTTATCCTGTATAACAATTCTATGCATGTTATAAATGGACAAAGAAAACATCTACACATTCAAGGAATATAATTTAGCCTTAAAAAAGTGGGAAATTCTGCAGGATACAACAACATGGATGTATTTAGAGGGCATGATGCTAATGAAATAAGTCAGACACAGGAGGACAGGAACTGCATAATTTCACTCATGTGAGAAATCTAAAATCATCAGACTCATAGATGAAAAGAATAGAATGGTGAGTATCAGAGTCTGGGAGAAGTACAGAGGAATTGGTGATCAGAAAGTTTTTAAAAAACAGTATAGTTAAAGAGTGTTGATTCATTTTCCAAGTCATAGTTTTAAAAAAATTAGTTTGTTTTAATTGGAGATAATTGCTTTATAATATTGTGGCAGTTTTCAAGTCATTTTTAAAACAATATTTACATTTCATCATCAAAACAAAATTTAATGCATTCATTAGGATAATACAGATATCTGAAGGTGAAGGCCGCCCCCACCCCCGCCCCAACACAACAGACACCTCTTTCTGAAGCCCCTAGACATGAGGCAAGAAAGTAAAAGCTTAGTAACTTCCAGTTCCCCAGTTGCCAGGTTCCAGGATCCCTCTGTTTTTTGCCTGCATCAGATTGGAGATGCTCTAACACATAGGTATATTCTTAGCTTAGCTCAAGCCAAGACCAAAGTCTTTGCTTGCTTAGGTGAACTTCTCCAACTCCCTATTAGGAGTTCCACTGGCCAAAGAGAGGACCCATCTGAGCATCAGTAAAGATGCAGCAAAGCATGAAGCATTCAAATAGGATTAAATCCACGACTTTCTAGACTTCATAATGAGGCAAAAAAGATTTTTGGTACAAAGTCAGAATAAAGACACACAGTTGAGAAGACAGTTGTGGCATGCATGCTGTAATCTGAGATTATTTAGATGCTATATCACCATAAGCTAGTAAACCCATAGCTCACAGACCTCCAGCTCCCTGACAATATTTATTTATGTTGAACCAGCGGTCTCCCAAACACACCATGTACTCCACCAATACCAGCATTGTCTCATGACTAATACAGTATTTTTAGGCTTGGCATAATAGTATCTTAAAAATGATACTTTATCACAATTTTAGGTTTCAGTTTCCAGCTTTCATTTAATTTTTACTTTACATTGAAATACATGAGTGTGTGTGTGGTGTGTGTGTATGTTTGTGTATCTGAACTCTCTGCCTGTGTGCAGAAATGAGTTGCCAGAAGGTAATTTGGAAAACATTTTTTTTCCAGTCTGTCTAGGGTCTTCCTCATCTTGGCCTTTCTTGCCTGGTAATAGACCCTGAGGTCACAGGCTGATGTTTGTTTTCCAGAACAGGCCCCTTCTCTGCTTTGAATACTCATCCCAGTATCCCCACTGATTGTCTTTTCTCTTGCAGGCCCAATAGGAGTTCTTGTTGCACAATTTCATTCACATTCTCCCCACAGGTACTTTCTTGGACCTCTACAAACCAGCTTTTGGGGTGGGGCAATCCTACAGGCAGAACTGTAATAAAGGCTGTGGGGAGACAGGTGGGCAGGGGCAGCAAGAAAGCAGGAAAACCCACAAAGAAATAAAGTACTATCAGATCCCTTTAGGGGTTCTGGTGCATCCTTCCTGACTTTTGTTCTTGACCAATTCTGGACACATTTCTGTGCATCTGGCGTGAGCGTGTCCTGCCACTCCTCATGGAGGGACTCACTAGGAGGGAGGGACCACTCCTTTCTCATAATCACCACCTCCACCCCTCCCCTTTCCCTTTTTAAACAAAGGCTTTTATTTTTTCATCTCATTAAAGATTATGTGTATTTTATAAACAAACATTTTAGTAAATTTTTGTATAGAGGGATGAGGCCTAAGAAGCATATGTACAATGGGACAAGGTATTGAATAGATTTCAAATGTAGATTGTGTGGTTGTCATAGTTAAACTGTAATGAAGCAGAAATGTGTCATGCACTTAGCAGAAGACGACCATGGGCCTCGCCAAAGCTCCCAGAGAGTTCTTACAGTTCCCTTGCTCGCTATGACCTAGGAAAGCCTCCAAAGTTAAATAGGTAGGAAATGGTGCTAAGGACCAGTGCTGCTGCCTGGCTGGGCAAGCAAACCCCTTACCTGCATCCTTGTAAAGGCTTAAACATGCTTACACTTTCACCTCCTTCCCCTTGGTCCAGACTCTACTCCCCCTCTTTCCATTCACCCTCACCTGACTCCTCTTCCCAATCTCCAGAGGATTAAAGAGATTGATTAAAGAGGTTGATAGAATCAGAGAGTAAGCGAAGTGGTGGATGGCAGGGAGGTGGAGGGAAGAGCACAAACAAGGCAATATGGCATTTTCTAGGAACTGTGATGAGCTTGTTGGAGATTCCAAGTCTCTTCCCACAGTTGTTTTGGAATATTCCCTGAGCACGGTGACTCTACAAGAGTAACATAAGTCTTCATTGATTCACATAATCCTGAAGTTCCTGGGCACTTACTCTAGAAATTTTAGACTCCTCTGTTCTTCAACAAACCCTGGCGGCTTATTATCATATATAGATTGCTATCACGTTTTGAAAATAACAGGTGAACTTCGACTCTTCTATAAAGCAGCTGAGACTTCCTGTTCCCCAGTGGAATGGGTGTATGTTGAACTCACTCGATCTGCTGTCTCCCCATAGAAAACTGGGCATTGTTTGCAGAGGTGTTTGGCAATATGCTTTCGGAAGAACACGGAGAGATACCTCCTGAACTTCTCCCCCACGAAGGCGTAGATGACGGGGTTGATGCAGCAGTGCGTCATTCCCAGGGTCTCTGTCACCTGCATGGCTTGGTCCAGCTGACTGCTGCTCTTACAGTTACTCAGGCCAAAGAATTCCTGGAAGGTGCTCAGGAGAAGGACGACGTTGTAGGGAGCCCAGAAGAGAAAGTAGACGATCATGATCACGAAGATGAGCCTCACAGCCTTGTGCTTCTTCTTCTCATTGCGACACCGGAGCAGGGTTTTTATGATTCCTGAGTAGCAGATGATCATGACAAGCAGTGGCAGCACCAGCCCCAAGATGCTCCTCATAATTGTATGGAAATTCTTCCATCCTATGGAAAATAAGGGGCACAGGCGTAACCTGAATGTTCTTCGAGGGATTTGATAAAGATGATTCCTGGGAGAGAGGCAAACACAGCCACCACCCAGGTGACCCCACTTGTCACCACCCCAGAGGTGACTGTCCTGGCTTTTAAAGCAAACACAGCATGGACGATAGCCAGGTACCTATCGATTGTCAAGAGGATGATGAAGAATATTCCACCAAAATAACCAATGTGATACAGCCCTGTGAAAAATTTGCACATTGCATTCCCAAAAACCCACTGGTCTGCAGCATAGTGAGCCCAGAACGGCATGGTGAGGAGGAACAGCAGGTCAGAGATGGCCAAGTTAAGCAAGTAGATGTCAGTCATGCTCTTCAGCTTTTTGCAGTTGATTAGGATGAGGACAACCAGCAAGTTGCCCACAAAACCAAAGATGAACACCAGCGAGTAGAGCGGCGGCAGGAGCTGTGCTTCGATTTGTCCCACGCTGGTCTTTCGGCAGGGTTCAGTGTAATCATAGTCATAGCTGGTGGTGGGTTCTTCATCGTTCCCCTTGACATTTGTTGTAAACAGAGAATGAGATGTGGGAAGCACATTGTGGCTGAACGTGTCATTGCTATCCATCTTCTTCGATCCTGTAACAGAGGACAAGATGTTGACATACACCACAATGGCTCCAGTCCCCAGTCTTACCAAGGTCCCTGCTCCACTTAAGCAACATCCAGGCTTTGTCTTTCCTTGGCAGCCATCTCCTTGAAAGCGTGTGTGCTAGTTCACCACTTCCTCTTATTCCTGATCACAGATACCAGTCGTCTTCCCACAGCCATTTCCCAGCACCTTGGCCTTCCTGCAGAGCCTGACTCTCATTATAAGGCTGACTGAGCTGGACACTTGCTTTGTCTGCTAGGCCTGGGACTCATTCCTGGATGATAGTATATAAGGGGACTCCACTAGGGGGCTTCTGGGGATGCTCATAATGAGCCATTATGAGTTGCATTTTCTGTTACTTGCCACCCAAAGTGTTCTGAACATCTCTCAACTTTCTGCCCTCATCATTTTGCCAAAACTTCTCTTGCCAGGATTGAGATGACAGCCCAGTTTTAAACACCCTGGCTTTTAGTTTCATCTTCATCAAACGTTTGATCCTTCTGATGACTGCTTTCATTTAAAACTTTTGGTTTGGAAATTCCTGGCAGTCCAGTGCTTAGGACTTCATGCTTTCACTGCTGAGGGCCGAGTTAAATCCCTGGTTCGGGAACTAAGATCCCACAAGGTGCATAGCACGGCCAAAAAGAAAAAAAATTTTTTTTAAGTTAAAAAATTTAAAAACCTGTTTGGCTTCCAGTAGGCTAGCTCCGGGCCTACCACTTCTTTTTCATATTCTTTGGTGTTTCCTCCTCCTGCCTACGCTGTGAGGGTCCCTAGGCACCGTCCTTGGCTCCCGCTTCTTTACTGTTTACCTCTTAACCCTTGTTCCAAAGTTCTTCCTGAGTTGTTTTCAGGTTCTAAGTTTCCTGTAGGCTGCTGCTAAGTCACTTCGGTCATGTCTGACTGTGCGACCCTATAGACGGTAGCCCACCAGGCTCCCCTAATGCTTCCCAAAGCTCTGCCTTCCAGCCCCACCTCAGAGGTGAATTTTCCATTGCCTATTGTATATATCCCCATGGACTTATTTATTTAACTAATATTTATTGAGCGCTTACTAGGAGCCATATTCTATTTTAGACAGAGAGCAAAGTGGGTATCAGGTACCTTGAATTCAACCCACCCCAAACTGAATACCCCTGGAAAGTTGCTTTAGCTTGTGGATTCTTTATCTTGACCAATTGTCGTGTACTCCATTGTTTAAGAAGTGAGATTTGACATTATCTTGAGTCCACTCTTTTTCAGAAGATTAGGAGCCAGGCCTTTGGAGCTAAACAGACCTAGACTTGAATCCTGCCTCCAGCATCCAAGTTGCGTAATTTGAGGTTAACTACTTCTTCAACTGTCAGTTTCTTTTTGTTTAAAATAATAACCATGCTGAGTTGCTGTGGAAACAAAGATAGTGCAGATCTAGTACAAAGAAATGCTCTGTATTGTTGTTATTATTATTATGTTATGTGGATTCTACCTCATGATCACTTCTCAGAGTCTTCCCCTCTGCACCTCTTTCAACTGCCACACTCTTGCCTCCTATGCATCCTGGCTTTGCTGAGCTCTTTCATTTGTTCTTGCCTTTTTCCTCACCATGTTCTGTTTCAATCTGTCTTCTCTGAAACTGAAATTGGATCATGCTCTTCTAAGTTTAAAACTCAAGTAGCCCCATGATTTGTATATGGTGGGGCCTCAAAGGCAATGCCAGGCTACTCATCATGGCTTTTCTAAGCTCCTTCTCAGCTTCATCTCTAATCACTTCTCAAATCCCAGATCCTGTGGTCCAGCCATACCCATCTTTTCCCCACTTTTCCCAGGCTCATCATTTCCTTCATGCTTCAGTGGTTTTGCACATGCTTGCCCCCTTGCCTAAAATGTCTGGTGAGTTCCTGTTCATCCTGTGATGTGTGTGTGTGTGTGCACACATGCACATGCACTTCCACGCACTCAGTCATGTCTGACTCTCTTGCGACCCCAGGGACTGTAGCCCACCAAGCTTCTTTGTCCATGGAATTTTCCAGGCAAGAATACTGCAGTGAGTTGCCATTTCCTACTCCAGGGAATCTTCCCAACCCAGGAATTGAACTTGCATCTCCTGCATTGGCAGGCAGCTTCTTTAGCACTGTGCCACCTGGGAAGCCCTCTCCCCTTCTCTGTGAAGTCCAACCATCCTCCTCTGTCATATCATTCTTACCATCTCAAAACATTGTGCATGCCTTTATAATAAACACATTATCTTCTACCCATTGTGTGCTCCTTGAGAGAGAGGACTAGGTTATGTTTCTGTCTTCAGCACTTCTGATAGCACCTGGCTAAAGGAGGTACCAGTAATATGTTCATTGAAAAAATACAGAAAACTCATAGTAAGTGTGACAACTAACAACATTAGAATTGTTCTCAAGAATGTTTATTTTTTTCCTGGCAGTGACTGGATTTGTTTTAATCTGTGTACACACCTTATTTTTCACTTTCTCTTGTGAGTGATACATTTCACAGATTTTGAATTTCACAGCACTGAACTAGATTCTTTAAATGAGCAGAAACTAAATAATACTTCTGATCAAACTTGAGGAAAAAATGTATCCACCTAAAGAATTAAAACTATAGTGATTGATTGAATGTTCGTTAGGCTCCATGTGCTATGCTAAATACTCTTCATACGTTAATTAATGTAATCCTTAACGACAGTTTTGTGAGATAAATATACATTTTAAAAGTGAAGAAATAGAAGCATGGATGAATTAAATAATTTTTTCCCAGACTCACAATGCAAGTAATGACTGAGCTGGAATTTGAACTGTTGGGCTATTCCATTTCAAAGGCCCTCAAGGGTTTTCATCTTCACACTCTGAGAACAGAGATGAATGTAGAAGAATGTAGAAGTAACCGATTTTTTGGTTCTTCATGCCTTGAACAGAATGTCTTTGGCATTTAGCCTTAAAATCCACACACTTGCCCGTACAAATGTGCTTTACCTATAAATGCACAAGCGCACACACACACACACACACACACACACACATACACACACATTTCTGCCAGAAAATAAACTCCAAGAGGGCAGAGAGCTTTGTTTTTGCAGTGAACTATCTTAATGCCCTAGAATCCAGCCTGGTGCATATAAATATCAATTGAGAAGTGAATAATGGAGAACTAGTAGGCTACAAGCTTCTGAGAAACAGAGGGCTCCCCTGTGGGCTAGACTCCCAGGTAATCTGGTGGGAGCTGTTATAAGAACTAAAGTATTGGGGTTCCTTGCACATAGCCTCTTAGCTGTAACAGGCCCTCTGGGCTGTTCTGTAGTTAGTCTCCTCATCTGTATGGAAAAGTGTAGACTGGATCAGTGGTTCTGAAATGCTGGCTTGCAGATTACACAGGAAGCCCATCAGTCAGAAATACACAGCGCAGACCCTTGTTCTGGTCATTCAGATTGGGGATGAACTGCCCCAGCTACTTCCACTTGTGTTTCCTATGCTTTGTTGTTCACCTGCCTCTCAAGTGCCAGAAACCTTTTTATCATCTACTCCCATGTCACCTAGCTCCTACCACAGCAGACACGTAGCAATGAGGCTGAAGAGCACTGGTTTAGGTGTCACTTTCAAGTGTCAAGACACGTCAACCAGAATTGATTAAAAGCTGCCTCTCAGAAAAATGAACCCCTCACTTCAGCTTCTGAATTGAGGTGAGAAGTGTATTTTGGTGCAGGGTCTGTACTATCACATATGTGGACTAGAGGGGGAGAAATTCAGGGTAGAAAGTTCTTGCTCTTCACAGTCCTTGGGGGCTGGGAGGGGCAGAGTGAGAGGAGCAGTATTTGAGAAGCCTGATTGTCCTACTTTCTTAATTGTCTTGTTTTAGCCCAACTCTCTCCTACCAGCTGAGCTCTGCTCACTCTGCTTTGTGCTTCCTTCCTGCCATTGGGATCTCTCTGTCATTCCTGGGACAGATGCCACTCTCCACCCCTTTCTCCTATCTTGATCATCCCCCAATTTCCTGGGCAATACAGACTCCCAGTCCCTGCATCTAGCATCGAGATGCTTTGAGCCTTTGATTCATAAAGTGATGGAAAAAGCACCCCCAACTCACCGGTAGATGGCTTCTTATAAGTGGCACTGGTGTGTCAGGCTTCTCAGCAACTGAACCAAACAGATCTGGAGGTAGAAACTTGGTGTGCAGAAGTAGGAAATAAAGTTTCCTGCAGAAAGAGAAGGCGGAGATACAAGGGCAAGTAATGGTAAAGATTTGAAAAAGAGAATGATATAGTTCTTCTTTTCCAACCAGGAACGATGTACATTAGGTTGAAGTCTCCAGAGTAGAATTAATTTTGAAATCTTGATTATGCAACCTTAAGGGTGTAAATCAGGCACACTCTGTGTTTGCTCCTGGGTCTAACAACTCTGGGCTGCTTTATCTTGTGGTTCTCTATATCTGGAAATCTTTCACTCTCTTCTGCCAGTAATGATTTGCATGAAACGAGCACACTGAATTTCATTTCCTAGGGGATAAATGATAATGGGGGCTGTTGGTGATGGTGAAGGAAATTAGGTTTTGTTGACCATATGCTCTAATTTCAGTGGCATCAAGGATTTGGGACTTGGTGAGAAAACTTATTTAGACAGAGCTTTTTAATGAAAAGGGAATGTTAAATGGTCTCTTGTGTCAGAGATGTCTTTAGTAAGAAGATCCTCAGCTGTTACAGGTTCCATTCTTGAGAAAAAAGTTTTGCTAAAAGAAAACACTGTTGAGATTTTGGGAAGATAGTAGGTTAGGAAGTACCATGAGTCTCTTCTTCTCACGTAGACAACAGTTTCACTGGCAGAAGCTGTCTGATCTAACTGATTTGGAACTCTGGAGTCTGTTGAGGGTCTTCAACTTTCAGGAGAAGGCTTGGATGACCAGTTGCAGTTAACTATGTCCAGTTTCAGCTCTTGGCACAGTAACCCCCACCTACTTCCCTACCCCAGGCACTTTGGCAGGCAGTTCTGCATGTGTTCCTGGGGCAGCTTGCATGTAGCTTGCAGAAGCCAAGGTGGGCACAAATTGGGCCCTGACTTCCAGATAACAGGGATCTGTGCTCTGATCACTGATGATTGCTTCTGATCTTAGAAATGCAAACAAAGAGAAGGAAGCCATTGTTGTATTCCCCTCATTGCTGTAAGCCCCTCCCCCTCTGGCTGAAGTGACTTTCAGGGTATTTAAAGAGCCAGTGCCCTTTACTTTTCTCTGTTTAATTTTTCTCTTTTTCCCTTTCTGGGAATCACACATTAAAAACTGGGACCTTCAAAAACAGCTGCATTTCCAGGGAAAATTAAAAAAGGACCGCACTCGTAGCTGAGTTGGAAATAATCTGCCTGAAAGGCAGGAGACCCAGGTTTGATTCCTGGGTTGGGAAAATCCCCTGGAGAAGGAAATGGCAACCCACTCCAGCATTCTTGCTTGGAGAATTCCATGGACAGAGGAGCCTGGCAGGCTACAGTCCTTGTGGTCGCAAGAGTAGGACACGACGCGCCTAAACCACCACCATGTATTCAGGGAAGAGCATAGGCTCTGAAAAGACCTGAGAAGACCTTAAGTTCACAGTTCAGGCTGAATCCTTGGCATAGAGAGAGGTTACAGCAATCAAAACAAAAACAAACCAAGAACAATTGTAAAAAAAAAAAAAAAAAGGCAAAAACTTACATTACCATGTATAAAATAAATAGCCAACAGGGAATTTGCTGTATGGCTAAGAAACTCACACAGGGGCTCTGTATTAACCTAGAGGAGGGGGATAGGGAGTGAAGTTCAAAAGGGAGGGGATTTATGTATACTCGTGGCTGATTCAGGTTGAGGTTTGACAGAAAACAACACAATTTTGTAAAGCAATTATCCTTCAATAATGATAAAAAATCCTGAGAGAGGGAGAATCTGATTTCTAGAATTACCATGTTATTAGGTTCAAATGTCCAATTTCAGCCAAAAAAAAAATCACAAAATGAAAGGAACAGAAAAATATTGTCCATTCAAAGGCAAATAATAAACAAAGAGAAACTGTTCCTGAAAAAGATGTGATGGCAGATCTGTTAGATAAAGACTTAAAGAGTCTCAAAGACTTTCAGGGGGATGTGGAGAGAATCAAGAAAGCCATGTATGATCAAAATGCAAATATCACTTAAGAGATGGAAAATCTAAAAAGAAGCCAAAAAGAAATTCTGGAGCTGAAAAATACAATAACTGATATGAAAAATTCACTAAGAGGATTCAGAGGTAGATTCAAGCAGGCAAGAGAAAGAATCAAACTTGGAAGTTATTGGGTCTGCGGAACAGAAAGAAAAGATTGAAGAAAAGTGAGCAGAACTTAAGGGTCTTGTGGGTATCCCAGGATAAAAGAGAGAGAGAAAGGGGCAGAGAGTACATTTGAAGAAATAATGTGTGAAAACTTTCCAGATTTAAAGGAAGACATGAATATAAGCATCCAAGAAACTCGGTGAACTCCAAGTAAGATTAAGTTCAAAGAGACCCACTCCAAGACACATTATAATCAAACTTCAAAAGACAAAGACACAGAGAGAAAGAGCAGGAGAAAAACAAATGATCACAAAAAGGGGATAATATTATCAATAAGCTAATAAGCAGATTTCTCATCAGAAACTTAAATGGCCAGAAAGCAGTGGACTCATATATTCAAATTGCTAAAAGGAAAAAAGCTATAAACTCGTTTTTCTTAAAACCAGCAAAACTATACTTCAGGAGTGAGGGAGAAATTAGGACATTCACAGATAAAAGAGTTTTTGTATGTTATTGAAGTTGCTGCTGCTGCTGCTAAGTCGCTTCAGTCACGTCCAACTCTGTGACCCCATAGATGGCAGCCCATCAGGCTCCACCGTTCCTGGGATTCTCCAGGCAAGAACACTGGAGTGGGTGCCATTTCCTTCTCCAATGCATGAAAGTGAAAAGTGAAAGTGAAGTTGCTCAGTCGTGTCTGACTCTTAGCGACCCCACGGACTGCAGCCTACCAGGCTCCTCCATCCATGGGATTTTCCAGGCAAGAGTACTGGAGTCGGGTGCCATTGCCTTCTCTGATGTTACTGAAGTTAAGCTGGTACAAATTTAAATTAGAATGTTATAACTCTGGGATGTTAAATATAACCCTCATGGTAACCACAAAGAAAATAGCTATAGAATATATACAAAAGAAAATAAAAAGCAATAGACATTCCATTTCAAAAAAATCAACTAAGCACAAAAGCCAGTAATGCAGGAAATGAAGGACAAAAAAGTTCTAAGGCGTATTGAAAACAAATAGCAGAATGACAGAATGTCATTCCTTGTAAGTAATTACTTGAAATTTAAGTGGATTAAATCCTCCAACCAAAAGGTAAAGAATTATAGAATGAATTAACAAAGAAAAACAAAAATATGACCTAATTAAATACTGTCAATAAGAGATTCACTTTAAAAAACACAAAAAGATTGACAGTGAAGGACAGAAAAATATGTTCCATGGAACTATTAACCAAGAGAGCAGAGATAGTTATGCTAATATCAGACAAGATAGACATGAAGTTCAAAAAGTTTACAAGGGATAATGAAGAAGGCTCAGTACAGCAAGAAGGTTTGATAATTATAAACACTTACACCTAATAACAGATCATCAAAATATATGAAGCAGAAACTGACAGAACTGAAGAAGTAATAATCACTGGATACTTTAATAACCTGCTCTTAGTAACGGGAAAAAAATTCATGTAGAAGTAAGGAAATAGAAAACTTGAAGAACACAAGAAACCAATGAGATTTTAACAGATGCATATGTACAACTCTACCAGACAACAGCAGCATACAGTGTACTTCCCAAATGCACATGGGACATTTTCCAGGATAGGCCATATAGAAACAAGGATCTCAGATAGCCCTGGCAAGTTGCTAAGCTTTATTTTCCCCAGCTATGAATTAGGAATAATAAGGTGTCTGGGGTCTCTGAGGTGTAAATAAATGTAAAGCAGCTAATACAGTGCCTGGTGTGTAGTAGGCTCTCAATAAATAGTAGTGAATAAGAATTAACAGTAAAACACTCAGGAAAGTTCAGGTGTCCTTTCTAGATTTCAATACATTGTGACCATGTATCCTGCATAAGACCTGTTTTTCATACTAAGCAAAGGGGCCTCAGATTGTTCCTCTAAGAAACAATTCTTTTCTTGAGCAGAAATAGGGAAAGTTCCCCCAAATATCCTAATGTGGTTTTTCTGAGATATCAATAACAAAACAGGTCATATTCACCCCACTGATACTGCATCCACTTCCACTTATGATATCTTGCAACTAGTTCTTTGAGTCAGTCTGGAATGGGAAGGTCAAGACCCAGAAATTTGGCTATTGCTGATTTGGACCACTCTACATTTCTGTCTTCACACAAGTATCATTGACTCCAGGTCTGTCATTCTATAAACAGAGAGATGTGCAGAGCTAAGTAGCGGTAGAGCCTGAATTCAAATATTTGCCTTATCTCTAGCACAGGGAACATATGACACAGTTGACTGACGTTTTGAAGACTTTATAAGGATAAGTATATGTACATAGGCATTGACAGGATAAAAGAACTAGCAAGGGTGTTGAGGTGCCCAGAGATGCTAGCAAAAGTGGGAACTGTTACTCCTGTGCTTGAAGAGTCAAAAGAATAAATAGTATTACCTAAGTCCTACTGAGAGCTGAAAGTTGAAGGATATAGGCACTACCAGAACTGCAGCCAAGCAGGAAACCTTCTGTTCCCACGCTGATCTCCTGCAGTGCATCTCAGTAATGTTGGGTTAAACCCAATGGGAAGAGGGTGCAGCAGGGAGTCTGGGTGGTGTCGCACGTGGACATCAGCTTTCTGGGGCTCAGAGTGGATCTGGGGAAGAATAGCAAGTAGCCACACTGCTATCAAGTCAAACTTTTTTTTTTCTTTTCACAGGGTCCATGTAGATAGTCAGAAAATTGGGAACCAAAGCTAGTACACCTTAGAATTCTTTCTGCACATAGAAAGAGTTACAAAAGATACTTCTCCTTGAGTTTGATAATCACCCCACCCCCACCCGCCTCCATCTACCTGTTGGCACTGGGTTCATGGTTTCTGAAATTCTCAAGTCTGGCAAAAGGAGTATGACCCTGGAGTAAGTCTGGAGTATGACCAGACTTCTGTCTCTGGTGTGACTGCTGACCAAGCAGGGTCACATAGAAGACACGGCTGTGATCATCTCAAGGTGACTGGGCCAGGGTTGAGGAGATGATCAGTTCTTCTGTAAGCCAATGAAATAGAGTTCATGCTCCCTGAATGAAGAGGGAAGAACCAGACCAACACCACCAGCAAACTTTCCAACATGGAAAGTTTTAAGATTCTTGATTATTCATACTCTGAAGATCAACAGCTGAGTTGGGGGTTAGACCATTGAAGCTGAAAGTTAGATTTGTTCCAAGAACCTCTCTGCCCCGCCATGGATGGCAGTACTCAATTAAAACATGGGGAAAAGCATGGCTAGAGAGAATGGCTGCAGGGGCAAGGAGACAGGAGAGGTTTATCAACACCCTGAGGTGCTTTGAGGATGTCCCCTTGACATTGTCAGTTGGACTTGTTCGTTAATACCTTTAGAAGGTTAAACCCTTGCCATTTTTTTCCAACAGCGATGCTTTTGGTTGATTGTGGTTTCTATGGTTTGCCTGCTTCCTGTGACCTACTAAAATAGATTAGTGAGTTCTAGGATTTTACATCTTCAGTTCAGTTTTGGTTAAAAACAATGATCTAGACTAATACCCATCAAAGAAGCACAGTTTTATGTTCCTTCATGTTCTGGTCATGTCTTTATGATAAATATTGTACAAACTATTTCCACTCTTTTTGTTCCAAGTGACAAAGTAATACAAGAGGGCATATAGCCTAAGCAGGAAAGTCCAGAAACAACAAATGATTTTTGAAAAGGAAAAGTGTCAAGTAACACTCAGAGGTGAGACTTGAATTTCTCCTTCTTTTTTAACCCTCCAAGTTCAATAGCATCTCCAAGGGAACCAAGAACAGACTTGAATATGTAATGAAGAATAGAAATAAAAATGCCATCAAAATGGTAATTTGAGTCTGTATTAACTTAGAGTGCAAAGGTAGCAGATTAATGTTTCCATACCTTTAGGCCAAATAAACCTTGGGGAAATAGTGTGAAGCCAGGATCTTAAATACATTCACTTGCTATCAAGTGACTTAAGTTGATATCACTTGAACCATATAGTAGGGAGATAGTGGGGTGTTTTTCCATAGCTCCGATGCTTCAGACTACTCTGTGACTAGAATCAGATCTCAGTCTAGATGCCTCAGAGGTGGCCTGCTCTGGGGAGGAAATCTTGGGTGAGAATTGGTCAGAACAGAGTACTTAGAAGACATTTTCAGCTACCTCCCAGGACATGACAGCAGTGGGTTGGGGGCTGGTTCTGGGGAATGAGAAGCCAGAAGTCACTCTCACCACCATTACCTGCCCCCCATCCCAAGGCATGATGAGTAGGAGGAGGATGGAATGAAGGATCTACAGGATGAGGCTTCGTGCATAGCATTAGGGACCATAGGTCCGCCTCTCCACCTCTGACATCATCTACTGTTTGAGTGTGGCTTCTGGGTGTTCCAGCGTAGAACACGATGCTACACCCAGCTGCAGGAAACCCAGATCATGTTCTTAGCAGGCACAGGTGGCATGAGAAGAAACCCACAAAGCTGGTATGGCAGATTCTGATTGGAGGACATGAATGAGGACTCATCCTGGGCTGCTGAGTGGGCAGTGGCTGATGGAAGATAGTTGGAGAGATCCTGATCAATGGTCTAGTGGAATTATATACCTATCATTGGGACTAGGAGGAAATATATGCCTATCAATGCTTTCAACCTGCTATATGCAGACATATACATGGGTGTGCTAAGTCACTTCAGTTGTGTCCAACTCACAACCTTGTGGACTGTAGCCCACCATGGGATTCTTCAGGCAGTATTACTGAAATTGGTTGCCATGCACTCCTCCAGTGGACTGCCTGATTCAGGGATCAAACCCACATCTCTTTTATGTCTCCTGCATCGGCAGTTGGTTTCATTACCACTAGTACCATCTGGAAGCCCCAGACATACATATATGTGTGTGCACGTGTGCTAAGTTGTTTCAGTCATGTCCGACTCTCTGCGACCCTTTGGACTGTAGCCTGCCAGAGACTCCTCTGTCCATGGCATTCTCCAGGCAAGAATACTGGAGTGGATTGCCTTGCCCTCCTCCAGGGGATCTTCCTGACCCAGGGATCAAACCCACATCTCTTACATCTCCTGCATTGTCAGGCAGGTTCTTTATCACTAGTGGCGCGCGGGAAGCCCCATATGCATATGCGTATGTGTATATATATATATATATATCATGTTGTAAACAAAAGCTTGTTCTTTGAAAAGATCAACAAAGTTGACAGACCTCTAGCTACACTGATTAAGAAAGAAAAGATACAAATAATATCAGATGAAAGTGCTTATTCTACCAAATTTACAGAGATAAAAAAGGATTATAAGAGAACACTATGAGCAATGTCCACCAATAAATAACCTAAAGTGGAAAAATTTCTAGAGGCACATAAATTATCCAAGACTGAATCAAGAAGAAATAGAAATCTGAAAAGGTCTGTTAAAAATTTTAAAGAGATTGAATCAGAAATCAACTGTAAGCATTCAGGACCAGGTGGCTTCACTGGTGATTTCTACCAAGCATTTAAAAAAAAATCAACATCTGTCCTTTTCAAACTCTTCCTAAAAATGAAAGAGGAGGAACATTTCCTAATTTATTCTTTGTAACCAGTGTTACCCTGAGATCAAAGCCAGACAGAGACCAGTTTCCCTTATAAATACAAGTGCAAAACTAACAGCAAAATACTAGCAAACTAAATTCAACAGCACGTTGAAAAGATCATACCCTATGGCCAACTGGAATTTATGCAAATAATGTAAGGATGGTTCAGTAAAAGAAAATCAACCATTGTAATACATAACACAGTGAGAGAAAAAAATACATTCACCTCAGTTAACACAGAAAAGCGTTTGGCAAAATTAAATGCCTATTCATAGCAGAAACACTAAAAAAATTAGAAATACGAGGAAACTTCCTCAGTGTGACAAAGGTCATATTTGAAAGCTCATAGTTAGTATCACACTCAAAGACCAAAAACTTTCTCTCTAAGATCAAGACAAGAACACTCACTTTTACTACTGCTGTTCAGCACTGTACTGGAAGTTCTAGCCAGAGCAATCTGGCAAGAAAAGGAAATAAAAGTCATCCAAGTTGGAAGGAAAGAAGTAAAACTATCTCTTTTCACAGATGATATGATGCTACATATAGAAAACTCCAAAGAAGTCACAAAAAAGCTCTGCTAGTGCTAGTAAACACACTTAGCAAAGCTGCAGGAAACAAAATCAGGGCACAAACGTCAGTTATGTTTTTATATGCCGGCAACAAACACTCTGAAAAGAGATTGAGAAAACGATTCGACCTATAACAAATGTTATAAAAAAGAATAAAATAGCTAGGAATAAATATAACTATAGAGCTGAAAGACTTGTATCAGTTCAGTTCAGTTCAGTCACTCAGTCGTGTCCGACTCTTTGCGACCCCATGAGTCGCAGTACGCCAGGCCTCCCTGTCCATCACCAACTCCCGGAGTCACTCAGACTAACGTCCATCGAGTCAGTGATGCCATCCAGCCATCTCATCCTCGGTCGTCCCCTTCTCCTCCTGCCCCNGACACGAGTGAGTGACTGAACTCAACTGAAGGATATCTTACCAACTCCAGTCTTTGGCCTCTGCTTTTACTCTGAATTTCATTGACAACAATTTTCAGTTTATATCTGCAGATTCTTCCGAAACCTATAGTATAACTTATCTGCATCTGGAGAATATATCTCTTTCAAAAAAAAATGGATGCTCTCGATATATATTCACCAAACTTGGGCTTTGATTTCTTCTTTTAAAAAACTCATTTCTTCCATTATAAAGGTGATAAATACTAATTTTTGAAAAATTTATCAAAGCTATGACAAACGTAGACAGCATATTAAAAAGCAGAGATACCACTTCGCCAACAAAGGTGCATATAGTCAAAGTTAAACTTTTTCCAGTAGTCATGTATGGATGTGAGAGCTGGACTGTAAAGAAGGCTGAGAGCCAGAGAATTGATGCTTTCAAATTGTGGTCCTGGAGAAGACTCTTGAGAGTCCCTTGAACTGCATGGAGATCAAACCAGTCACTCCAAAAGGAAATCAACCCTGAATATTCATTGGAAGGACTGATGCTGAAGCTGAAAAAGCAATACTTTGGCTACCTGATATGCAGAGATGACTCAATAGAAAAGACCCTGCTGCTGATGAATGGATAAGAAAGCTGTGGTACATACACACAATAGAGTATTACTCAGTCATTAAAAAGAATACATTTGAATCAGTTCTAATGAAGTGGATGAAACTGGAGCCTATTATACAGAGTGAAGTTAGCCAGAAAGAAAAACACCAATACAGTATACTACGCATATATATGGAATTTAGAAAGATGTTAACAATAACCCTGTATGTGAGACAGCAAAAGAGACACAGATGTATAGGACAGTCTTTTGGACTCTGTGGGAGAAGGAGAGGGTGGGATGATTTGGAAGAATGGCATTGAAACATGTATAATATCATATAAGAAATGAATCACCAGTCCAGGTTCAATGCAGGATACAGGATGCTTGGGGCTGGTGCACTGGGATGACCCAGAGGGATGGTATGGGGAGGGAGGTGGAAGGGGGGTTCAGGATTGGGAACATGTGTACACCCGTGGCAGATTCATGTTGATGTATGGCAAAACCAATACTATATTGTAAAGTAACTAGCCTCCAATTAAAATGAATAGAAAAGACCCTGCTGCTGGGTAAGATTGAGGGCAGGAGATCAAAAGGGTAACAGAAGATAAGATGGTTGGATGAGCATCACTGACTCAATGGACGTGAGTTTGAGCAAAAAGCCTGGCATGCTGCAGTCCATGAGGTCGCAAAGAGTCATACATGACTTAATGATTGAACAATGTATAGAGAGAAGGGAAAAATCACTATGGTCCTACCATCAAAAGTCTACATTTTAATGATTCAATTCTACTTCCTTTTAGCACTTTTCTCTTCATGCGTTTAATATCAAGCACCCATAATCACCTGGATACTGTGTTAGTTCCTGGAATTGCTATGATAAGCAAAATAGACATACCTCGTACCATCAACTGTGGGACATGGACATAAAATTAAACAAACAGAAATTTCCAGGAAAATGGAGTAAAAGTACTTTCCCCTATTCTTCTCACTGAATACAACTAAAACCCCTGGTCATTGTATATAAAACAAACAAGAAAACTCTGAAAGGTGAAGAGAAGAAGCTAAACCAGCTAGAAGTTAAAGCAAGTACAACATGGAGGTGAGTTCATTGGGTTTTCTTTGCATCTCATATATCCTGGGCTGGGTGCTGGAAAAACTAGGAACCTGGAACTGACAACAAGTATAGACAACAACTAGCTCCAATGAAATACTACTCTCTCTAGCCAAGGACTAGAAAGACAGAAAACTTTCAGACGTTAAATGCTCTACTCTAGCCAAATGCCTCAAAGAGAACTGTGGCCCCAGCCTCACCTAAGCCGGCAAAGGCCAGTGTCAAGGCTTTAATGAGATTGCCCAGACTTCTCCCTTCCACCTGTGGCAGAATGGTGTCAAGAAAGTTATATAAGGAGCAGGGACTTTCATCCCCACCAGCTGATGAGGCTTACCCCCTCCTCCCTTCAGTGCCAGTGGAGACTATGTGAGGAACCTATATTTCAACTTCCACCCAGCAAAAAAAAAAAAAAAAGAGTCCCTCCCACTATCTAGTGGGTTATTGTCAGAGGGTAACTAGTGGGAAGGCCAGAACTTTTACAACCACTCGTTAACAAGGCCCAGTGTTGCGTTATCAGTGGAGGCCACATGGAGGAACAGGAATGAGGCATTCCCATCCCTCCCATCCAGAATGGTATTAGCAGAAACCTAGTGAGTACTCTCACTTCCAACTAGCGCTAACAAGACCCTCCTCCTTGAGTGTCAGTGAAGACCAAATGGGAAAATCTGGACATCTACCTTTATGTGGCACTAAGAAGGCATAAACACCCTTTCCCCTACCAAAGCAGTGTCCAAGGAAGCCAACTAAAACAAAGGGTTTAAATAAGATCCACAGTCCTGTATTCTACTCAGAATGTCAGGTTTCAATAGAAAGTCACTTGTCATATCAAGAAGCAATAAAATCTCAACTTGAATGAATAGAGACAATGAATAGCTCCCAATACTGAGATGATAGTGTTCTTGCCTGGAGAATCCCAGGGATGGCAGAGCCTGATGGGCTGCTGTCTGTGGGGTCTCACAGAGTCAGACACGACTGAAGTGACTTAGCAGCAGCAGAGATGTTAGAAATACACATAATTAAAAGCTGCCATCATATAAAAACTTCAGTGAGCAATTATAAACACACTTGAAACATGAATAAGTTGAAGATTTCAGCAAAGAAATAGAAAGTCTCAGAAAAAAAAATATTACGAAGAACCACATGGAGATTATAGAACTGAAAAATATGGCTGCAATAAAAACAACGAAAAATTGCTTCATGGGCTCAACAGCAGAAGTGTAAGTGACAGAGTGAAATAATCAAATAACTTGAAAAGTGAACAATAGAAATGTTCTGTACTGAGCAACAGAGAGAAAAAACGACTGAGGGAAAAAGAAAGGAACAAACCTCAGGAATCTGAGGGATCATAACAAAAGAATCCAATATTCATTCATCATACTTCCAGAAGAAGAGGAGAAAGAAAATGAGTCTGAAAAGGTACTCAAATAAATAATGGATGAAAACTTTCTAAACTTATCAAAATATATAATTCACACCGAGACACATCATTGTCAAACTGAAAACTAAAGATAAATGAAAAATCTTGAAAGTAGTTTGAAACACATTACCTATAAGGGGCAAACAATTATGACAATGAATTTCTCATCAGAAGTCATAGTTAGTTGCACAGTCTTTTAAATGCTGTAAGAAAGGACTATTTGATCCAGAATCCTATACCCAGTGAAAATACCCTGGAAGAATGAAGAGAAAATTAAGACATAAGATGAGAGAAAAGAAGGAGCATGTGGTTACCTCTCTATTCTCTGAGGG
Source organism: Aepyceros melampus (assembly GCA_006408695.1). Taxonomy (NCBI): domain Eukaryota; kingdom Metazoa; phylum Chordata; class Mammalia; order Artiodactyla; family Bovidae; genus Aepyceros; species Aepyceros melampus. The sequence goes on from SJXQ01009137.1 coordinate 513,623, forward strand.
AATGGCTAAAGGAAGTTCCTGAAACAGAAAATCTTAGAACATCAGTAAGAGGTCAGGGACAATGGAAAAATTTAAAATATGGGTAAGAACACACATCTTCCTCTTGACACTGTTTCATAACGGACTTTTGATGATTGAAGCAGAAATTGTAACACTGTTTGATGTGGTTTGAAACATGTAGAGGAAATATTTTAAGACAGAATATAAACGAGAAAGAGTAAAGGGAAGTAGAGGAGCTAAGGTTTCTGTACGTCATTTGAATTGGTGAAATGTTAATACCAGTAAACTGTGATGTTATATATACACATATATATATATCAAGTAATATCTAGGATGACCATCTCCCCCCCCCCAAAAAAAAAATCTATGCAAAGAGGTACACCTAAAAACACTATGGCTAAGTCAAAATTGATGATTTCTTAAAAAAAAAAAAAAACAAAAAAACACATGTTCAAGTACCCCACAGAAAGGCAAGAAAAGAAAACCAGAACAAATAGAGATTAAAAAAGTAAATGGCAGACTTAAGCCCTGACATGGTCAATAGTGACATTGAATATAAATGGTCTAAATATACCTTTTAAAACACAAATATAGACAGAACAGATTTTTTTTAAAAATTACCCAACCATATGCTGTCTATAAGAATCTCACTTCAAATTTAATAATACATGTAGATTGAAAGTAAAAAATGGATTTAATATATATCATGCCAGCAGCAATCCAAAGAAGCAATAGTGGCTCTTAGAATTCAGTGCAAACAAGATTAACGGGGACAGAGTATGATAAAAACGGCACTGCCAAGAAGGCACAAGGATCCTGAGCATGTATGTCCCAAACGTTAGAGCCTCAAACTAAATGGAGCAAAGACTGAAAGAACTGAGAGGAGACATATGTCACAACTATAGTTGGAGATCTCATTGTTCCGTCAACTGATAGAACAATCAGACAGAAAATCATCAAGATTATAGAAGAACTTACTAACACAACTCATCAACAGACTCTTACATTTAAAGAACACTCCACTGAACAACTGTAGAACATTGTTTTAAAGCATTTGCAGGGCATATATGAATGTAGACCATGCCCTAGGTTATAAAACAAACCTCAAAAAATTATGAGTTGAAATAATGCATTGTGGTCTCAGACCACAATGGAATCAAAATACTAATTATAATAGATAACAGGAAAATCAAACATTTGGAAATTAAGCAACATACATCTAAATAATCCATGCATCAAAAAGGAAGTCTCAAAGAAAATAAAAAATAGATTCAACTAAATTAAAAATAGAAAATATAGTCTATCAAAATCTGTGGGACACTACCAAAAGGGAAATTTATAACACTAAATTCTTACATTAGAAAATAATTTTTAAAAAAGGAAAAGAAATTTCATATCAGTTAGCCTCCACTTCCAAAAGCTAGAAAAGAAAAGCTAAACTTTTGGCTTTCCAACCCAAAGCTGGAAGAAATAAGCAAATACTGAAAATAAGGGCAGAAATCAAAGAAGTTGAAAAGAGAAAAACTATAAAGGAAATCATTGGGAAAAAAAAAACAATACTTCTAAAAGATCGGTAACATTGACACAAGGAGGAAATCTAATACAGATGATTCTACAAATCAGAATTTTATAACTTAGATAAAATGCATCAATTTCTTCAAAAGCATGTACTACTACAACTTACCCAGTATGAAATAGATAATTTGACTGTTCTCATAACTGTTTAGTTCAGTTCATTCGGTCAGTGGTGTCTGACTCCTTGCGACCTCATGGACTGCAGCACGCCAGGCTTCCCTGTCCATCACCAACTCTCGGAGCTTGCTCAAACTTGTGTCCATCAAGTCGGTGATGCTATCCAACTATCTCATCCTCTGTCATCCTCTTCTCCTCCTGCTTTCAGTCCTTCCCAGCATCAGGGTCTTTTCCAGTGAGTCAGTTCTTCACATCAGGTGGCCAAAGTATTGGAGCTTCAGCTTCAGCTTCAGTCCATCCAATGAATATATTCAGGACTTGCCGGGGGCCAGCGTGAGGAACTCCGCCCATGGCAAAGATCATGAGGAAGGAGGCTTGGCATACGAAAAGGCGTGATCAAGTCTCAGGAAACCCCCTGTTCCCGAGCATCTACCCCCAAAACCAGAGTCTGTTTTATGCTCTCACTTACACCTCTGACTTTACGGGGGGCTCTCCCCCATAACCATTTCTCTCCGAGAAGGAGTTAACTTGCAGCTCCAGTTGATAAAATTCCTGGGCGTGACAAGAGTGTTTCAGCTTACGAATTCCTCTGAAGGTTATCTAGCCTGCCTGTATAGGTTCATCTGGCCACATGTGATTGTTTACAGCCTCCCAACAGCGAGAGGCACGAGATGTTTTAGACTTAACTAAAAGCAGATTCTTTTGGGAAGTTAGAATTTATTAGTATAGTGGGTTGATTAAGAATTATATCGGTGAAGGGTTTTTCATGTGTTGTGCCAATAATTGCTTTTAATTCCCTGCCCTGGGTGTGATAGGGGTGTCTCGGGTCAAACCTCTCTGCTGGCAAGCTAGCTTGTGTGATAGGATTATCCATACTCCTGCCACTACGGAGCACATGATTGTTTACTACTTCTCAACCATAAACAGCACAGAGAGTTTGGGGTATTTTGAAGGTCTTAATTAGCATAGGGCTTTTTTCATTGTTGAGTCAACGATTGCCGCCAGGCCTCCACGTCCTTAGGCACCTGGGAATATATTAATCAATGTATTTGGAATATAGAAAAAGAAATATAGTAGTTATGGTGTTAGCAATACTAGACTTTTTGAGTTAATGAATTTTCTCCTTTGTTATAGATCACTGTACTTTGTTATAAATCACTGCTGCTGCTAAGTCGCTTCAGTCGTGTCCAACTCTATGCGACCCCTGTGTCCTTGCTATGTAAAAATGTAATTTTATCACTATCTTAAGACTAAATAGATCTTAAGGGAAACATTGGTGAAAGGATTTCATTTGTTGGGCTGATGTTTTGCTGTTAAATCTCCATATTCCCTGCCCTTATAATGAATATAACTAGCATATAAGAGAAATAAGTATTAACCTTTAAGATTAATGATGTTAACCTTGGGTTAAATAAATTCCTTTCTTGATTGTAACTCACTACACCCTCACCCTATAGGAATGTAACTTTATTTGGAGGGTGGTGCCTGGTTTAAGAAAAAACACCCTTGGAAAAAATAAGTTTTTTGGTTATCAGAAAGAAAGGGTCATAAAGTGTCAGCAGGCCTCATGGCCAGAAGACGATGTAAAACCCCTAAGACCTTTTTTTATGTAAAGCACCTGATTTTGATAAAGGTCAGGACTGCTGACCCCCGCATGACTCTGTATTCATCTCTATGTGTAAAAAGGATATATAAGCAAACCTGAAAATAAAGAAAATGGGATCAGTTTCCGGAAAGACTGATTCCCCCATGTTGTTATTTCTCGTCCTCCGTATTTCTGGCTGAATTCCCATCTGAAGCACGGTTGCCCGCCACATCTGCTTACTTGCCCCAGCTTTCAAGTCCACGCGAAAAAGGTGCCCAAGGAGGGGCACCTTTTGATGTTCAAGTGGCACCGGTGGCCCAACGTAGATGGTGCAAATTCCTTGTCTTGGAATTTTATTGGTATCCCATGTAAACCAAGTTATTCAGCCTCTTTCTCTCCTCTAATACTTCTCACTATTTTCTGGCTGAATTCCCATCTGGCACTTGGGTCCTCACCAAGCCTACTAACTCTGCCTGGGCTTCTAAGATCGGACCGGGGAGGCCTCAGTGCCTCCTCTCCTTCGGGAGAACGGAAAGACGCCTGTGGCCTACGTAGGTGGTGATTGGCATTCCACATAAGCCAAGTTATTCAGCCTTCTTTTCTCCATCTAAATTTTCCTACCATACTATTATTTCCTAATCTAATCTTATATTTCTAAAAGTGTTTTTCTCGCCGACTCCGTCTCCACCTTCGAATCACCCTGGATCCACTGGGGCTGGACCCCGGCAAGGACTGATTTCTTTTACAATTGACTAGTTGGATCTCCTTGCAGTCCAATGACTCTCAAGAGTCTTCTCCAACAGCACAGTTCAAAACCATCAATTCTTTGGCACTCAGCTTTCTTTATGGTCCAACTCTTATTAGATCCATACATGACTACTGGAAAAACCATAGCTTTGACCAGATGGACCTTTGCCGGCAAAGTAATAAAGATATTAAATTAATAATGTAAGACATTCCCTAAAAAGAAAATTCCAGGTCCATATGTTTTCACTGGAGAATTAAAACCATTTCTATGCAGCATCTCCCGAAGGTAGAAGTGGAGGGAACAATTACAATTTAATATAGCTAGAAGTATCTTTTTATGAAAACTAGGAAAAGTTAATACAATAAAAGAGAAATGAGACCAATATCCCTCATGATTACAGACATAAAAATCCTTAAGAAAATATTAACAAATAGAATTAATCAGTATTTAAAAACTGTTATATGCCATGACCTAGGGGGTTTGTTTTGGAGGAGGGCATGGCAACCGACTCCAGTATTCTTGCCTGGAGAATCCCTATGGACAGAGGAGCCTGGCGGGCTTCAGTCCATGGGGTCGCAAAGAGTTGGACACAACTGAGTAACTAAGCACAGCACAGGGAGTTTGTTACAGGGATGCAAGGCTGGCATATTTGAAAATCATGTAATTCACTACATTAAAAGGCTAAAGAAGAAAATCAGAGGATCGTATCAGTTGACACAGAAAAGCATTGGACAAAATTCAAGATGCACTCATGAAAAAAATCTCAAAAAAGCAGGAATAAAGCAAAACTTTCTACCACAAAAAACCTAGTTAGCGTTATGGTTAATGGTGAGTAATTTAATGCTTTCCTTATAAAGTTAGGAACAAGCCAGGAATGCCCACTTTTACCACTCTATTCAACATCATGCTCAGTTTTTTTTTTTGCCCAGTGCCATTGGGAAGAAAAGAAATAAAAATGTACAGATCCAAAAGTAAGAAATAACTGTCCCTATCTGCAGATAATATAATTGACTACATAGGAATTTTCAAAAAATCTACAAAGAAACCTCCTAGAAATAATGAGTTTGATAAAGCTACAGGATGCAAGGTCTGCAACTAAAAGTCAATTGTGTTTCTATATACTAGCTGTGAACATGGACACAAAAGGTAAAAATGTAACACAATTTACAGTTGCTCAAAAAGTGAAGTATTTAGGTATAGCTCTAACAAAACTTGTACAGGATGATTATGCTGAAAACTACAAAACTGATGAAAGAAATTAAAGATCTTTAGAAGTCTCAACATAGTAATGATGCCAGTTATCCCAAATTAATATATAGTGAAGTGAAAGTCGTTCAGTCATGTCCGACTGTTTTTAACCCCATGGAAGTCTCCAGCCCAGAATACTGGAATGGGTAGCCTTTCCCTTCTCCAAGGAATCTTCCAAACCCAGAGATTGAACCCAGGTCTCCCGCGTTGCAGGCAGATTCTTTACCAGCTGAGCCACGAAGGAAGCCCAAACTAATATATAAGTTTAATGCAATTTATTTCAAAATCTCAACAAGATTATTGTAGATATAAGCAAGATTATTCTGTGATTTATATGGAAAGCAAAGGAACTAGAAAAGCTGTAGCAATCTTGAAAATGAAGAACAAAATGAGAGTGATTAGTCTGCTAGATTTCAAGACTTACTATATAGCTACAGTAATCAATATGTGAAATTAGTGGAGATTTTGATTTTGTTCAGTCACTAAGTCGTGTCTGACTCTTTGCAACCTCATAGACTGTAGCACACCAGGCTTCCCTGTCCTTCATTATCTCTTGGAGTTTGTTCAAACTTAGGTCCATTGAGTCAGTGATGCTATATCCAGCCATTCACCCTCTTCTCCTTCTGCCCTCAATCTTTCCCAGCATCAGGGTCTTATCTAATGAATCATCTCTTCCCATAGATGGCCAGAGTATTACTGCTTCAGCTTCAGCATCAGTCCTTCCAATGACTATTCAAGGTTGCTTTCCTTTAGGATTGACTGGTTTGATCTCCTTGCTGTGCAAGGGACCCTTGAGAGTCTTTTCCAGCACCACAGTTTGAAAACATCCGTTCTTCGGCGCTTGGCCTTCTTTATGGTCCAACTCTCACATTCATACTGGAAAAACCATAGTTTTGACTATACACTCCTTTGTTAGAAAAGTGATGTCTCTGCTTTTTAATATGCTCTCTAGGTTTGTCATAGCTTTTCTTCCAAGGATTAAGCATCTTTTTAATTTCCTGGCTACATTCACCATCCACAGTGACTTTGGAGCCCCCAAAGTAAAATCTGCCACTGTTTGCATTTATTCCCCATCTGTTGCCATGAAGTGATGGGACCAGATATCATGATCTTCATGTTTTGAATGTTGAGTTTTAAGTCAGCTTCTTCACCCCACTCTTTCACCTTAATCAGAGGCTCTGTAGTTTCACTTTGCTTTCTGCCATAAGAGTGGTATCATCTGCATATCTGAGGTTGTTGATATGTTTCCCAGCAATCTTGATTCCAGCTTGTGATTCATCCAGCCTGGCATTTCACATGGTGTACTCTGCATGTAAGTTAAATAAGCAAGGTGACAATATACACTCTTAATGTACTCCTTACCCATTTGGAACCAGTCAGTTTTTCTAGTTCAGTTCTAACTGTTGCTTCTTGACCTGCATACAGGTTTCTTAGGAGGCAGGTCAGATAGTCTGATATTTCCATGTCTGTTAAGAATTTTCCACAGTTTATTGTGATCCACATTGTCAAAGGCTTTAGCCTAATCAATGAAGCAGAAGTAGGTGTTTTTCTGAAATTCCCTTGCTTTTTCTGTGATTCAATGGATATTGGAAATTTGATCTCGGGTTCCTCTGCCTTTTCTAAATCCAGCTTGAACATCTAGAAGTTCTTGGTTCACATACTGTTGAAGCCTAGCTTGAAGGATTTTGAGCATTATTTTGCTAGCATGTGAAATGATTGCAGTAATACAGTAGTTTGAATTTTATTCTTTGGCATTGCCCTTTTTTGGGATTGTAATGAAAACTGACCTTTTCCAGTCCTGAGGCCACTGCTGAGTTTTACAAATTTGCTGGCATTTTGAGTGTGGTACTTTAACAGCATCATCTTTTAGGATTTGAAATAGCTCAGCTGGAATTCCATCACCTCCACTAGCTTTGTTCCTGGTGATGCTTCCTAAGGACCCCTTGACTTCACACTCCATGATGCCTGGCTCTAGGTGAGTGATCACACCATTGTGGTTATCCAAGTCATTAAGATCTTTTTTGTATAGTTCTTCTGTGTATTCTTGCCACCTCTTCTTAATATCTTCTGCTTCTGTTAGGTCCTTACCATTTCTGTCCTTATGGTGCCCATCTTTGCACAAAATGTTCTCATGATATCTAATTTTCTTGAAGAGATCTCTAGTCTTTCCTATTCTGTTGTTTTCCTCTATTTCTTTGCATTGTTTGTGGAGATCTAGTCACATAGGTAAGTGGCACAGAACAGAGAATCCAGCAACAGACCCACATAAATGTGGGCAACTGATTGTTGACAAAGGCACAAAGGTAATTCCTGGGGGGAAGAATAAACTTCTGCACAAATGGTGCTTGAGCAAATAGCTGACCTAGGAAAGAAAAAAAAAAAAAAAACACAAAAAACAACTCAAAATGGATCATGGGCTTAAATGTTAAAGTTTTTTTTTTTTTTTTTTAACAGCTTTTGTTAAAGAAAAAATTGGGGATGTAGTATTAGGTAGAGATCTTAGACTTGACACCAAAAACATGATCCAAAACTTTAAAAGCTTTTGGTTTGTAAAATGTTCTCTCAAGAAGGTAAAAAGGCAAAGTTCAAAGTGGAGAAATTATTTGCAGCACACATATCCAACAAAGGGCTAGCATCTAGAATGTATGGTATGAAGAACTCTCAAAACTCAACAGTAAAAAAATAATAACTAAAAAGAAGGACATAAAACACAAACAGACATTTTACTAAAAAGGAAATAGCCAAAAAACACATGAAAAAATGTTCAACATCACTGTCCTTTAGAGAAATGCAAATTAAGTCAGGATGAACCATCACTAAACACCTATCAGATTGGCTAAAGTCAAATGCTGGTGACAGTGCAAAAAAGTGCTTACATGTAAATAAAACTTGACAGTTATTCCAGAGAATAAGTTGGCAGTCTCTTAAAATTAAATCTGCAAATATGATATGACACGGCTACTGAATTTCTAAGCATTTATTTCCAGAGAAATGAAAATTTGTGTTCATAACAAAAACTTATAGATAAATGTTTCAGTTCACTGCAGTCACTCAGTCGTGTCCGACTCTTTGCGATCCCATGAACCACAGCACACCAGGCCTCCCTGTCCATCACCAACTCCCGAGTTCACCCAAACCCATGTCCATTGAGTCTGTGATGCCATCCAACCATCTCATCCTCTGTCGTCCCTTTCTCCTCCTGCCCTCAATCTTTCCCAGCATCAGAGTCTTTTCAAAGGAGTCAGCTCTTCACATCAGGTGGCCAAAGTATGGGAGTTTCAGCTTCAACATCAGTCCTTCCAATGAACACCCAGGACTGATTGCCTTTAGCATGGACTGGTTCGATCTCCTTGCAGTCCAAGGGACTCTCAAGAGTCTTCTCAAACACCACAGTTCAAAAGCATCAGTTCTTTGGCACTCAGCTTTCTTTATAGTCCAACTCTCACATCCATACATGACCACTGGAAAAACCATAGGCTTGACTAGACGGACCTTTGTTGACCAAATAATGTCTCTGCTTTTCAATATGTTTATAGTTGCTTTATTCATAGTAGTCAAAAACTGGAAACCACTCAGATGACTGTCAGTGGTTGACTGGTTAAACAAGCTGAGGCACAACCACACCACAGAATACTACTCAGTAATAAATAGGAACAAACTATTGATACCACAGCATAGACAAATCCCACAGAAATTATGCTGAGAGAAAGAAGTCATTTCACAAGGTTACATACTGTATGATTCAATTTACATAATATTCTTGAACTTAAAAATTTTGAGAAATAAATATTAGATTCAGTTCAATTCAGTCACTCAGTCATGTGTGATTCTTTGTGACCCCATGGATTGCAGCATGCCAGGCCTCCCTGTCCATCACCAACTCCTGGAATTCACCCAAACCCATGTCCATTAAGTCGGTGATGCCATCCAACCATCTCATCCTCTGTCATCCCCTTCTTTTCCAATGAGTCAGTTCTTTGCATCAGGTGCCAAACTATTGGAGCTTCAGCATCAGTCCTTCCAAGGAATACTCAGGCCTGATTTCCTTTAGGACTTGGAGCTTCAGCATCATTCCCTCCAAAGAAATTCCAGGGCTGGTCTCCTTCAGAATGGACTGGTTGGATCTCCTTGCAGTCTGAGGAATCTCGAGTCTTCTCCACCACCACAGTTCAAATCCATCAATTCTTTGGTGCTTAGCCTTCTTTATAGCCCAACTCTCACATACATACATGACTACTGGAAAAACCATAGCTTTGACTATACGGACCTTTGTTGGCAAAGTAATGTCTCTGCTTTTTAATGTGCTGTCTAGGTTGTTCATAGCTTTTCTTTTCTAATATTCTTATATTAGGTTAGATAAGAGAAAATAAAGCAAGATGGCTAAAGTCAGAATACATAAAAAAACCACAAAAAAGTAAATGGATTAACATTATTCATTAAAAGCAAATTTTCTATGATTTCCCGATATTTTCTTTTCTTTGACTTCAACTTCTATTTACATTTAAGAAATTAAATTTAAATTTTTTGCTCTAAAAAACAACAATAACAAAAAGCAAATTATTACCCATTGCTTATACAGGAACTCCTATAAGATCACCATATAGATTGAAAATAAAGGAGTTGGAAAGAGTTATTCCATTAAAAAAGTCAAAAGATCACTAAGATCAAAATAGAATTTATGCAAAATCCTTAATTTGGAAAAGAATACTATGTAATATTAAAGGAATAGTCTATTAAGAAAGTAATTTTCATTTTGTTAGTATTAGAAGATGTAAAATTCATAATATAATAAAATATTAATGTTGGTTTTAAATAAATTTTACAGATAAAATATTTTGCCAATTTTAAATGAGAAACAAAGTTTCTCCTATAAACATAAACCCTTATCATGTTTATGCTTCAAACTGCTGGACACTTTCAGATCAAGATTTTTGATAACAATAATTTCAAATTCATGCTAATAACAATAAATGGGAAGCTTTATTTATTTACCCAAGTAATAATTTTTCAATAAAAATTAAAGCAAAATATTTACAACCATACAAAATTTTACAACAGTTAAAATTATAATGAAGAATCTAATAGTTTTTTCTCTTTCATTAACAAATATAATGTTGAAATGTCATAATGTTGAAGTACAAATGTATTTCAAAGGCAATGAAATGGTTAAGAGTTTAAAAACTGATGCAACTCTACAAAGCTCACAAATATTGTTAGAACAGTCACTCTGCAGTTGGTTTGGATGCCACTAAAAGGGTACATCAAGCACAAATGGACACAAGTGACCGATATATATAGAACATAGAGTGCACACAGCTGCTTAAAGCTGGGAGCCCCACTGAGCTTCCCCAGCCCCCAGTGTTTATGGGAAGCCTGTGTGCTCCATCTCCCAGGCACCTGGAGTGTGAACCTCAGCTCTGCAGGCCGCCTGTCCTTGCTGGGCAGCCATGAGCTCACGGGGTCTACATTGGCGCTTCCCCGGGCCAGGAGCTGCCTTCCAGAAAACCCATGAGGTTGCCTATAAGAAGGCCCTGCCCACCTGTCCTGAGGGCTGAAGAAATCAGTATGTTACAAAACCTGCAGTCCATTCATGGTGCACCAGTGGAGCAGTTCTAGAACCAAGACTATGTAGAGACCTTGATAAACACTAACCAGATCCGAGTTCATAATAGAGTTATTAGCAAATAAGAAGGAAATGTTATGACACAGACCACATTCTCTGACCATAGATTATTAAATTGAAAATTGTCTTTGTATAAATTGTAAAAACAAAAAAAACCATGTTTCTGAAAACTGAAAAAATAAATTTCTAAATGTGTTATTAATAACGAAAGCAGAACAAGGGTGACAATTAGAGCTGAATGAAAATGAAAGCATCAGTCCACAATCTCTAAGTCCACAAGCCTGAAATCCAAAAGAATCTGAAAACAGAAACTTTTGTTCGTAACTTTATTTACCTGACCCGAGATCATTCACAGTCTCAGTGCTCACACCTCTCAGCAAGATGGATGAAGGAAAAAAGAACGAGAAAAGGCACAGGTAAGCAATGTTATCAACCACAGCCATGAAAGACTAGAACAGAGAGGATAGAATGCCTGCAGCAACTTTACAACAGTACATTTGAAAGTTTGGACAAAATGGATAATTTCCTAGGAAACTATACATTGGTGAAACTGACTCATGAAAACAGAAAAACTGAATAAACTTTTCTAATAAATTGAGTTACTAAAATCTTTATCCCTTGGCAGCTTTTCAGAATGAGAAAAACAAATGGCCAATAAACAGGAGAATATGCTAAATTTCCATTGTAATCAAGAAAATGCACACTGAAACAGTATCGGGTTAACCGTTCCCATCCATCTGCTTAGTAAAGAAGAAAAAGCCAATTTTCATTGAGAATTTGGAGAAACCAGCCCTCTCCCATAATGTGGGTAGGGATGTAAGTTGGCAAACCCATTTGACAAGCAGTTTGGCAATATCTAGAAAATGTAGAGATGCTCTGATTCAGCAGTTCTGTTTTTAGATTCATGTCTGGCCTGAAGAAATTTCAATACTTGCACACAAAGAAACAGCAAGGGAGCCAGAGTAGCGGGAGCAGAGGAAGTGAGGGGGGGTGTATGGAGACCCAGGGCAGAGAGCTGGTTGGGAGCCCCATATGGTGTGGGGCAGGTAGGCTTTCGGCAGGGCTTTGCCCTTTACCGGGCATGAGCTGGGGAACTGTCTGAGGGCCTGGGAAGCAAAGGGACTGATGTAGTGACAGGATCACATCACTCTGGTGGCTGCGTTGAGTACCACCTGCTGAAGCAGACACCAGCAGGGAAAAGAAAGGCAAAGTTCCCGTGACGGAAGCTTTTTAAGGATAGGAACAGGAGGTGGAAATGGGAGGTCAGATCCTGAATATGCTGGGGTCACGTGACTGATGCTGAGCATGTGTGTAGCACTGCCCTCCACCACACAGTTAGAAATCTTCCAACAGCACACAAGTCAGCTCCCTTTCATTTGTACTTGTTGGAATCCAGTTTCTTCCCAGGAGAGCAATACTTCTTTCCTGTTCCTTGAGAAAGTGAGGAGGCCACCACTATTACCACTTGTTTAATTTTTACCTTTTAAAGAGTTGATGTTGAGAATGGATTTCTATAGGTAAGTCAATATGACCATTTTTAGTCACATAGAATGTGGAGGTGTCATAGAATGAAGCAAGAAAGCAGACCCTAGATATGCTGTCAAATTCACTAAGATCTTGAGAAAAGACATTGCAGAAACAAACAAGATTAAACACTTTGAATAATATTAATAATAAGGGGAGTTATGACTCTGCCTCCAGAAGCAGGAACGACTGCACTGTATTCGGAGTCCCTTCCTAAAAGTAGATCTGCTCACATTCTTCTCTGAGAGAAGATTCTTGCTTTGTCTAAACACCAGGATACTGATTCTGAATGATCCACTGGGTCTTCTGAGTTTGGGACTTTATGAAGAAAATAAGGATATATGCTGTCAAATTCACTAAGATCTTGAGAAAAGACATTGCAGAAACAAACAAGATTAAACACTTTGAATAATATTAATAATAAGGGGAGTTATGACTCTGCCTCCAGAAGCAGGAACGACTGCACTGTATTCGGAGTCCCTTCCTAAAAGTAGATCTGCTCACATTCTTCTCTGAGAGAAGATTCTTGCTTTGTCTAAACACCAGGATACTGATTCTGAATGATCCACTGGGTCTTCTGAGTTTGGGACTTTATGAAGAAAATAAGGATATTATTTGAAAAGAACCCATCATTTGTTTAAAGGTATGGGATGCTGGGAAAGATTGAGGGCAGGAGAAGAAGGGGACGACAGAGGATGAGATGGTTGGATGGCATCACCAATTCAATGGACATGGGTTTGGGTGAATTCCAGGAGTTGGTGATGGACAGGGAGGCCTGATGTGTTGTGGTTCATGGGGTCGCAAAGAGTCGGACACCACTGAGCGACTGAACTGAATACTGAATGGGTTGCCAAGCAGTTACTTTGAACAGACTTAAATGACAGATATTACAAGGCAACCCAGCAGGATGATTCGTCTTTTGGTTAAGAGCTTAGGAACACGTGCCACCCCACACTGGTCTGAGTATGTGGCTGGGTGAGCAGAGTGCCACAAGGATTTTAGTTGTCACCTGCTCCTATAGCAGGAGCAGCAGGCTTGTTTAGGGAACAGCCTACAAAATTGTCCTTGCCTGTCCCTCCTGCAGCCACATCTTGGTAAAACCCAGAGCTAAGAGCAACCAAAGATCTCCTTACTTCAGTCGGGCTCCTTTTGAAAAATCCTTGTTAATTTTTTGTTGTCGTCTGCTCACTTGGGCCCCACTCACCCCAGACCTACTGAGCCAGCAACCCTCTGGGTGGGCCTGTCAATCTGTACTTCAGCAAGGACAAGTAGGAGAAGCACTGGAGGGGCGGGCTCCTACACAGAGGCCACATTGACTCACCTAACTCCAGCTGGGCTCACCACTTCTTTTTATTAAGACTGAGGCATTAACTTTCAAGACTCTCTTTCTTTTTGTAGTTTCACAAAATTTGGACTTTAAGGTAGATAGTCTTTACCACCACCTTTTAGAACTAATACCCAAAAAAGATGTCCTTTTCATTATAGGGGACTGGAATGCAAAAGTAGGAAGTCAAGAAACACCTGGAGTAACAGGCAAATTTGGCCTTGGAATGCGGAATGAAGCAGGCCAAAGACTAATAGAGTTTTGCCAAGAAAATGCACTGGTCATAGCAAACACCCTCTTCCAACAACACAAGAGAAGACTCTACACATGGACATCACCAGATGGTCAACACCGAAATCAGATTGATTATATTCTTTGCAGCCAAAGATGGAGAAGCTCTATACAGTCAACAAAGACAAGACCGGGAGCTGACTGTGGCTCAGATCATGAACTCCTNAGATGGGGAAACAGTAGAAACAGTGTCAGACTTTGTTTTTTTGGGCTCCAAAATCACTGCAGATGGTGACTGCAGCCATGAAATTAAAAGGCGCTTACTCCTTGGAAGAAAAGTTATGACCAACCTAGATAGTATATTCAAAAGCAGAGACATTACTTTGCCGACTAAGGTCCGTCTAGTCAAGGCTATGGTTTTTCCTGTGGTCATGTATGGATGTGAGAGTTGGACTGTGAAGAAGGCTGAGCGCAGAAGAATTGATGCTTTTGAACTGTGGTGTTGGAGAAGACTCTTGAGAGTCCCTTGGACTGCAAGGAGATCCAACCAGTCCATTCTGAAGGAGATCAACCCTGGGATTTCTTTGGAAGGAATGATGCTAAAACTGAAGCTCCAGTACTTTGGGCACCTTATGCGAAGAGTTGACTCATTGGAAAAGACCCTGATGCTGGGAGGGATTGGGGGCAGGAGGAGAAGGGGACGACCGAGGATGAGATGGCTGGATGGCATCACGGACTCAATGGACGTGAGTCTGAGTGAACTCCGGGAGTTGGTGATGGACAGGGAGGCCTGGCGTACTGCGATTCATGGGGTCACAAAGAGTCGGACACGACTGCACGACTGAACTGAACTGAGTGATTAAACAGTAATTCATTGCTTAAAACGGCCACATCTGTTGTATTATAATTCTTGCATTTTCTACATAGGTATTGGTTAACAACTCTACTTATTCTCTTGCTGTCCAGGAAATAGCTGAGATCAAATCAATTGAAATCCCTTGTGGCCTCACTGATCCCAACCTCAGTCAGTCAAAAACTGTATTTTAAGGGTGCATGATATAGTTACTTGCCAACAAAGGTCCGTCTAGTCAAGGCTGTGGTTTTTCCAGGAGTCATGTATGGATGTGGCAGTTGGACTATAAAGAAAGCTGAGCACCAAAGAATTGATGCTTTTGAACTGTGGTGTTGGAGAAGACTCTTGAGAGTCCCTTGGACTGCAAGGAGATCCAACCAGTCCATTCTGAAGGAGATCAACCCTGGGATTTCTTTGGAAGGAATGATGCTAAAACTGAAGCTCCAGTACTTTGGCCACCTTATGCGAAGAGTTGACTCATTGGAAAAGACCCTGATGCTGGGAGGGATTGGGGGCAGGAGGAGAAGGGGACGACCGAGGATGAGATGGCTGGATGGCATCACGGACTCAATGGACATGAGTCTGAGTGAACTCAGGGAGTTGGTGATGGACAGGGAGGCCTGGCGTGCTGCGATTCATGGGGTCACAAAGAGTCGGACACGACTGCGCGACTGAACTGAACTGACTTCTCTGTGTAATATTTTAGCTATTTTCCCCTTTACAGATCTATTTAAATATATGAACTTAAGAGCTGTAGTTTTCTATTGTATGGCTCTGTAAAATGTCTCTTGCTGCCTTCTCCTCCTCATCCCTTCTATAATTAAAGCCTTATGGATATTCTAATTTTGAGGTAGCAGTGGGTTTAGGCTTGCCGTGTATGAAAAGCTCTTTCTTACAATGGTGGAATTTGAGGCTTAACAGTAGATGTTTAGTTAGTAATTTTGGTTGAGGATTCTGCAAAAATGGTACTGTAGATGCACCCCTTCACTACACAGATCTCCTATAGCTTCATTTTGATCTACTTTATCAGTTACTTTCCTCTTTGACCAAAACAATTTCATTTTTTAATCATCATAGTTTGAAGCTGGGAGGCCTGACTTCAGTCCTGACTGTGTCAGTGAATCTGAGACACTGACCATGGCTTGTTACCCCTCAGCACCTCAATTTCTTCAAAAGTAAAGGAAAGAAGATTGGACTCTATCACAGGTCTAACAGTCTGGAATTTGGGAAGTTGTCTCTTGTTCTGTTTTAATAGCGCCTTGAGGGAAGAAGAGTAAAGAGGAGCCTCTGCCCTGGGTGTTTCTTCTTCTGATGTCTCTTTTGCTATTTCATTGTGATTCTACGGAAGTGGGGTGAAAGACAAGGTTACAGAAATGATTCAGCTCTCTCTCCAAATGGGCTTTTGCACTCTTTCCAAGCCCTCCCTCACAGTGCTTCTCCTACTTGACCTTGCTGAAGTGCAGATTGACAGGCCCACCCAGAGTGTTGCTGGCTTAGTAGGTCTGGGGTGAGTGGGGCCAAGACTGCTTTTCTAACAACGTGTCACTGACTTTGCTGGCTGGGGACCTCACTTTGAGCACCACAGCCGCCTCAACATCTCAACTTGTGTGATAACAACTAAAGTTTCAGTTGAGCCTCAGGATTCCCCAGGTGTCTGTGAGTGGTCTACATGTCTCAGCTTCTCGGTCTCCACGACAGCCCTTTGGGGAAAGGGAATGTAAAATTACTGTTGTGCAGAGGAGAAAGTCCTGGCTGTGACAGGTTAAGGAAGATTCCTGATCCCCCTCTTTCAGAGAAGGCAGAGATGGAAGTCAAACCCTGGCTGTCTGACTTGGAGCTAGTGCTCAATTTCACTTCCCATTCTGTGTTCCCACCCTGCGGACATGGCCCACACCCAGTCCTCTGTGCCTGTGCTTCACTGGCCCTGCCTGGAAGTGCTTTTCTGCTGTGGGCTCTGCCATATCATGCTCAGAGGCCGTTTAAAAGGCTCCCTCTCCTTGAAGCTCCTCCAGATTTCCTAGTCTGTTACTACTTCAGTCCAGACTATTGATAACACCTTCCTCCTGTGGACATCCATTGTACTTTATCCTTGCTGTACTCTGTTCAGTCTTGTGTCTTACTCCTTGTTTTCCCAGCTTCTTTGCATAACCCTGGGAGCTCCTTAAAGGTGGAGACTAATGCTTGTTCGTGTATTCGCTGCCCCCTCCATTCCCAGCACCCAACACAGGGCTTCAGATGTACTCACATTCACCACACACACATGTTGGATTGAACGTGAAAGAAGTGGCTTATTCCTTGGTGCAGACTGCATCTCTGGGAAATCATCCTGCTGGGTGTTTATCAGGAGTGCTTAGGGATAACTCAAGTGGGAGGGAAAGACAGGAAGTAGATTGAGAAGAGGGAGACACTGGGCTGCATGCAGTCTCAACAAAGGCTTCAGCTGACCCCATGGGTAGCTCTGGAGCTGGGAGGACCCTGTAGAATTACGAAGAGGGGAGGCAGTGGATGAAGGCTGTTAAGGGTCTGTGACTCTTTTCAGCCCAAGTAATGATGAGAGGAGGCTGACAGCTGTGTCCGTGTTGGCAGCCCTCCCAGCACCAGGGGAATGAATCCTTCTGATCTGAAGGGGAGCCTGGGATGCAGGACAATGACCCTGGGTGCCCCGCCTGCTGGACTCTGCCCACCCTTTCAGCCCTGGTGCTTCCCGTCTAGTTCGTGCTTCCTGATTTTTCATTCTCAGGCATTTGGGGTGGTCTCTGGTGTGGATCTCTTCAAGAAAATTAAGAGATACCAAGGGAACATTTCATGCAAAGATGGGCTTGATAAAGGACAGAAATGGTATGGACCTAACAGAAGCAGAAGATATTAAGAAGAGGTGGCAAGAATACACAGAAGAACTGTACAAAAAAGATCTTCACAACCCAGATAATTACAATGATGTGATCACTCACCTAGAGCCAGACATCCTGGAATGTGAAGTGAAGTGGGCCTTAGAAAGCATCACTACGACCAAAGCTAGTGGAAGTGATGGAATTCCAGTTGAGCTATTTCAAATCCTGAAAGATGATGCTGTGAAAGTGCTGCACTCAATATGCCAGCAAATCTGGAAAACTCAGCAGTGGCCACAGGACTGGAAAAGGTTAGTTTTCATTCCAATTCCAAAGAAAGGCAATGCCAAAGAATGCTCAAACTATTGCACAACTGCACTCATCTCACACGCTAGTGTGATGTAATGCTCAAAATTCTCCAAGCCAGGCTTCAGTAATACGTGAACTGTGAAATTCCAGATGTTCAAGCTGGTTTTAGAGAAGGCAGAGGAACCAGAGATCAAATTGCCAACATCCACTGGATCATGGAAAAAGCAAGAGAGTTCCAGAAAAACATCTATTTCTGCTTTATTGACGATGCCAAAGCCTTTGAGCAGAGACATTACTTTGCCAACAAAGGTCTGTCTGGTCAAGGCTACGGTTTTTCCAGTGGTCATGTATGGAGAGAGTTGGACTATAAAGAAAGATGAGTGCCGAAGAATTGATACTTTTAAACTGTGGTGTTGGAGAAGACTCTTGAGAGTCCCTTGGACTGCAAGGAGATGCAACCAGTCCATCCTAAAGGAGATCAGTCCTGGGTGTTCATTGGAAGGACTGATGTTGAAGCTGAAACTCCATATTTTGGCCATCTGATGTGAAGAGCTGACTCATTTGAAAAGACCCCAATGCTGGGAAAGATTGAGGGTAGGAGGAGAAGGGGACGACAGAGGATGAGATGATTGGATGGTATCACTGACTTGATGGACATGGGTTTGGGTGGACTCCAGGAGTTGGTGATGGACAAGGAGGCCTGGCGTGCTATGGTTCATGGAGTTGCAAAGAGTCGGACACAACTGAGCGATTGAACTGAATTGAACTGAATTATTTTACAATATTATAGTGGTTTTTGCCACACATTGACATGAATCAGCTATAGGTGTACTTTATTGCACAGGAAAAAGAGTTATGGTACATTGCATAATGGTTCTTAAAGGTTTTCTTTAAAAGTGTCATATGTAAATTTGTCTTATTGGGCAAACCATGACATACTGCCTAGTCTAACATTTGTGAAACATAGAAATATTATTCTCTAGTAAAAAAGGAAAATCAATCACATAGAACAATAACTCTGTCATATGAATATTTTGTTTCATCCTTGATTTTAATTGTAATGTTTTTGTGTTTTACTGCTCAAGATTCTCCAAGCCAGGCTTCAGCAATACGTGAACCGTGAACTCTTTGATGTTCAACCTGGTTTTAGAAAAGGCAGAGGAACCAGAGATCAAATTGCCAACATCCGCTGGATCATGGAAAAAGCAAGAGAGTTCCAGAAAAACATCTATTTCTGCTTTACTGACTATGCCAAAGCCTTTGACTGTGTAGCTCACAATCAACTGTGGAAAATTCTGAAAGAGATGGGAATACAGACCACATAACCTGCCTCTTGAGAAATCTGTATGCAGGTCAGGAAGCAACAGTTAGAACTGGACATGGAACAGCAGACAGGTTCCAAATAGGAAAAGGAGTACGTCAAGGCTGTATATTGCCACCCTGCTTATTTAACTTTTATGCAGAGTACAACATGAGAAACACTGGACTGGAAGAAACGCAAGCTGGAATCAAGATTGCCGGGAGAAATATCAATAACCTCAGATATGCAATATGCAGGTCAGGAAGCAACAGTTAGAACTGGACATGGAACAACAGACTGGTTCCAAATAGGAAAAGGAGTAAGTCACCTTGCTTATTTAACTTATATGCAGAGTACATCATGAGAAACGCTGGGCTGGAAGAAGCACAAGCTGGGATCAAGATTGCTGGGAGAAATATCAATAACCTCAGATATGCAGATGACACCCCCTTATGGCAGAAAGTGAAGAGGAACTAAAAAGCCTCTTGTTGAAAGTGAAAGAGGAGAGTGAAAAAGCTGGCTTAAAGCTCAACATTCAGAAAACTAAGATCATGACATCGGGTCCCATCACTTCATGGGAAATAGACGGGGAAACAGGGGAAACAGTGTCAGACTTTATTTTTGGGGGGCTCCAAAATCACTGCAGATGGTGATTGCAGCCATGAAATTAAAAGACGCTTACTCCTTGGAAGGAAAGTTATGACCATCCTAGATAGCATATTAAACAGCAGAGACAGTACTTTGCCGGCTAAGGTCGGTCTAGTCAAGGCTATGGTTTTTCCATTGGTCATGTATGGATGTGAGTGTTGGACTATGAAGAAAGCTGAGCGCAGAAGAATGGATGCTTTTGAACTGTGGTGTTGGAGAAGACTCTTGAGAGTCCCTTGGACTGCAAGGAGATCCAACCAGTCCATCTTAAAGGAGATCTGTCCTGGTTGTTCATTGGAAGGACTGAGGCTGAAGCTGAAGCTCTAGTACTTTGGCCACCTTATGCGAAGAGTTGACTCGTTGGAAAAGACCCTGATGTTGGGAAGGACTGAGGGCGGGAGGAGAAGGGGATGACAGAGGATGTGATGGCTGGATGGCATCACTGACTCAATGGACATGAGTTTGAGTGAACTCTGAGAGTGGGGATGGACAGGGAGGCTTGGCATGCTGCAATTCATGGGGTCGCAATGAGTGGGACACGACTGAGCGACTGAATTGAACTGGCATGGCAGATCATACCAGCTGACTGCCCCACCTCTGTGTCTCTTCCTTCCTTTCTAACTGTGTTTATATTGAGGACAGTCTCCCTTCTAGCTAGGGATGGTTGTGTGGCACCGTCTCAGACAATGAGACTGAAGGAAATCTACTAGGAATTCCTAGGAAATTGTTCTTCTCTCATATTCTTTCTGCCCCTTCCTCCTCCTCTTAATTTATCTCTTCTTTTTCCTTCCTGCTTAGAATGCAAATATGAGGTTGGCAGTGGCCAGCCATCTGGAGCCCATGTGGCAGCAGGAGGATGAAAGCATTACTCTAGGGATGTAGAGTAGAGAGCTGGACGCAGAAGCTGAGTTTGTGCGAGTCAGACAAATCCATAATTAGTCAAGCCACCCCTGTGGCTGAGTTTCAGTTGTGTGCAGGTGGAGAGACTCAGCTGTAATCGATCACCACTGATATTATGGCTAGTGTCTGTGCCGACCACTCAGTACATTGTTCTCACGTATCTGGTTATCTAGAAGTATATGTGCTGGAGCTGTGAGACACAGGTTATGGGTCTTGGACTTAGGAAGCTGATGAAAAGTCTTGGAAAATAGGGAAGGGATCCTAAAGTGTGGGCGTGGAGAAGGTTAGGCAGTAAGAAACAAGCAAAGGCAGAGGAAAGATTAAGCCAAATCATTATTGTTCACTAATGATCATTTCCTGCCAACATTGTTGCCAACACATCCAGGTCTTTCATGGGCTCTACAGGACTTGGAGGGTGGCCTAGGAGAACTTAATGCCTCAAAGGGGCAGAACTGAGGGTGACTCTTGAATTCCTCTCTGGTAAGCTGTGTCACCTTGGGTGAGTTGCTTAGCCTTTCTGAATTTTTGTTTGGAAATAGATTTAATGTGACTTACATAGAGCTAGATCAAGAGAAACATTTCAGATAAATTATTGAGGAAATTAAGGAAAACAAGTGGACAGCAGTGAGTCAGGCCACAGAGGGGGTGCTCCAAATTTTGGTATACTTTCTGGAGGCCTTCCAATGTCTTGCCCTCAGCTCAGCAGCAAATGAAAAGAGTAAAACACGGCTAGTTTTGAATTCTCAGGACTCACAAAATCAGCAGAGTAGTTCCCCAGGAAATGCCGCTCTTGGTACTGAATTCGAGAAAAGTGTCTCTCGTGGGTCTTCTTTGAGACGAAATGAAAATGATGAAGTCTGTACAGACAAGATTGTCTTGAAAAAATGTGGTTAAATAAGTTTGGAAAGCCCCTATCTATCAGATCTCCTTCTTGGAGTGTTCCCATTAATGTGTGAAAGACCTCGTGAATTTCACAGCAAACAGACTAGCTTCCAGAGCTTCTGGAGCACAGAAGAGAATCTTTGACTTCTTTTTCCTTTTGCTCCTAATTTTCTATCACAGCTGTTCACTGGTGTATCACAGAGCATGTGATGGCAGCTACTAGGGCACTGTAATCAATATCTTTAACAAGACCCATGGAGTAGATACAGCAGAGCACTGCAAAGAGCCGCTTTAGAGTGGAATACTCCTCAGTGTAGGTCAGGTGCTGAAACACAGTTCAGGAAAAGGTGTCCTGGGTTGGGGGAAATGTGGTGTGGAGGCTGCACCTGCCTCACACAAAACATCCATTAAGAGTGCGTGGATTAATCTCCCCTCTCTGGACCTAGAAGATAGTCCCTTGCTAAGGGGATTAGGACCATTCTTAACACATGAGTTATTCCTTTCTTTGGATTGAGTTGAAATTTTCCCTTTTATGGGTTTCCTAAAAGCAAAAGTACAGTCCCAGACACCTGAATAGGAAGAAAGTATATTGAAGGTGAAGGTGAAGTCGCTCAGTCGTGTCCGACTCTTTGCGACCCTGTGGACTGTAACCTACTAGGCTTCTCCGTCCATGGGATTCTCCAGGCAAATACTGGAGTGGATTGCCATTTCCTTCTCCAGGGATTATGTCTTTTAAAGAAAACGGTTTGGGGTTCCACGTGGGAGACTCCGATAGAACTTTTGAGACTATGGTACGAAAGTTTTAAAATCCTGTATTCATAATTTATTTATGATTTACATCTTCCCCATCTCCTCATAGATTTAAAATGGGCTTTAACAGAAGATAAAATAAGTAAAACATGGCTCACAGTGCCAAAGTCAGGTATTAAAATATGTGTGTGCACAGGGCTTGCAGGAAAGGCACATTATTATCCAAGCTAAGAAAAACTGCTCTAGTCAAACACAAACCTTAACAATGACCTTCTCAGAAGTCAAGGCATAGTCTTCCTAGATTCTGCTCACTGCATTAAGCTTTTGGTGATT
>SJXQ01009138.1:0-46921 GCA_006408695.1 Aepyceros melampus
GGATGAGATGGCTGGATGGCATCACTGACTCAATGGACGTGAGTTTGAGTGAACTCTGGGAGATGGTGATTGACAGGGAGGTCTGGCGTGCTGTGATTTATGGGGTCGCAAAGAGTCGGACACGTCTGAGTGACTGAACTGAACCTAACTGAACTAGTAGCTAAACAACAATCTCTGTGCTCAGTTGTTAAGCTGTACACTTAGGAGTTTTGTACTTTATTGTTTGTGTGTTTTTATTTAAAATCTGTTTACAATATTAACTTAAGTGAAAAGTGAAAGTCCCTCAGTTGTTTCTGACTCTTTGTGACCCCATGGTCTATACAGTCCATGGAATTCTCCAGGCCAGAATACTGGAGCGGGTAGCTGTTCCCTTCTCCAGGCAATCTTCCCAACCCAGGGATCAGACCCAGGTCTCCCACATTGCAGGTGGATTCTTTACTAGCTGAGCCACAAGGGAAGACCAAGAATACTGGAGTGGGTAGCCTATCCCTTCTCCAGCAGATCTTCCAGACCCAGGAATTGAACTGGAGTCTTCTGCATTGCAGGTGGATTCTTTACCAACTGAGCTGTGAGGGAAGCCCATTAACTTAAGTACATAATGTATACAAATCTACTTTCCTGATTAGATTTAGCCTGTTTCCACTAAAACCTCACATCCAAGTTTATCCCCGGGCTCTTCTCCTGTACCCTCACAGGGTGTTGGACAATATTCTCCACTAAAGGGAAGCCAAGCTGAAGACTCACTATCAGACCATCCTAGTTGTTCTCTGGATGGCTTTCTAAACAGCCAGCTTTGCTTAAATGCATAAGTTCTATACAGCATGTGTTACCACTTACTGGGTGGTCTGAGTCCATATTCAGCTGTCCGAAAAAGATCTTCTGGTCCTTTTTCAGGATTTCAGTGTTTTGATTACACCATGTGACTTTAAGCTAGCAGTGAGGAATTATTCTTTCCTGCTTTAATACCTGAAATCTATTTGTAAATCATCTAAAAATACCTTGAGTGTTGTACTATATTTAATGTTGCTCCTGCCATTCACTGATGCTGCTGCTGCTGCTGCATTGCTTCAGTCGTGTCCAACTCTGTGCGACCCCGTAGATGGCAGCCCACCAAGCTCCACCATCCCTGGGATTCTCCAGGCAAGAACACTGGAGTGGGCTGCCATTTCCTTCTCCAATGCATGAAAGTGAAATGTGAAAGTGAAGTCGCTCAGTCTTGTCTGACTCTTAGCCATTCACTAACAGGGGAGAAGGAAATGACAACCCACTCCGTATTCTTGCCTGGAGAATCCCAGGGATGGGGAATCCTGGTGGGCTGCAGTCTACGGGGTCGCACAGAGTCGGACACGACTGAAGCCACTTTGCAGCAGCAGCAGCAACAGGGGCTAAGAAATCTGTTTGTCTCCCATCTTTGATTATTTCTCTCCTGTCAGCTTTGATTTCTCCCTCTGCTATCCCAGCCTGTTAGACTGAATGGCTTCCCTCTTCCCAAATCCAGAATGTTGAGTGAGAGTGCACTTCTGCACACACATGTATGTATTTGTGTGTGTCCATGTGTCCGTGTGCACACGTAGCGGTGTGTGCTTCTGGGCAGTCAAAATTTCTCCTACAGTAGAGATTCTAATATCCTTGAGTTTCTTTCTTGTTTTGGACTATCTTATTATTAGAAATTGTTAGTTTCTGCTTTTATGGAAGGAACCACTCACATTGAAACATACAATTTTCCTATTTATATTAGTTTTTGTCTGGTTCGTTTGGATAAAACATTTAGTCCATTTTACACACATACGTGTGTGTACGTATATGTGTATGTGTTTTATTGCTTCAAAGATTCATCTGTCCTAGAGGACAAAGACAGGTTTAACAGATGTCTATTTGTTTTAATTCTCTGTCTGTAAAAACTATATTCAACGAAGACTTAAATTGGTGATTCTTTCTGTGTATAGAAATAAAGTCTATGCAATTTACATAAAATGATAGCTTTCAAAGTACTCTTCACATTTTAACTAGGTGTGAATATGCAACCCCAAATTAGTTCTGTTCTAGAGCACCAGTCCCCAATCTTTTGGGTACCAGGGAGGTTTCATGGAAGATAATCTTTCCACAAGCAAGAGGTGGGGGGGGGGTGATTTCAGGGTGAGTCAAGCACCTTACCTTTATTGTGCACTTATCTCTATTATTGTTATGCCATCAGCTCCACCTCAGATCATCAGGCATTAGATCTCAAAGGTTGGGGATCCCTGTTCTAGAGCAAAGGGAAGAGGGAAAGTGTTGGAAGGAGAACATTCTAGAGTGGCTATATTTTCAACTCCTTCCAAGGGCAGCAAGTATATTTCAAGAAATCGCTTGCATAATCTGTTCTTATAATTTGGTGCCTTCTTTTGGCTTTAATATTTCTGAGAAATGCCATGTATGCAGGCTTGGGGTAAAAGAAGTAAAGGCTTTTAATGAAGTGATAATGATTGACTTGTTCCTATTTAGACATGCAAATCAACACAAGAAGATTCACTGACAGTCAGCCAGCTGAGGAGCCGGGCTTTTTGGGAAATAATGTTTGAGGCTCCAGAAGAGCAGCTAAACGTGGCTTATTCATTGGGAGTATCCCCTTTGTGTTGGATTCCGTTTCTTCTAGTTTTTAAAAGCCTTCCCTTGTTGAGGATTCTTTTTCACATGAGTGTGTCTCAATACAGACTCAATACAGATACTAGAATCCCAGTTTTAAACAGCAAACTCTGTAGCACAGACAGAAAGTAAAATGAGGTACAGACAGGCTATCATCCTCAGTTAATTCATGGGCCTTTTTTGCAAAGTGATCTGATCTGATCTACTTTCTTATTTAAAGAGAGAGCTTCCGAGAGCTCAGATGAGCCCTGTCTTGGGTACCTGAGTTAAGCACCTGCCCCAGTTCCCAGGGTTTGATCTATAGGCCCTGCATTTTTGCAACAGGTATCAGGTACATTTGGGTGTAATAAGATATGCCCTGAGGTCCTTTCTCTGATCTTTCCTCCCTTTCATTCTCCCACATTCTCTGACTTTTTTTCCTGAGTTTCATTTAGAACAAGAATTGATCCTGTGTGCCCAGCCAGGGTGAGGATTTGTCTGCAAAGCTGAGCTGTTCTTATGAGGACTTCCTTTGGCTTCAATATTTCTAATATTTCAGTAGAAATTGGCTTGAAATTTGCCAGAAAAACCATGTCTCAACTCCCTCATTTTTGGTAGAAGAGGGCAATCTCTACATTTGTTGTTGTTCAGTCACTCAGCTGTGTCAGACTCTTTGCAACCCCCTAGACTGGAGCATGCCCTACTTCCCTGTCCATCACCATCTCCTGGAGCTCGCTCAAATTCAAGTCCATCGAGTCAGTGATGCCATCCAATCATCTCGTCCTCTGTCATCCCCTTCTCCTCCTGCCTTCCTTTGCATCAGCTGGCTGAAGTATTGGAGCTTCACCTTCAGCATCAGTCCTTCTAATGAATATTCAGGACTTATTTTCTTTAGGATTGACTGATCTCCTTGCAGTCCAAGGTACTCTCAAGACTCTTCCCCAACACCACAGTTCAAAAGCATCAACTCTTCAGTGCTCAGTCTTCTTTGTGGTTCAACTCTCACATCCATACACGACTACTGGAAAAAACCATAGCTTTGACTAGACGGACCTTTGTTGGCAAAGTAATGTCTCTGAATATTATTGACTTTGAAAAAATGCAAAACATGAGAGCTGTGAGTTAAATTTTATTTGGGGCAAAATAAGGACTAAAAATGAGGACTAAAGCTCCTGGACACAGCACCTCAGATGGCCCTGAGAAACTGCTCCAAAGTGGTAGTGGGGAAGGACTGTATATATATGATTTCGGTGAAGGAAGAGTGCATGCAATTACAGACATATTTTTTCAGAAAGTTTCTGCTAGTCTCATGAAGATTTCTGCTGGTCACAGAAAACAGTCATCACCAAGAAAGATTTTTGTGCTTTTCTAGGTATGAGGAGATACAGGAATTGGGCTCATCAGTTGGCTACTGAGACTAACTAAACATCTGAAGACCTGTTCTTCAAGTCTTTCCTGCCCCTTCCAACACAGAGTGCCTCATTTCTGCTCTCTGCCATGAACTCCTTTCAGCAGGTGTTGAAGGTCAGCAGCTGCAGCAGCACATGATTTAATCCTTGTAGAGGTAGATGGCAAGCACCCTTGGCAAGTGCCAATTTGCAGTTGACAACAATGATCATGGATCTGGAACCACAGAAATGGTCCCTGAACTGTTACAACCTCAGCCTCTCCAAGCCCATCTCTTGGGACTAACCCAAGGTGGAGGCCTGCAAAGGTCCCCTCTCTTGTTTGTCTGTGTTTGTGACTTGCTCCTTCCTGGTCACCAACTCACCTCCCTTACACGCCTCTTTATCTCTACCTTAAATTCAAAGTACTTATGTGTTCCAGAATATTCTCTACACCCCTCCACCCCAAATCCTTCAATATTCATTTATTTCTGTCTCTTTTCTTATGATAAGAAATATGACTGAATTAATATAATGCACTGTTTCCACATCTATTTCCCACGAAGTGATGGGACCAGATGCCATTCATGGAGTCGCAAAGAGTCGAACACGACTGAGCGACTGAACTGAACTGAATATAATGCACAGGACTGGAAAATAAAGAATCTGGGACAAAAATTCAGGCCATCTTCTCTGAAGTCAGCAGACTTCTTCTTTATTATTTCTACATAATTCTGAATACCTCCTTTTTTCATCATACCCTTGACAGGAATATATAACTGCTCCCATTCCCATGTTTGTCGTCTGCTCTGTACTGGACCATAATTCATTTTCACAATAGGAAAACTGTGAACTTATTCTATAAATGTTTATATCATCTTTCCATGGTAAAACAGTTTGTATTCTAGTTGGAGAAAAGTTGTCAAAAGTTGGTCCAACTGGATCTCATATGGTCTTAACACTTACCGAAAGTGAAAGTCACTCAGACCTGTCCGACTCTTTGCTACCCATTATCTATACAGTCTGTGGAATTCTCCAGGTCAGAATACTTCAGTAGGTAGCTGTTCCCTTCTCCAGGGTATCTTCCCAACCCAGGGATCGAAACTGGGTTCCCTGCATTGCAGGCAGATTCTTTACCAGCTGAGCTATCATGGAAGCCCAAACACTTACTACCTTTACCAAAACTTCGCCAGCATCAAGAGGAACCAAACTTGAAACTGAGAAACTGGCCAGATGTTCAGAAAAGCTGTGCAACTAGATAAACCTGGAAGTATGAGGACACTAATTGGGTGGGGGTGGGGGGAGCTTTTCTTGAATTTTAACTCTAGAATTCAGTTACCCCTAGTCTCAAGGATCTTGCAGTGTCTTGGGAAAGTAGGTTATCATGACCAGATCAGCGGGAGAGTTTGCTGCATGGGCTCATGTAGAAAAAACAGCTTCAGGATTCTGCAGACATTTATGAGGCTTGCTGTACTTCAGCTCTTGTTTAATGGCAAGTCCCTACTTGGGCAGTAGAGTCCTGCCGATTTACTACTTATCAGGAATACATTACAATTGAGAACTTGGATTTTTCATTGTTTTCTTTGTGTTTTCTTTGTGTCAGCATAAATAAACTTAGCTAATAGGGCTATATGTCTTATTGCCTTTTAGACTGACTGTAAGGAAAACACTTCCGGCTTGTGAGGACTAGCAGTGAGATGAGAGGACTGAACTGATATACCTGAAAGTATTTGTCATCTCAAGGGCTTTGGGGTGTAGATGTCAAATGCTGCAAGCTATCAGTACTTCATAACTCCTATTTTGAGATTATATGTCTTATTTTTCCATCTAATGTTACTAAAGGGGCTTCCCAGGTGGCTCAGCGGTAAAGAATTCACCTGCCAATCCAGGAGATGCGGGTTTGATCCCTGGGTCGGGAAGATTCCCTGGCTAAGGAATGGCAACCTACTCCAGTATTCTTGCCTGGGAAATGCCATGGACAGAGGAGCCTGGTGGACTACAGACCATGGGGTTGCAAAAGAGTCCACCATGACTTAGCGAATGAGCACACACACACAATATTGTTAATGAGGAAGTCATTATCCCTGGGGAGTGGAAGGTCATTCTTGATGAATTAAGGAGGCAGAGATGCCCACTCTCCTAGAGAGGCTACCCAGGACCATCTCCATCTCTGTGTATGGTTCGCCTGATGGAACCTAGAGTGATGCCCTCACAAGCTTTGAGGGAAAGTTCACAATTCTGCAATTACTGAGAAGGAAAGTGGAATGCCATTTCTAGATCTTCATCCAGAGCAATTTCTTGGCTCCAATTCCCCCATTTTATTTGCAGAAATAGCTTTTCGGTATTAGTTAACATTCAAGGAATAGTTTCACGTTTTACAACAGCAAAAGGGTCATATTTCTATCAGTGTGCTGGAGGTTATTTTGAGTCTGACGGTGGAGGGCCTATTTCAATAAAATCAGCCTGAGTCTCCCAGCAGGATCCTCAAACCATGGGAATTCAACTGGAGAGCCCACATGGGCTCCTGTGATACTGAACCAGGGCTGAATTTCCATTTAATCATGCTCAAGAAATCAAAAGACACTTTGGGATTAAATGGCAAACCTTTTAACTAGGAAATCCTCAGCCAAAATGGTCAATTAGCATTTAAACTGCAGAACTGCCTTAGTAAGAGGGAATGAGTCGCTGAAGAAATAAAATACCTTCCTTATTAGTTAATAAGGTAAACTAGAAACATGGAGTTATTGTAAAATATGCATTCTCTTCTAAAATAGGGGAAGTATCACATGGCTCTTCTTGCAAAGGGGAATAAAACAAGACCTGAATTATTTACTTATCCTCCTGCTTTTAGCTTTAATTGGCAAAACTGGCTCAAGTGAATGATATTTGAAGCCACCATCTAATTATATATTTTTGCATCACGTTTAGCAAATGACTCAACAACTCGGTTTTTCTGTCTTAAAATTAATTTTTTAAAAGAAGTGTTTTTATGTACTGGAAAACAAAAATAATACATTATATTTAGAAATGTCCTTGATTCAGTTTTATGTATTCATAAAATCTTTGGCCCATTGAAATCTCCTTCCCAATCTTCTAGTATGCACCTCAGGGGCTTGGGGGCCAAGTAGAGTAAGAGTTGACTTAGGGGGAAAAGCACACACACATTTCTGTCATGACTGCGTATAAGTTAAACTTAAAACTCTCCAGAAATGGAGTTGAAAATGTCTCTTAAACAATTGTTTAGAGTCACTTGTAAATGACCATCTAATTTTCAGTTTCTGCTCTCATCAAACTTACTGAATAAGTAAATTTCAAATGTTGATTCTCCACCAACATTTAACAATATTATTATTGTTATGTATTTGTATGTTATGGTTGTTGTTCAGTCACTAAGTCACATCCAACTTTTTGTGACCCATGGACTGCAGCACACCAGGCTCCTCCGTCCTCTACTATCTCCCTGAGTTTGCTCAAATTCATATCCATTGCATCAGTGATGCTATCTAACCATTTCATCCTCTGCCACTCCCATCTCCAATTGCCTTTGGCCTTTCCCTGTATCAGTCTACTCAGTTTTAAAAAATTAAAATGGTAAAGTAAATTAGACTGCAGTTGTCCTTTGCAATGATCTTCTCCCTGTCAGGCCCTCCCCATTGCACCCCAGATTCCATTGCACCGGGATTCCATAACATGTCACACTTGGTGCAGACAAGCTGTTGTGGACTGGAAGGGATCTGACCAGCTCTTACTCTGGTAGCAGTGTTTCCAAAATGGCTGATACATTCAGGAAATTATTGGTGTGTGGTGGGATGTTCACACAGATTGACTGAGGATGCATTTGAAGGTAGTAGCCAGCAACTGTTAAATATCCTGCAGATGACCACTGAGGAATTCTTCATAAACTCATACAGACTAAGAGTGATGGGTTCATATGTGACACTTCTAATATTTTTACTTTTAAAGAAAGTAGAATAGGAATGAAATTGGTGTTGGAAACGTATTTGGCTTTATAGTTCTTTACTTTTTCTTAAGGAGACTATAAGAACACTACTCAAACACAGAAACTGGTTTTAGTTAAAGCTTCAGAACCTGTTTTAATCTGTTGTGAGCATGACAAAAATTAAACCAGTCATCTACTTTGAGAAAATATTATTTTAAAAATGTCTGTTACTGAAGACAAGTTTAGAAATTGATACGAGAAATCCTTTTTCCTTTGACAGTGCCCATTGTCCCAGGCAGTTATAACCTGGAAACTAAAGTCATCATTATTCAGATCTATATTTTCTCTGCTACTTAGATCCAAGAGGTATTGATTTTTTTCCTGATTTATTCCCAGAGTTTTTTGGAGTTTGCTTTAATTCCTCCTTTGTGTTCCCATTGTAACTGTATTCACTTTATTTTATGGAATGTTTCAGTAGTTTCACATATTCTTGTCTTTCCTTATCCATGGTGGTGTCATCAATATTATTCCTTTGAAACAATAAATCTATCCTTTTGCTCTCTTGTGCAAAAGCATTTGTGACCCTCAATTGCCTCAGAATTAAATGCAGTCTTCTGGATTCCACAAATATACATTAACATACAATATTTATTTTTCTCTTTCTGACTGACTTCACTCTGTCTCTGGGTCCATCCACATCTCTACAGATGACACAATTTTATTCCTTTTTCATGGCTGAGTAATATTTCATTGTATATATGTACCACATCTTTTTTATCCATTTCTCTGTTGATGGACGTTTAGGTTGCTTCCATGTCCTAACTACTGTAAATAGTACGAACATTGAAGTGCACATATATTTTTGAATTATGGAAGTCCAAAAGGGAGGTGATATATGTATAAGTATGGCTGGTTGATTCTGCTGTATAGAAGATAACACAACATTGTAAACCAACTATACTCCAATAAAAATTAATTTTAAAAAAAAGATTGCAATCTTCTTCCCTAGCATCATTCAAGTTGCTCCTCAATTTGGCAGCATCTTTCAAGGGTTTAGTTGCTACTCACTAACTATCCCATTCAGTTCTGCATCATGAAAATACATTTGTTTCAGTGAAATATCCTGCCCCACAATCTCTGGGGCCCAAAAGTCCTTATAATTTTCAAGAGCTAGCAGGAATGCCACTTCTCTAAGATATCCACATCATTCTCCTCATATCTATCCTAACAATGTAGCCTTTGTTTTTGTTTTGCTCTTGACCACTATTTAGCTTTTTAATAAACATTTTTAGTTGAGAAATGTTTTATACAGAATAAAATGCAAAGTTCTTAGGAATATAGTTCAATCTGTTCAAACAAATGCATACAAATGTGGAATTCACATCCTTACACAGAGTAGTTTGATCATTTTCTGTTTTACTTATTTCCTCTATCTAATTCCTTCAAATTGCTTTAGTGTATATTTTTCAATTTTTTAATCTTAAGATATAAACTGGGGACTTTGTTTAAGACTTTTCTTGTGCTTAAAATGTGCACTTAATGATACATGCATTGTTATAAATATCACTGTAGCTGAATCCTCCACATTTTAATATGCTGCATTTTTATTTTCCTTCAGTTTAAATCCACTTCTGATTCCCCTTGTAACTTCATATTTTGGTCCCTGGATTGTTTAAAAATGTGATTTTTAATTTTCCCATATTTGTGGCATTCAGCAAATATCTTTCTGTTTTCAATTTCTACTTTAATTCCACTGTGGTCAGAAAAAGAAGTCTGTACCATTTCAATAATATTAACTTAATGAGATTTCTTTTTGTGTCCTGTCACATGGTTCATTTGTTGAATATTCCACGTGTACTTAAAAAGAATGTGTGTTCTGTTGCTTCAGTGAAAAGTCAGCCAGGTCCAATTATCAAGAGGGTTAATCAGATCCTATATTGTTACTGCTTTTCCTTTGAGATACTTTTGGTGTACTTTTTTCATTAATAATTAAGATTTGTTGTTTAGTTACTAAGTCATGTCCGACTCTTTTGCAACCCCCTGGACTGTAGTCTGCCAGGCTCCTCTACTCATGGAGTTCTCCAGGCAAGAATACTGGAGTGGTTTGCCATTTCCTTCTCCAGGGATCTTCCTGATCTAGGGATTAAATCCGAATGTCTTGCATTGGTAGGCAGATTGTTTACCACTGAGCCACAAGAGAAGGCCAATAATCAAGATAGAAATTTTAATATCTCCAAGTACCATTAGAAGATTTGTCTATATGTCCTTTAATTCTCTCAGTTTTCACATTACATATTTTGATTTTTTTATTTTTAAACAAAGTGCATGCATATGCCTCTCTGTGGAACTGATGTTTCTATCATTATAAAGTGTCTTCTTTATCTCGGGTAATACTTCATGCTCAGTAACATATGTTTTCTAACCCCTCCAGCTTTCCTACAATTAATGTTTACAAGGTACGTCTTAATCGATCATTCTACTTTTGACTTGGCCATGTCCTTATATTTAAAACAAAGTGAAAGTGAGGTCTCTCAGTCGTGTCCACTCTTTGTGACCCGTGGACTGTAGCCCACCAAGCTCCTCCATCTAAACTCTTTGTTAAAAACATATAGTGGGGTCTTGATTTTTGTTTTTTCCAGTCTGACAATCTCTACTCTAAATTAGAGTTTTTCATCCATTTGCATTTAAAATACTTGTTAATGAAATTGGGTTTACTTCCATTAGCTTATCACTTTTTCCCTCTAATTTTTCCATTTCTCTTTGTTTTCTTTTCCTTTTTTTTTTTTTCATTGCTGCATTTGGATTAACAAATATCCTTTTTGTTATCTTTTGTTTGGATTCTGTTTTACCTTGACTGTTGTCTCATTAGTTGTACACATTTGCCACATAGTTTTAAGAGTTGCTGTATATTTTGTAAAATGCAATTAACTAATCAAAGTCAACCTTGTACAACTGTATATTACATACCACTTCGCATATAAGGTGATACATTCATGCGTACGTGCTAAATCGCTTTAGTCATGTCTGACTTTTTGTGACCCCACAGACTGTAGCCCACCAGGCTCCTCTGTCCTTGGGATTCTCCAGGCAAGAATACTGGAGTGGGTTGCCACGCCCTCTTCCAAGGATCTTCCCAACCCAGGGATTGAACTCTCATCTACTGCAGCTCCTGCATTGCAGGAGGATTCTTTACCACTAAGCCACGAGGAAGCCTGATACAATCATAGCAACATACTTTTACAACACTTCATCTTCTTCATGTCATTATTGTTACATAATTTATTTCTGTGTCTGTTATAAACTCCATAATACATTGCTATTATTTTCTTTTAAATACAGCTGTCCCCTGCCACTTTATCTGCAGTTTCACTTTACATGGTTTCAGTTACCCAAGGTCAACCATGGTCCAAAAATATTAAATGGAAAATTCCAGAAATAAACAAGTCATAAAATTTAAGTTTACATGTGGCTATTTGAGTAGCATTATGAAATTGCACACAGTCTGCTCTCTCCTGCCTGGCATGGGGATAAACCCTGCATCCACAGAGCACACACTACCTGCCCCTAATTACTTAGTGGTCTTCTTCATTAGATTGGCTGTTGCAGTGGACAGTTTGTGTTGAAATGATCTTTATCTTACTTAATATTGGCCCCAAAGCATAAGAAGAGTGATCTAGCAGCCCAGACACACCAAACAGAAGCGGTAAAGTGTTTGCTTAAGTGAAAGGGTGAAAGTTCTCAGTTCAGTTCAGATCAGTCACTCAATCATGTCCAACTCTTTGCGACCCCGTGAATTGCAGCACACCAGGCCTCCCTGTCCATCACCAACACCTGGAGTTCACTCAGACTCACGTCCATTAAGTCAGTGATGCCATCCAGCCATCTCATTCTCTGTCATCCCCTTCTCCTCCTGCCCCCAATCCATCCCAGCATCAGAGTCTTTTCCAATGAGTCAACCCTTCGTGTGAGGGGGCCAAAGTACTGGAGTTTCAGCTTTAACATCATTCCTTCCAAAGAAATCCCAGGGCTACAGAAATCCCAGATCTCCTACAGAATGGATTGGTTGGATCTCCTTGCAGTCCAAGGGACTCTCAAGAGTCTTCTCCAACACCACA
The DNA here is from genome assembly GCA_006408695.1 of Aepyceros melampus. Taxonomy (NCBI): domain Eukaryota; kingdom Metazoa; phylum Chordata; class Mammalia; order Artiodactyla; family Bovidae; genus Aepyceros; species Aepyceros melampus. The sequence goes on from SJXQ01009138.1 coordinate 12,042, forward strand.
GTTCAAAAGCATCAATTCTTCGGCACTCAGCTTTCTTCACGGTCCAACTCTCACATCCATACATGACCACAGGAAAAACCATAGCCTTAACTCAGTTCAGTTCAGTTTAATCACTCAGTCATGTCTGACTTTCTGTGACCCCATGAATCGCAGCACACCAGGCCTCCCTGTCCATCACCAACTCCCAGCGTTCACTCAGACTCACGTCCATTGAGTCAGTGATGCCATCCAGCCATCTCATCCTCTGTCATCCCCTTCTCCTTCTGCCTCCAATCCTTGCCAGCATTGCAGTCTTTTCCAATGAGTCTAGACGGACCTTAGTCGGCAAAGTAACGTCTCTGCTTTTGAATATGCTATCTAGGTTGGTCATAACTTTTCTTCCAAGGGGTAAGCGTCTTTTAATTTCATGGCTGCAATCACCATCTGCAGTGATTTTGGAGCCCTCAAAAATAAAGTCTGACACTGTTTCCATGTTCCTCCATCTATTTCCCATGAAGTGATGGGACCGGATACCATGATCTTCGTTTTCTGAATGTTGAGCTTTAAGTCAACTTTTTCACTCTTCTCTTTCACTAAAGAGGATTTTTAGTTCCTCTTCACTTTCTGCCATAAGGGTGGTGTCATCTGCATATCTGAGGTTATTGATATTTCTCCCGGCAATCTTGATTCCAGCTTGTGTTTCTTCCAATCCAGCATTTCTCATGATGTACTCTGCATATAAGTTAAATAAGCAGGGTGACAATATACAGCCTTGATGTACTCCTTTTCCTATTTGGAACCAGTCTGTTGTTCCATGTCCAGTTCTAACTGTTGCTTCCTGACTGGCATACAGATTTCTCAAGAAGTCATCATGGTCAACAAGAGTCCGAAATGCAGTACTTGGAGGCAGTCTCAAAAATGACAGAATGATCTCTGTTCATTTCCAAGGCAAACCATTCAATATCACAGTAACCCAAGTCTATGCCCCAACCAGTAATACTGAAGAAGCTGAAGTTGAACGGTTCTATGAAGACCTATAAGACATTTTAGAACTAACACCCAAAAAAGATGTCCTTTTCATTATAGGGGAATAGAATGCAAAAGTAGAAAGTCAAGAAACACCTGGAGTAACAGGCAAATTTGGCCTTGAAATGTGGAATGAAGCAGGGCATAGACTAATAGAGTTTTGCCAAGAGAACGCACTGGTCATAGCAAACACCCTCTTCCAACAACACAAGAGAAGACTCTACACATGGACATCACCAGATGGTCAACACCGAAATCAGATTGATGATATTCTTTGTAGCCAAGATGGAGAAACTCTATACAGTCGACAAAAGCAAGACCAGGAGCTGACTGTGGCTCAGATCATGAATTCCTTATTACCAAATTCAGATTCGAATTGAAGAAAGTAGGGAAAACCACTAGACCATTCAGGTATGACCTAAATCAAATCCCTTCTGATTATACAATGGAAGTGAGAAATAGATTTCAGGGCCTAGATCTGATAGATAGGTGCCTGATGAACTATGGAATGAGGTTCATGACACTGTACAGGAGACAGGTATCAAGACCATCCCCATGGAAAAGAAATGCAAAAAAGCAAAATGGCTATCTGGGGAGGCCTTACAAATAGCTGTGAAAAGAAGAGAGGTGAAAAGCAAAGGAGAAAAGGAAAGATATAAGCATCTGAATGCAGAGTTCCAAAGAATAGCAAGAAGAGATAAGAAAGCCTTCTTCAGCGATCAATGCAAAGAAATAGAGGAAAACAACAGAATGGGAAAACTACAGATATCTTCAAGAAAATTAGAGATACCAAGGGAAAATTTCATGCAAAGATGGGCTCGATAAAGGACAGAAATGGTAGGGACCTAAAAGAAGCAGAAGATATTAAGAAGAGGTGGCAAGAATACACAGAAGAACTGTACAAAAAAGATCTTCACAACCCAGATAATCATGATGGTGTGATCACTTACCTAGAGCCAGACATCCTGGAATGTGAAGTCAAGTGGGCCTTAGAAAGCATCACTATGAACAAAGCTAGTGGAAGTGATGGAATTCCAGTTGAGCTGTGTTAAATCCTGAAAGATGATGCTGTGAAAGTGCTGCACTCAATATGCCAGCAAATCTGGAAAACTCAGCAGTGGCCAGAGGACTGGAAAAGGTCAGTTTTCATTCCAATTCCAAAGAAAGGCAATGCCAAAGAATGCTCAAACTACCATACAATTGCACTCATCTCATATGCTAGTAAAGTAATGCTCAAAATTCTCCAAGCCAGACTTCAGCAATACATGAACTGTGAACTTCTTGATGTTCAAGCTGGTTTTAGAAAAGGCAGAGGAACCAGAGATCAAATTGCCAACATCCGCTGGATCATGGAAAAAGCAAGGGAGTTCCAGAAAAACATCTATTTCTACTTTATTCACTATGCCAAAGCCTTTGACTGTGTGGATCACAATAAACTGTGAAAAGTTCTCAACTTATTTAAAAAAGATTCATATGCTAAGATTGCTAAGGTTCATGTAATAAGCATGAATTTCTATCCATGAAATTGTAAAGAAGGAAAAAGAAATTGGTGGTAGTTCTGCTTTTTACCCCAAACTGCTGAAGTTAACACCACAGTGCATGGTGCTTAGCTGAGATGCAAACGGCATTAAATTTGTATAATAACATATGCTGAGAGAGAGTATATTCACATAACTTTTATTACAGTATGTTGTTTTAATTGTTCTATTTTGTTAGCTATTGTTAATCTAGTACTATGCGTAATTTATAAATCAAACTTTGTAATAGCTATGTATGTCATGTCTCAGTTGGTAAAGAATCCACCTGTAATGCAGAAAACCCTGGTTTGATTCTTGGGTTGGGAAGCTCTCCTGGACAAGGGATAGGCTACCCACTTCAGTGTTCTTGGGTTTCCCTTGTGGCTCAACTGGTAAAGAATCCCCCTGTAATGTGGGAGACCCGGGTTCAATCCCTGGGTTGGGAAGGTACCCTGGAGAAGGGAATGGCTGCCCACTCCAGTATTCTAGCTTAGAGAATTCCAAGAACTATATAGTCCATGGGATTACAAAGAGTCAAACAGGACTTATCTACTTTTACTTTCATGTATGTGTCTATAGGAAAAAGCACAATATGCAGAGGTTTCTATCCTTCAATCCAGGCACCCACCGCGGGGGTCTTGAAACATATTCCCCACAGACAAGGGGAGACTACTGTATTCAACTTTTTAATACATTTTTTAAAGGGAAAATGTCTTTTCTGTTTATCCACATATTTGCCATTTCCATTGCTTTCATTTCTACGTGTAATCCAAATTTCCATCTGGCACTATTCTACTTCAGCCTGAAGAACCTGACTTGACATTTCTTTCAGAGCAGGTCTGTGGTGACAAATTCCTCTAGCTTTTGTTTATTTTAAAATGTCTTTATTTCAACTTCGTTTTTGAAGAATGTTCACTGCTTACTGAATTCTAGCTTGACATGTTATTTTTTTCTTTTAGTATTTTAAAGTGTCAGTCCAATGTCTTCTGGCCTGCATTGCTTCTGATGAGAAATACATCCTGATCCTTTTACTTGTTTTTTCTTTCCCCTCTCTTTGTGATGTATTTATTTTTTTCTATTGCTTTTTAAGATTTTTCTTTTTATCATTATTTTTAAGCAATTTGACTATGGTATTAATAGTTCTCTAGGTCACTTGTGTGTGTATTTAGTCTATTATTGAGTTTTTTGGATCAGTAGTTAATATAATTTGAAGTCATTATTTATTCAAGTATATTTTTCTGCCCCAATTTCTCTCTTTTTTCCTCCCAGAATTACACTTTTATATATCTGAGAACTGCTATTTTCCCATGTGTCAGTGACACTGTGTTCATTTAATTTTTCAGCATTTTTATTCCATGTGCTTCACTTTGGATATTTCCTACTGCCATATCTTCAGCTTTTCTGATATTTTTCCTATACAGTATCCAGTTTACTACAAAGCATAACAAGTGTTTACTTAATTTTAGATATTTTATTTTTAGTGAAAGTGAAGTCGCTCAGTCGTGTCCAGCTCTTTGCAATCCCGTGTACCACAGCCCACCAGGCTCCTCTGTCCATGGGATTCTCCAGGCAAGAATACATTTCCATTAACGGTTTTCCAGTTTCCATTTTTCTGCTGTTATTGTCCTGTCTGTTTCTTCATTATGCCTAACATTTCTTTTGTCTTTGTTTGTTGATTACAACTTCTCTGTCATCTCTGGATCTGTCTTAATGGGTTTTTGGAATAAAATTTCCATGATTATGAGTCACATTTTCTTTCTTCTCTGTATATCTAGAAATTAATAATAAAATTTTAGTGGATATTGTGAATGCTACTTTTGTTAAATGTCAAGTTGTTGCTTTTTTTAATTTGGGTATTGGCTTTATTCTGGCAGATATTTAATTTGCTATCATTTCTGCTTCATTTTGCAATGATTTTTAAAGGTGGGGTACATATAAACTAGCTCTTCAGATCTAGAAGAGTGTAACTTCGTATCTGAGCTTCAAGATCTCAAATAAATGCCTCAGTGTTTCAGTGCAGTCTCTATGTGTTGCATGTTTTGTCCAACAACTCAAAGAGATTCCCATGTAGATTTCAATGGTTTGCCCTCAGCACAGTTCCCTCCTGTGGTTTTTCCCTTTCTGACAAATCCTAGCCTCCTCAGCAGCCCTGAAATCTGATTTTTGCCATCTTAGTGAGATTACTCTTCCGGCTTGGACATCACGTTTCATTTCCAGAAAGTATCCTCAGATGAAAGGCTGGGGCAATCATGGGGCACACTTCACATGTTTTCATTCTCTGAAGGATTAGAGTCCTGCACTGCCTGTGTCTCATTTTTATAGTTGCTTATGGTGGCAGGGTTATTCTGATATGAGTTACTCTGTCATGATGAGAAGCAGAGGTTGTTCCTGATCAGATTTTACTTTGCATTGGAATTATTCTTGTATATGCCTCAGCTCTTTTGTGAGACTGAAAGCATCCCAAGGGCAGTCTGTGAATTATTCATTTTTGTTTATCCTGCAGAGCATCATTGTACACAGCCTGATTATGTTAGCTGTTTAATTTGATGATATCCAGTCGATAAATATTTTGAAAGAGTAATTGAAATGAATGAAATAAATCATCACAGGAATTTTAGGGATCACCTCAAAGACCTTAAAATTCATCATATATACTGATTTTCTGTGACTCATCAGTCCTTATATTCTGCAACAACCATGAAGATACCTGAGTTTCTAATCACCCGCTCTGCTTCCTCATGATAAAAATCTTTTATTACAATCAGAAAACATGTGAAGGACTAAGAAACACAAAGAAGACAATCACTGACAACTGTTTGGTAGTGTGAATTTTTATTGGGTGCCAATTGGAACATTTCTTTTCATCTTTGGGTTGCTATGCAGATTGTTATTCTCTACAGCTGTTTAAATCCAACTGGAATCATCTTTCACAGCCACACAGGCAAAATCAACATTATTGATAACTGTGATAGCTCAGGGGTCAAGAAAACCCTAAAAGAGAAAGGTCAACATGAGAGAATCCCATGTTCCTTGTAATATGCACTCAATCAAAAATCTGCTCATGTGAGCATGGAGATATCCATTTAAGCTAGAAAACTTATTTCACTTTCTCTTTTTTAAGATTCTTGATCTTGGGACTTCCCTGGTGATCCAGGGGTTAAGAATTTGCCTGCAATGCAGGGCACACAGGTTCGATTGCTGGTTGGGGAACTAAGATCCCACATGCCTTGGAGCAACTGAGACTGTATCCCACAGCTAGAGAGCCTATGAGCCACAGCTACTGAAGCCCAGATGCTCTGGAGTCTGAGGACTGCATCTGCTGAGCCCACATGCCACAGTCAGAGTCTGCACACCGCAACAAAGATCCCAAGTGCTGTAACTAAGGCCAGATGCAACCAAATAAATAAATTAAAGATTATTGTTCTTATCAACAGGTGAGAAGCTCGAAGAAAATATCACAGCTTCATATTACATAATTTCTATTTTTTCATGATTGAGTTGCTACAAAGCAATTGCCCTAGTAATGTCAAACAGTTCCACTCAATCGAATAATTTAGACATTTCCTCTCCTGTCCTGTGAGGCTCTCCTTCATCTGCCTGAATACCTGCTATTTGCTGATGCTCACAAGCTAGAATCAAGATTTCTAGGAGAAATATCAATAACCTCAGATATGTAGATGTCACCACCCTTATGGCAGAAAGTGAAGAGGAACTAAAAAGCCTCTTGATGAAAATGAAAGAGGAGAGTGAAAAAGTTGGCTTAAAGCTCAACATTCAGAAAACGAAGATCATGGCATCTGGTGCCATCACTTCTTGGGAAATAGATGGGGAAACAGTGGAAACAGTGTCAGACTTTATTTGGGGGGCTCCAAAATCACTGCAGATGGTGACTGCAGCCATGAAATTAAAAGACATTTACTCCTTGGAAGAAAAGTTATGACCAACCTAGATAGCATATTAAAAAGCAGAGACATTACTTTGCCAACAAAGTTCCATCTAGTCAAGGCTATGGTTTTTCCTGTGGTCATGTATGGATGTGAGAGTTGGACTGTGAAGAAGGCTGAGCGCCGAAGAATTGATGCTTTGAACTGTGGTGTTGGAGAAGACTCTTGAGAGTCCCTTGGACTGCAAGGAGATCCAACAAGTCCATACTGAAGGAGATCAGTCTTGGGTGTTCTTTGGAAGGACTGATGCTAAGGCTGAAACTCCAGTACTTTGGCAACTTATGCGAAGAGTTGACTCATTGGAAAAGACTCTGATGCTGGGAGGGATTGGGGGCAGGAGGAGAAGGGGACGACAGAGGATGAGATGGCTGGATGGCATCATCCACTCGATGGACGTGAGTTTGAGTGAACTCCGGGAGTTGGTGATGGACAGGGAAGCCTGGCGTGCTGCAATTCATGGGGTCGCAGGAGTCAGACACGACTGAGCGACTGAACTGAACTGATACCTGTGTAACTCCTAAGGACTCTTTCCTCTTTCTTTGCTCCTAAGAATACAAAAACCCTTGTAGAGGGAGCCTGTTTCTTAGGCACTGCATCTTACCTGGGCCCTCACTTCTGCTGCTTCTGTCGACTCTGGCCAATTTTCTTACAAATTCCACATAGCAATTGTCTTTTATGCCTGAACTACCTACTGGATCCAAATGGCACATTACTGCTACTTACTGATTTCTTTTGGTTTCTAACAAGAAATTTTTCTTCTGTGTGTCAAGTCACAAACCAAATGGAAGCAGACAATAATATTGTTTCCCTCCCCGCTTTGCCCTTCTTTCCAATTCTATAAATTAACTGAGGTTAGTTTTGTAGGACTGAAACTCTAGAGTCATGTTGACCTCTTTTCTTACCCTGTTCTCTCATTCTATTGACTTTTCAATCCCTCTAGAGCCTCTGCCATATGTTCCAGCTACCTATCCTCTCCAGTATAATTAATTTCCTTCCTACTTCTGACTAAATCATTGTTCTAGGCTTCTATTGCATCTGATGGGTTCTGCTGTCTATTTTACTATACCTATATATGACTTCCATTTTGTAAAATAGTTCTTGACATGAGTACTGATGTTATTTTCTGCTTAAAAGGTTAAAAACTTCAATATGTTTCCATATTAAGTCCAAGACCCTGAGTATGACTTTCAATAGTTTCCAGAATTCTTCCTTAAAACAGCCTTTTCCCTTTACCCTCCATTAATGTCCTCTGTCACAAACATCAACTATACACAGGTGCCTAATTTTCCCCCAACTTTCCTATCACTATTCTATGGTTAATTGTCTTCTCTTCACCAGACATGTTTTTCCCTTCCTCCTTCCTTTGTATCAATCTACTGAGGTCTTGCATAACCTTTGAAAATGCCTTATTTTTCTAAGATCTTTAGTTAAAGTGCAGATGGATAGACTTTCCTCCTGCTTTGAAATTCACTATTCCATTAATGGTATATCTTGCAGTGATACTTGCTCATTTGAATATGTTTATTGATGCTTACTCTATATAAATATCTGTGCTTATTCCTTGTATGTACTTGCATTGGCCTTTTCTCTGCTCCCTGAAGATTTGTATTATGTTTTACTCTTCTTCTAGTGTTGAAATTATAGCCTTTATCTTAGTGAGTGCTACAGTATAGTTACTGCAGGTCTTGCCTCTCCAGAGTCATCTTTATAGTAACATCACTCATGACTGCACAGTGCTTACCTTGACCATTATGTCCAGTAGTCATTTTCATGGCAATTACTCCAGTCATCTCTATAAAGCACTTCAAGTCTCCAGCACATTCACAGTCCCTGTGATCTGCATTAACCTGGAATCATGCATTCTGCCAGCGGTAGCTCCTTTAAGGTCTCACTGGTTGTAAAAGAGCTAAAACATCATAATGGGTTAATATGTTACTCCTCCAAAAGTAACAACTGTTGGTGTTCAACAGAACTTTGGGTAGATAAGGAGTGACTCATCTCTAGGGAATTTCTGACTGAGTGGCAAGCTGATAGAGGTGATATTTTTGGGCTGGTACAATTTTCAGTACCTCACAGATCACATCCCACAAGTGGCTGACAAGTTTATCTATGTCTGGGAAGGGACATGGACTAGTCATGTACACACGCAACCACAGGCACTCACTCACAAATGTGCCATGGCCTCTGAACATCTGACTGTTTGATTCCTACAAACAATAGGAATAGAAGCTATATGGCTCACCTGCCTTTGGGTCCACAGGGAGTTGACTCATCCACAGCAATTGGATGAGTCTTGATCCCTACAAAATAATTTTTAAATTCTGAAATATATCTTCAATTTTGTCTTGTTCTGATTGGAAAATATAGAGAGGACTCAGAAAAGGAATCCCTAGCAACCAACTGGACTATTAATATTTTGAGACTCCCTTCATCTCTACCTTTAATTATAAATTTACTTCTGTATTTAGACTATTCCCTAGGCTTAATAATAAAAAAAAAAAAGAATATTTTGAAACAAATAGGGCTTTTAGTCCTGACTTGGGCGAAAGACCGAACCCTCAATATTATACTATCAAATACCAAATTTTTACTGCTTTAAGTTTTGGTAGAATACACCCACTCTTCCAATAAAAAGATGAAGACATTTTTGTATATTGTAACATAACTATAAATACATTCAGTTCAGTTCAGTCACTCAGTCGTGTCTGACTCTTTGCAACCCCATGCATTGCAGTACACCAGGCCTCCCTGTTCATCACCAACTCCCGGAGTTTACCCAAACTCATGTCCATTGAGTCGGTGATGCCATCCAGCCATCTCATCCTCTGTTATCCCCTTCTCCTCTTGCCCTCAATCTTTCCCAGCATCAGGGTCTTTTCAAATGAGTCAGCTCTTCACATCAGGTGGCCAAAATATTGGAGTTTCAGCTTCAACATCAGTCCTTCCAATGAATATTCAGCACTGATTTCCTATAGGATGAACTGGTTGGATCTCCTTGCAGTCTAAGGGATTCTCAAGAGTCTTCTCCAATACCACAGTTCAAAAGCATCAATACTTCAGCCCTCAGCTTTCTTTATAGTCCAACTCTCACATCCATACATGTCTACCGGAAAAACCATAGCCTTGACTAGACGGACCTTTGTTGGCAAAGTAATATCTCTGCTTTTCAATATGCTATCTAGGTTGGTCATAACTTTTCTTCCAGGAGTAAGTGTCTTTTAATTTCATGGCTGCAATCACCATCTGCAGTGATTTTGGTGCCCCCCGCCCCCGCCTCAAAAGTCTGATTAACATAATGCAAATATAAATATACATTTCTCTCTCTCTCTTTCTAGAACTCCCATTCCCCCTTACTGTTGGCAGTTAATACATTATGTAGGATAGCCTTTACTTTGCCAACAAAGGTCCATATAGTCAAAGCTATGGTCCAGTAGTCATGTATGGATGTGAGAATTAGACCATAAAGAAGGCTGAGTGCCGAAGTGGTGTTGGAGAAGACTCTTGAGAGTCCCTTGGACGGCAAAGAGATTAAACCAGTCAATTTTAAAGGAAATCAGTCCTGAATATTCATTGGAAGGACTGAGGCTGAAGCTGAAACTCCAATACTTTCATCACCTGATGCAAAAAGTCAGCTCATTAGAAAAGACCCTGATGCTGAGTAAGATAGAAAGCAGGAGGAGAAGTGGGCAACAGAGGATGAGATGGTTAGATGGCATCACTGACCCAATGGACATGAGTTTGAGCAAGTTCCAAGAGATGGTGAAGGACAGGGAAGCCTGGTGTGTTGCAGTCCGTGGGGTTGCAAAGAGTCAGTCACAACTGAGCAGAAACAACAACAAAAGATAATTTTGGTGATAGCAGTTAACAAGTTAAGTCAGAAAATATAGGCACCTTTTCCTTTAACTGCTGAAGACCATTTTATATGAAAATAACACTGCAAGGCTTTGATATGGCAGACAGGTGGTGTCAATCATAACTTATAAAAGGTCAAATAAATCTGATAGTTTCACCTTGTCTTGTCTTTGTCCTAAATCTTGGCTCAGTTTTATTGAAATTAAAAATGTTGGGTTAGTGTACCATGGATAAAAATTTATATGCAAATAGTCACTTAGGTAAATGATTTTAAAAATCTTTGTCTTTAAAAATACTTCAGAAAGTTACTGTAGAGTCTGAAAATACAACTAAATGTCTCACCGAGAACAAGTACAAAAAAACAAATGCTCCATATCAGGAATTAAACAGTATGAATAAATGCCAAGATTAAAAGCAAACACACACCTACGTGCACATGTCTATATAGTTTTATTTTATCTTAGTATGTGATTTTGGAAATATTGAGAAAAATTTCAATAACATTACCAGATGCATTCTTATCAATATAAAGATAATATAAAGACAGTTTGGATTTTTGTTGAAAACAAAACCAAATGAAACAAACATGAAATTACAAAAGAATACATATACACCCATGAACGAGAGAACGGATTTTACTAAGACATAAATCCATGATGATCCAGATTCTATGAGACATTTGTATATCTTATGAAAAAGAAAATTATTCTTCATTACCTCTCCCTCCAATGAAGAAAATGCATGAACTAAAATGAAGGTAAAATATAAAAAGAAGAAGAAAATGAAACACAATCAGATGAATTTATTTTCTCACTTATTCAGTACATAATTATTGAGTATACACTATGTATCTGCACTTCATATTATTAATGTAGCATCTAACATAAACTCTAATAGTACAGACTTCTTCATTTTTGCTTCTTTTTTATTGAAAGAATGGTTTTCTCTGTACAGTTCATATGTTTACATGACTGTAAATTCCATGAAAAAGTATATTTTATATACCTCAAAATGCTGCTATTCTAAGGAATATATAAATGATATGGTTTTTTAAAGTAGTGTAAAATCAATTTGGATAGATAAAATTAGCACAAATACAAAAGGAAGAAAGGGAGAGAGAGAAAGAAAAACAGGGAAATAATACAGAAAACAGAGCAAGAAGAGAGGGAGTAAAAAAAATCCCAAGAAATAAAATTTAAAGATTAAGATGTATAGTATAGATTCCCCTTGATGCCAGAGCTCCCTGAAGTCTTGAGAGGAGGAATTTCAAAAAATAAGTTGGGATGTGAGCTGAGATTTGAAAATAAACTATGAACTGGAGCCATTCCAAAGTAGAAGAAAATATATGTAATGTATATGGAAGAAAAAAAAAAAAAACCTTTGGGATACATTGAAAATGGTTTTCTTAAGGACTGGAGTAATAAGTCTGAAAAGAAAAAAATGTGTTAGGACTTGAATGACAGTCTAAAACTGTGGGCTTGTTTGAAAGGAGAGATGAACTTATTGGAGGAAAGAATCTTACCAAAACATAAATCTAGATTTAAGAGGAAAAACCTTCTAGTTTGACATTACCCTACTGGGAACATTAGAAAATTAATGCTGAATGGTTTTATAATAATATGTTTTGTGAAAAATAAAACAACTGGGTTAGACAAAGTTGGCTTAGACAAAGTTGGGCAAGTTTCTTTACTGCAGAACTTCCCAGAGCTCTTAATTTTCAAATATACATAGTAAAGTCTCCAACCTGGGAAAATATATGCAGCATTTTGATGCTTAACTGATCATGGGACACAGGAGTGCAGTTTGTGAAATACTGTTCTAGGTCTTCATTGAGACTAAGATTACAAGCATCTCACTATCATTTGGTATGACCACCTACTGTCGTCTCAGGGCCAGATGGTCCTGCAAAATCCACGGAGCATTTTGGACAGAAGACCTCATCCTCTCCAATGACAACTGCTCATTTATCTCCCAGGACGGACCTTTCTGTCTTTGCACAGCTCTAATATTAGGACAATCTTCTCTATATTCTCTTTCTCTGATGTATAAGAACAGGTGGCATGAGTGGTAAAGAATCCGGCTGCCAATGCAGGAGACACAAGGGATGTGGGTTTGATCCCTGGATGGAGAAGATCCCCTGGAGTAGGAAATGACAACCCACTCCAGTATGCTTGCCTAGAAAATCCCATGGGCAGAGGAGCCTGGTGGGCTACAGTACTTGGGGCCACAAAGTCGGACAGGACAGAGCACACACACACTGTAGGCTCTCTTTCTCTAATAATCACTCATAGTTCTAGTTCTACTAATATCTCTTTTTCTAGAAAAATGATTCGATATCATAATATTAACATCACACCATTTCATTTAAACTTCAGCTGGATACTTGCTAGAAAAATTGTCCTGAGCAACAAATTTTGGCGAATTAATGAAGTGTAGTATACTGGCCCAACTATATAGGATGAACAGTAGCTTTATCTATATCTTTGCCGGAAATATTAAGGTGGAGCTTCCTGCTTTTGATTTCATCATTGTATATTTAGATACAGGCAGAAAGTTTATTTTAAGGAGGGCTGAAAAATTGAGCAATTCCAATTCCTGGATTGGATCATGAAGAGTACTCTGATTTAGCAATAATTTCTACCCCCAGAATAGACTCTGCTCTGTGGCATCCAACCGAAGTGTGGACCAAGTAGGTCGTGGTGTGCCTCCTTGTTGTTTGTGACATGAGCCGTGGGATGTCAGGTCCTCGGAGGTCCATCTTTGCATGTCACTTCTCTGGCCCCACAGGAGTTTCAGAGATAACCTGATTTCACTTCTTTTTTGCTGGGAAAGATAGAAGACTAATCCATCCCATGTCCTTAAAGTTTCATTTCTGTTTAAGGATATCTTTTTTGACACCTAGAGAACAGCAAGCCTGTGATGGAACTAGGTAAGGATTATCCCCAAAAGAAAAACATGTGCCTCAGAAAAATAGGCAAACATCAACTTCATAAATGGGTGCTTTTTGATAACACTATTTTGAATTATTTCAGATGCTTTCATAAAATATCACCATGACCATCACAAATGTGGATAAGAGTCTTATCATGTGGTGACAACAATTTGTAAAAGAGACTTACTATGTAACCAAAGGGTTATACCTATAATTCATTTGAAGAATACCAGGATGAAGATAAAACAGAGGTTAACAATAATGACTTATATGGAAATATCCATCCATTTGAGAAATATTTTTAAAAATATTGAATACCAAATTTGTTCACAATATTTTGTGATTCAGGTGACATGAGTTTATGTATTATATGCCTGACACACATGATTCTCGATAATATCATCTAATATGCAGACAGAGAAAAATGATGGTTTCACTTCAAGGATGAGGGAAATTCAAAAACCAGAAAATCCAAACTATTTGTGTGACTTCATTAAACACCAGAGGAATTCCACGGGTAAAATAAAACTGTCATGTCTCTGCAGAGTGCCACAAGTAAATGCACCATTGGCCAATCTGTCTATTTGGATCTTAGTGACGTTATCATCAACCCTCCTGCTTTTCTGAAAAATGGAAACTTATTTAATCATCGTGAAAATAGCAAGAAGCCAAATAATTATCGCAATGATGGCAATCATTGGAAATGCAATAGACAATTTCATAGGAACTCAAAGTCAGAGTATTTTTTGGCCTGGTTGGCTAACGCTTTCTGCAACCGTAAAATCTGGCTGCAACAGGGCAATACAATACTGGTGAGAAAACACTGGGACTATTACCACTTTTTTTAAAGCAGAAATGAAGCAGCCAAAGGAACATAACCAATGCATGTAAAGCAGTGAGTGTTTACTCCCAGAACAATTGAAGAATTGGAATTATTTTGGATTGGAACTGTAGCCTGTAGACAGGAGTATGCCTTTTGTGGTAATGTCCTCAGGCGCTGAAAGGCCTCACCTGGCAAGTGTCCGGAGGGCCAGCAGGAGATGCTGTCTGTGCTCTTGGCAGTGAACCCAGGCTCACATTCACGGCTGCAGCTCCTTCTCACCCTGCTTTGGAGGGGATGAGACCAGGAAGCATCGCAACACGTGTCAAGTCAAAAAAAAGAAAACGCCCTACTTCCCTTCTTGATGTAGCTCCCAAATTCAATATTAAAGCCTAGAATTCATAACCTTAATGAGGGGTTTGGGGACTGAGAATTCATATTCTCCCCGGGAACTTTTTCTTTTCCTTTTCCCAGCCTCTCTCTTGGCTGACATAGTAACGTTTTGTTTCCATGAGAGACTCGGAAAAGAACTTGATTTCTTTAAAAATATTAAGTTTGTTTTTCCTCCTGCTCTCCTTGGATTTCTTTTCTAAGAAAACAGAGAACAAAAAATATATGCTTTGTGCAAAGCCATTGTTTTCTTGACCCTAAAAGCCTTAAAAATCCACATGCCAGTCTGGAAGTTTGGGGATGAGCAGTCAATTTGATTTGAAAATTGTTTCTTACTTTTGTTCAGTTGCTCAGTCATGTCCAGCTCTTTGCAACCCCATGGACTGCAGCATGCCAGGCTTCCCTACCGTTTACGATCTGCTGGAGTTTGCTAAAACTCATGTTCATTGAGTCAATGATGCCATCCAGCCATCTCATCCTTTGTCGCCCCCTTCAGTGTATCTTATCTTCAATAGAATTAATCTTGCCACAGTTTGCCCTTTCATTGACTTGTGAAAAACCTGTGCCCCTTTTGAGTTCAAACTCTCTGTTTCAGAGACAATTTTCCTTGTATCCTCTCTTCTACCTAAGTTCTCTGTTCATAAATCTGTCAGTTGATAACAATCCATAGGTCACATGAACAGTGTAGCAGACCCAGAGGTCTAGTCCCTCTGGAGTTAAATTATTTTGAATTTCATGCTTTTAATTGTTTTCAGAAACAACTTGAATTTGGGAATTGTATTTGGTTTTTCCTTCCCTAAATAAGAGGTCTTTGAGAGCAAGAGTGACTACTGTTTTCAAAGAGGACTGAACTCTTTATTTGGTTGCTTCTTTTCCAGGAGTCCGATTAAAGGTTATCTCCCTCCAAACTTTGAACCGGTGATTTGGCTCTGTGTGATCATTCATTTTATTCTGATGGCTTAACTTTTGTCTTGGTTAAACCCGGTAGCACTTACGGCCACACTGCTGTCATCTGCATATGATGCTCCTCTGAGGGAGTGGGTCATAGTATATCGCTAGAATATACAGCTTCCCTTGTGGCTCAGCTGGTAAAGAACCCGCCTGCAATGCGGGAGACCTGGGTTCGATCCCTGGGTCTGGAAGATCCCCTGGAGAAGGAAATGGCAACCCACTCCAGTATTCTTGTCTGGAGAATCCCATGGACAGAGAAGCCTGATGGGCTGCAGTTCATGGGGTCACAAAGAGTTGGACACGACTGACTGACTTTGACTTTCACTGGGGAGCATGAGCTTCTATCCCCACTCTCTTCAGTCCTCAGGATTCCAGAGAGAGCTTTTCCAGTCCTAAACTTTTGCACAATGATCATCCATGTTTTGTTTTGTTCTGTTTCTCAGATCCTTTCTTTCCAAACCCATTTGGCACCGAGGGGGCTGAGTACAGTGCCACTTTCCTGTTGTAACAATTTCTTCCCTTTTCTGGAGTTAGTTGTGCTCTTTGTCAGTTTTCCACCTCCTTCCCATGACCCCTTTGTGGGATGGTGCACCTAGAAGGTAAGGAAGGGCATCTGAGGGGCTGAGTCAAGAGCTGAGAAGGGCCCACCCAGATCATTCCACAAGCTCTCTGGTGATCTCTCTGCCTTGAAGTGTCCACACTTTGGAAACCTAGAGTTAGGAAGAAACGTACCTGTGATCCAAGCCAGTTCTCCTGTTGTCTTCAAGGGGTACAGGAAAGTGAACTCATTTGCCCAAATCCCCACATTTTCTTTGCTGAGGTTGTCCAGGGTATGGAGAATGAAACAAAGAAACAAATAAAATAATCATCCTCATCCTAAGAATAAGAACAGCCTGTTCCTCTAAGAGAACATATGCTTCTGTGTTTACTTTCATATCCCTTTAGCTGCAGTGTAAGCCCAATTCTATATTGAAGTTCAGTAGCCAGTTAACGTTGTTCCCATGTCGAAGTCCACCCAGGATGTCCTTTTAATTCATCAGTGGCCCACTGCAGGGCTGTCTACCATAGACCCATTGCCCACCTCACACACAACCAAGTGTGTTTAGTGTTAGAATTCTCTGCAGCGTGGGTGAGGTGCACTTTTTGTAATGATCCAGATTCCAATCTGTTTTCTGCTCTGTGAACAAGGTTTCCCTGAGACAGTGTGGGAAGTGACCAGAGTGTCAGGTCGTGCAGAAGCTATTTGTGTCTGGGCTCTGCAGCCTCAGCTCAGGAAGCCAAAGGGAACAGCAGGCAACAGTGGGAAGAAATATTGAATTACTTGCAAGAAAAATGTGTGAGAAATAATTGAACAAGATGCAGTGGTAAGCAACACCGGGACTCTGACACTATTTTGAAGCAGATGCTTCTAGATTCTGGTGCCGGGAGGAAGGACAGAACATTCTCTACATTTCTTTGAGCCCTTCTACTTTCAAAACAATGGAAACAAAAATCTGGTAAAATATCTTCTACCCACAGAATGCCACAGAGACATAGCAACATACCACATCGATGAGTGCTCTTTCTTGTTTAATAGGTTCTCTTCTACTGCAAATTATTCACAATTTTGTCCTCCTTTTTTTCTAAATTATCCATAATATTTTACTCTCTTTTAGACCAAGTCCAGATCCAACTGGTCCAGGAGAATTCCTCCAACAATTTGCTATCCTTGATCATAATATCATTTTTCCTCCTATTTTGCTTGTCTAGAACAGACTTATATAATCTTTCGCAAAGAAAAAAAGTCTTTTTTCCTTAGCTACCTCTTCCAAATCCTTAAAAATTTTAAATCTACTTCTCTTGGGATTTTCATGGCAATCAGTGGTTAAGATTTCACATTCCAGTGCAGGGGGTGCTGGTTCGATCCCTGGTTGGGGAACTAATATCCCTCTTGGTCAAAATATCAGAACATAAACAATATAAGTAATATTGTAACCAATTCATTAAAGACTTTTAAAGTACTTCATGTTAAAAAAAAAAAAAACTTTCAAAAGAAGATCTTTGCTAAATAAATAAATAATAAATTTTACTTCTCTTACTTCGCTTTCATTATTGTGTGTACTGGTGATTTGTGATCTGTGTCAATATCTACCTCTGCAATTAGATTGTAATCTCCAAGGGGGATGTAACATCCTTGCAGGCACATCTATACCCAAAAGTCTCCATGCAGTGCCTTGGTGTTGTGTTACTTCAACATATGCTGCAGAACAGATGAGGTCTTGGTTAATTACCTATTTTTATGGGTCTAACTCATGTTTCCAACAAGATTATACACTGTAAGAGCTGAGCATTTGACTCCCTCTGGCACTTAGGAAAACAGGAGATATTTAAAATAAATGTAAATGGGTTGACAGAAGGCAAGGGATGATCACAGTGGGAAATCTGTGATAGGCATGGTTACATCCTGCTTTCATTACCAGCCACCGACACTGACTGGATATAGACTACCTGTTAGACACTGTCTCAAGTAGTTTATATGCATCTTGTCATTTAATTATTTCTCTTACCCAGTGATAGAGATGGAATTATTATGCCCATTAAGAGGTAAGGACATTGAGGCACAGTAAGTAATTTGCCCAAGTTCACAAGCTCAAAACTGAGAGAGCTGGTATTTGCACCCCAAGTTGTCTGACTCCAAGATTTAGCCATTAACTATTAGTACTCTAATTATGTCCCAGAGAACTCCATAATAAATATTTACATTTTTATTAAGTTAAAATTTATATACAGTAAACCTCAATCCCTTAAAGTTACACTTCTATGGGTTTTGAGGAATACACACAGTCATGAAACTATCAACAAAATGAAGATAAAGGTATAGAATAGTTCTATCATCCAAAGACATCTCCCAAGATGCTTTGAAGTCAGCCTTTCTTCCCACCCAAACCCCTGGCCACCGCTTATCTGTTTTCCATCCTTATGATTTTGCATTCTTCAAAATGGAGCTAAGTAATATGTGGTCTTTTGGATCTGGCTTCTTTCACTTAGAATACTTTTGAGGTTCATCCATGCTGTGGCTTGGATTAGAAGCATGCCTCTTTTTGTTGCTGATGAGTACTGTATTTTACAGACTACCACCATCCATTCCCAGGTGAGAGACAACTGGGTGGGTTCCAGTTTTGGGTGATTATTGAAAAAGCTGTGTTGCACTAAAACTTTATAAAAACAGGCTGTGGGTTATATTTGTCCTAAGGGCTCTATTCTGTTCCATTTAGCTGTGTCTATTTTTATGCCAATATAATGCTAACTTGTTAGGTAGAGTGAATACTCTAACTTCATTTTTTAAATTGCTTGACTATCTGGCTTTCCACATACATTTTGCAAACAACAAAATGGTCAATTTCTACAACAAAGCCTGCTGGAATTTTGATGGGAATTGTGTTGAATTTATAAATCACCTTAGAACCAACTAGTGTCTAGCAATTTTGAGTTTTTCCAACCATAAACATGATACCTTTCTTGTTCTCTTTTTTGGTCTTTATTCATTTTTTCATTAGTGTTTTATTTGTCACCATATATGTCTTTAATATAATTTGTTAGACTTATACCTAAGTTTCATGTTGTAGGTATTTTAAAATTTTCAGTTTCAATTGTTCACTGTTAACATACATAAATAAATTGTGATTTGCATATTGACTCTATATCCTGTGGACTTGCAAGCACAAGCATTACTTTTCATAGCTTGTTTATAGATACTTCAGAATGTTTCAAGGAAATAATTATATCATCTACAAATAGAAAGTTTTCTTTCTTTCTTCCATATTCATTTTATCATTTTATTCTTTCTTTATTGTGCTTGCTTGGACTTTCAAAATTCTGTTAATGGGAGTAATACAAGTACACAGCTTTGTTTTTTTCCCCAATCTTAAAGGGAAAGAATTCAATCATTCACTATTAAATATGATGCTGGCTATAGTTTTTTCTAGATTCCTCTTCTCTAGTTGAAGAAATTGAAGTTGCTCAGTCATGTCCAACTCTTTGCGACCTCACAGGACTGACTGTAGCCTACCAGGCTCCTCCATCCATGGGATTTTCCAGGCAAGAATATTGGAGTGGGTTGCCATTTCCTTCTCTAAGGGATCTTCCCGACCCAGGGATTGAACCTGGGTCTCCCGCATTGTAGGCAGACGCTTTACCATCTGAGCCACCAGGGAAGTCTAGTTGAAGAAGTATCCTTCTATTCCTAGTTTACTGAGAGTTTCTATCATGCTGAACTTCATCAAAATTTTTTTCTGCATCTATGAAATTTTAATGTTTTTTCTTACTATATTGATAAGGTGAATTACATTAAATCTTTAATATTTAATTGTTCTTTCATTCCTGGACAAGCCCTACTTGGAATTACGTATTAATATTATCCTTTCGTGGCCATCCCTGGTAGCTCAGCTAGTAAAGAATCCACCAGCAATGCAGGAGACCTGGGTTCAGTCAGCCTGCAATATGGAGACATGGGTTCAATCCTTGGGTTGGGAAGATCCCTTGGAGGAGGGCATGGCAACCCACTCCAGTATTCTTGCCTGGAGAATCCCCATAAACAAAGGAGCCTGGTGAGCTACGGTCCATGGGGTCACAAAGAGTCGGACATGACTGAATGACTAAACACACTATCCTTTTATATGTGGCTAGACTTGATTTGCCAGGGTTTTGTTGAAGATTTTTGCTGATTCTCTAAACCTCATTTAATTTTCTTCATTTTGGTCACACATAAAGAAAGGCTTTCTTTCCCAACCTACCTTGTGGCTATTTTTGGGCCGGTGATAGTTTCAGCCAATTGGTCAGAAGTGATTGATATCATTTTGAATTTGAAAGACAAGTTGTCTTTCTCTTTCAACCTCTGCCAAGGTGATTGTCCTGCGGATGTCGACCCTCAGGATGGAAACAGACTGGCCCACTGCTTGATAGGCGGCTTCTCCAGAGAGCTCTTTGATTGGCACACATTTTTGGTGAATGGAGAAGAACTTCTGTCAATAGATCACTGAGGCTTGGAGGTTACTTTGTTAACACAGTATAAATTAGCTTATTTCACAAAGTAAAAAAACAGGATTTGAATAGGTATCTATGTAAGAAGAAATAAAGATGATTATTACTTTAGGTAAAACAACTAGTTTAAGATCATGCATCTGTTGTCTTGAATTGGGACCAAACTCAATTGAACATTTAATTTAACTGCTTGGCAACAGTTAAATTAAATCACTGCCTTCTCAGACTCAGTGAAGGACAAGAAGAGAGTATTTCCCAGCATTTTAAACTTTAAACTTAAAAAGAATTTTTGTCTACAAAAAAAAATTCTTAAAGCAGTTGGTCCATTTCCAAAAAGACACAGGAATACAGAACTAAGATTTCCAACATAGTATATACTAGAGAGATTCGGTTAGCTGACTGAGACCCTTGTCAGATCTAAAAATGACCAGTGAGCACATCTGATTATCAGATAAGGTCCGTTAAGCAAAATGAACTCTCTCAAATAATTTACACGAGTCAGTTACTGATCACACTTAACAGCTGGAAGGAAAAACAGGCAACTGCACTCTAGTCAACTTATCTTTCTGCCGCAAGTAATTTTTCAACTTAAATCTATAACATTTGGCCACTAAATGTCATATAAAAGAAGCAGCTGGGCAAGTAAGCCTAACAAAGTGCCAACAGTCCTAAACCATAGTTTATTTAGCATTAAGAAAATGAGAGTTGATGACAACCATCTTTTTATAGTTATATGCATTACATTTTAAAAATTAGAGTAAAGGCACAGGGAAATTTCTTCCCAATTATCAACTGACAATTGAGGTATTTTTCTTAATAT
Source organism: Aepyceros melampus (assembly GCA_006408695.1). Classification (NCBI taxonomy): domain Eukaryota; kingdom Metazoa; phylum Chordata; class Mammalia; order Artiodactyla; family Bovidae; genus Aepyceros; species Aepyceros melampus. The sequence goes on from SJXQ01009138.1 coordinate 33,292, forward strand.
ATGTTTAAAATTTTGAATATGTGTAATATGGAAATCATTAAAGTCTCAAAAACTAGGATTTCACATAACATACAAATTTTATGCTGTCATACAATATTATCTTTATCAAAGTATCTTCCTGGAAAATAGGTTCAAGTTTGATGTCTAAAGATTTTTTTTAATAATCACAAAAACATGAATACAAAGTAAAGTTTTTGATAGTTTTATTCATTTTATTTCATACTTCAGTGAGTAAAGCTTCTACATGTGATCAGATTGGCCCTTGAGGTAAGTATGGTTCTCAAATGGACTTGGAGTTTCCCACATAAGACTTAAGTTCAAGAACTCTACTGGGCATTGAATATATGCATATTGAATATATATTGAATATACTCTAAGGAATATATATATATATATATATTCTAAGGAATGGGACTTTCCAGGTGGTGCTAGTGGTAAAGCATCCACTCGCCAGTGCAGGAGACACAAGAGACGTGGGTTCAATCCCTGGGTCAGGAAGATTCCCTGGAGTAGGAATGGCAACCACTCCAGAATTCTTGCCTGAAAAATTCCATGGACAGGGCAACCTGGCAGGCTACAGTCCTTAGGGGCACAAAGACACAACTGAGCGACTAAGCGTACACTAAGGAATATGTAATTTCTAAGGAAATCAGTGTCATAAGCACTGTTCTTACCTATACACGCATTTGGGAATACATGAGCAGATGCTGAACTTGTATAGCTTCAAGACTATAAATCTCAGTAGCAGGAAAACGGCAAGCCCAATTCTCAAAAGAGGTGGACCTGCGATTCCCCACCATACACTTTCCAGATGTTTCCCCCTGCCTACCATTATCACCTTCATTCTGCCAGGTTATATTTCTCTTCACTTTTTTCCAGTTTCATATAACTAAAAAAACCATCTCCCCAAATTTAGACTTTCATAAATTCTCTTTGAACTTCTATTTTCATAAAATGTAAAGTTAGACAAAGCCAACTTGGCTGATGAGAACATGATTGGAGAGGGGCATGCCAGATTGCCACTCCCCTCCCACCCAAAGAGAAATTTCACAAAATCCTGGGTATTTGTTACATTTATTAAAAAAAAAAAAAAAAGTACATTGTAAAACACTTTCCTGGAGGTGCCTTAGATTAAAAGGGAGCTTTGGGTAGTTGTATGAGTAAAGTCAGATCAGACTCATCAACAGTTAATTACCTCCTAGAATTTTCTTTTTTGTTTTCCTCTTCTCTCTTCCCACTTCTTTCTCCGATTTAATACAAATTTGGAGTCAATGAAGCTATCATCAATTTTCTATAACATTAAGGTGTGATTAAAGGCAGGTTAATTCTATGAGATTCTGTATTCTTAGAAGAGTTTGTTAACCCAAATAAATATTGACTTTTATAGAAAGAGATATTTTTACAAAACGGACATTCCCATGCTCACATTCACGACCCCATCTCGCTCTCTACTGTCAACATGAGGTAAGATACATATGTCAGCATTATTCAGTAGTAGAAAGAAATATAATCCAGTCCGTTTTTCTATGCAAGGGTAAATACAATTTACAAAACTTTGGAAAACTGAAAGGCAGCCATATTATGTTAGGGAGTTCTCTGGGTGTGGACGGACATGAAGGACGCTCCAAACCATGGTGAAGAATCATAATGTGATGCTGTTGATGCCACCAGGCACCACTACTCATGCGGCTCCTATCACTGCTGCCCGTCTGAATTTTCATCATCACTGATAACATCCGAACATTGTACAGCACTTTATAATTTATTTCTCTAAATTAATTATTTTGTTTAATATCAAGTATTTAAATGACATAGAACTAAAAGCAGAGAGAGAGTGCTGGCATAGTCCTAAATTCAAGTGTGCCTTTAATTTTCCAGTAGTGAGAAGAGAGAATTTTTACTCTGCAACTCCCTTGGTAGAATTCTAACTCAACCACTGATATTTGGTCTCCATGCTAGGTTTTATCTCAAAATAGAAAAACCTCTGAGCAGTTGCATGTTTTATGCAAACCTGCAATTAGATCCATTGACTTGTCTTGGTGGTAAAAATTCTAACTGAAAGGCCAGCTTAGAACAAATGCAGTTCAACCTGTGCAGTCTAAACCCCAGCTATACCTTCCACTGACAATTCTTTATCTGTCTCTGGTTGAACTTCTCAAAACTATTACTTGCCTTCACTTAATTTGGCCCAAATTCATAGTCTTCCATCATTCATCAATGTCAAGGATCTTTTGAGCCTCTATATGCAGCCCTTTCAAGTCTCATGGCATCAATGATTCTCTATCTCTCCACTTTCCTCCAACCATGATGATCTTTCTACCTTAAATGCACTCTCTACATCCTGTTCTTCCAAAGTTAGGGCCTCAAACATTTTCTCTTCTCCCTAGACATACTTTCCTTTTGAATATCCAGTTTTATGCCTTTATCTCTTCAATTATTATGATAAACAGTTCATCTACATTTTTGTTCTTGAACTTTCAGTTTTCCTCCAGTATTTCCAGCTCATACAACATTAAATATTTACTGAGCATATGCTATAATTGTAGGAGTTACAGAAGAAGCATAAAACATAAGCCTTGACTTCCAGGAGCTTACACTTTCAGACAGAGTTACAAAAACCAGATACATGATATATTTACCTTAATAATCAACTTTCCTCTCAAAAGCAACTTGCATCAAAAAGTAGCTTCAGAGGAATGTCTAAAGGAGATGTGGTACATGTATACAAGGAATACCTCTCAGTCATAAAAAGGAACAAAGCTACACTATTTGCAGAGACGTGGATGGACCTGGAGAAACTGTCATACACAGTGAACTAAGTCAGAAAGAGAAAACAAATATCATATATTAATGCATATATGTGAAATCTAGAAAAAAGGTACAGATGTAACTATTGCTCAGTTGCTTCAGTTATGTTCAACTCTTTGCAACCCTATAGACTATAGCCTGCCAGGGTCCTCTGTCCATGAGATTTTCCCTAGTAAGAATGCTACAGTGGGTTTCCATTTCCTCCTTCAGAGGATCTTCCTGACATAGGGATCAAACCCATGTCTCCCATGTTTGTTGCAATGCAGAATTCTCTACCACTGAGCCACCAGAGAAGCTCCACTGATACCATGTAGAAAATAGATAACTAATGAGAACTTACTGTATAATATGCACAGGGAACTCTACTCAGTGCTCTGTGTTAATCTAAATGGGAAGGAAATCCATGACTCACAAGCTGGAATCGTGATTGCTGGGAGAAATATCAATAACCTCAGATAGGCAGATGACATCATTCTAATAGCAGAAAATGAAGATAAATTAAAGAGCTTCTTGATGAGAGTGAAAGAGGAGAGTGGAAAAGCTGGCTTGAAACTCAACATTCAAAAAACTAACATCATGGAATCTGGCCTCATCATTTCATGTCAAATAGATGGGGAAAAAGTAGAAACAAAAGCTATGAAACACCTAGACAGCACATTAAAAAGCAGAGACATCACTTTGCCAACAAAGGTCCAAATAGTCAAAGCTATGGTTTTCCCAGTAGTCATGTGCAGATATGAGAGTTGGACCATAAAGAAGGCTGGGCACCAAAGAAATGATACTTTCAAGTGGTGGTGCTGGAGAAGATTCTTGAGAGTACCTTGGATAGCAAAGAGATCAAACCAGCCAATTCTAAAGGATATCAACCCTGAATGTTAAAGACTGATGGTGATGCTCCAATACTTTGGCCACCTGACACAAAGAGTCAACTCATTGGAAAAGTCCTGATGCTGGGAAAGATTGAGGGCAGGAAGAGAAGGGAGTGACAGAGGATGGGATGGCTGGATGGCATCACTGACTCAGTGGAGATGAGTTTGAGAAAGCTTCAGGAGATGGTGAAGGACAGGGAAACCTGGTATGTCACAGTCCATGGGGTGGCAAAGAGTTGGATATGACTTAGACTGAACAACAACAACAATGTGTGTGTGTGTGTGTGTGTGTGTGTGTAAAGTGAAGGGAAAGTCACTCAGTCTTATCCAACTCTTTGCCACACCATGGACTCTGCAGTCCATGGAATTCTCCAGGCCAGATTACTGGTGTGGGCAGCCTTTCCCTTTTCCAGAGGATCTTCCCAACCCAGGGATCAAACCCAAGTCTCCCTCATTGCAGGAAATTCTTTACCAGCTGAGTCACAAGGGAAGCACAAAAATGTATATATATGATCTCTACTCCGCACTCAGTCCACCAAACTGACTTGAGAATTGCCTCTTGACTATTTCCTCTTCTAGAAAAGGAATAGTTAGCTATTATAGACAATCGATCAGTATATGATGTCCTGATGATACTTCTTATGAAGCTTGCTTGCATTCAGTATTTTATCTCTGCTTAAGCTATTCTTCTCCTATTTAGATTCTGGACAGAACTTTCCAATGAATTTCTCAAAATTTCCATCCTCCTCTTTCAAACCAGCCTGTTCACTAGTGCCAAGTTAAGAAGCTTAAAAAGCTTCTTAAATGTCAGGAGACCCTCTGTTATGAAAGCATTGCTGCTGCTGCTGCTGCTGCTAAGTTACTTCAGTCATGTCCAACTCTGTGTGACCCCATAGATGGCAGCCCACCAGGCTCCCCAGTCCCTGGGATTCTCCAGGCAAGAAAACTGGAGTGGGCTACCATTTCCTTCTCCAATGCATGAAAGTGAAAAGTGAAAGTGAAGTCGCTCAGTCATGTCTGACTCTTAGCGACCCCATGGACTGCAGCCTACCAGGCTCCTCCGTCCATGGGATTTTCCAGGCAAGAGTACTGGAGGGGTTGCCATTGCCTCCCTATTTTGTTACATCATCTTCTCATACACCAAAATCTATTTGTTTAACATCACCTTACTTATTACCTCAGTTTTATTTAAATCCTTATGCTTTTCAAAACTTGATCAAGATGTAACTTCTCCAGGAAGGCCCCTCAGGTAGCTTGCAGACCACATGACCTTTCTCTGATCCATAATGATTATTTTTTTGTTTGTCAATCTATAGGAGCTTCCCTTGGGCTCAGCTGGTAAAGAATTCACCCGGAATGTGGGAGACCTGGGTTCAATTGCTGGGTTGGGAAGATCCCCTGGAGAGGGGAAAGGAGACCCGCTCCAGTGTTCTGGCATGGAGAATTCCATGGACTGTATAGTCTATGGTGTCGCAAAGAGTCCAACATGACTGAGCGACTTTCGCTTTCACGTGAGATCTCTAGCTGTTTCACATAAAACTGTTTTATATCCCAAACTCCATTCCTATACCTTTCTATCCTTTCCAATTTAATATTCTTAATTTTAAAATTAATAATAATTTTTTAGAAAGAAAGTATTTAATATTAACATGAGTTCTTTTATTACATTGATTGGTAAGGAATTTTACAATATAAAACACCTTAATAATCTTTTCATATAACTTATGAATTTACCATAAGTTACTCAACTTACCAAATTGACCTACTTCTTCACTCTGATCTTGGATGCTCTAAAAGTCATCTGATAAGCAATGTCAATCCTGCAGGCAGTAAAATATTTCAGCATTAAAGGAGCTCAGATTAGACTAACGATGACAGTCATTTGTGAAAGTCATCATTCACATCCATATCATATTACAGAAACAGAAAACACACATCTGCTAAACTTGGCATTCCCATCTCAACTGACTCATGCAGATGGAGGGATAAACTACAGTTAGCCAGCAGGTTCCTGCATCAATTTGCGGCCAGAGTTAAAGTCACATGATCTTTCCACTGCTGCATTCTCTGGCATATACGTCTCACAGAATGCCAGCGGTAGGTAAATGGACATTTCTAGAAGAACCCAGTGTCAAAGACCCATTTCTCATAATGTGATGGCATGAAACACATTAAAAATTGATGAATGGGTTGTTGGGTCAAATTAACCTTTGGCTTATAAATTCCTTTTTTTCCCCCCAAAATGAGTCAGTCAATATGGTAATCTTACTACTTTTCCAGTAGACATATGTCATTGCTACAAAGAAAAACAATTGTTGCTGTCCTGAAATGTACCATCATAAATACCATTTCTAATAAGTTAATTCAAGGCCATGCTCTTATATCTAAACATAAATATAGAAACATAAGTCACTTGGGAAGTACCCTGGTGGTTCAGTGGTTAAGAATCTACCTGCCAATGCAGGAGACCAGATTTGATCCCTGGTCCTGGAAGATCCCATATGCTGAGGAGCAACGAAGCCTGTGTGCTTGTGTGCCACAACTACTGAAGCCTGTGTCCTAGAGCCCATCTCTGCAGCAACAGAAGCCACTGCAATGAAAAGGCTGCTCATTGAAACAGATCAGCTCCTTCTCATCGCAACTAGGAAAAGCCCATGTGCAGTAACAAAGGTCCAGTAGAGCCAATAAATAAATAAAATTAAAATAAATATTCATGTCTAAATGTAGACTTCCTCATTATACTTTTCACTTGTAATCTGTGTAATGTTCTTTAATATGAAAAAAAAATTGCGTACATATTCTGGTTAGGAAAGAGGTCCTACAGTTGAGCCTTAAAAATTGCTTCAACCAAAGCTACTTGGTTTCTCTTCCAAATTAAGGCAATTTACAAATAGGTGTCAAAGCAGACCATCTTTCAGTAAAATGGTAAATCATTCACTCGGAAATCTTCCTGGTAGACTGCAGAGACGGGATACCCTCGGCATCCCAGCAGTTCCATGGCACAGTTGACTAGGGTCTTAAGCATGGTAGGGCAGGGGGACAATTAGAAAGGAAATACTAGAAAATAAGAGAAAATTGTGAAAACTGGTTTCCTTGGCTCAGTGGCTATGGCAATCGTAATAAAATTTTAATCCATGTTGTAGGTTTGTTGGAGAAGGCAATGGCAACCCACTCCAGTACTCTTGCCTGGAAAATCCCATGGACGGAGGAGCCTGGTGGGCTGCAGTCCATGGGGTCACTAGGAGTCAGGCATGACTGACTGACTTCACTTTCACCTTTCACTTTCATGCATTGGAGACGGAAACGGCAACCCACTCCAGTGTTCTCGCCTGGATAATCCCAGGGACAGAGGAGCTTAGTGGGCTGGCATCTATGGGGTCGCACAGAGTCGGACACGACTGAAGTAACTTAGCAGCAGCAGTAGGTTTGTTTCTTTTTTGGAACATGGTTGCTCTTTCTTCGTCTTCCCTGACTCTCTGTGTTGGTGTCTACACATCAGTCTTAGTCTTCATGTGCTGGATTTATACAGGAAACAACCCCCACGGATCAGCACAAAGAGGTATTCGGGTGCCTTTACCACTTCTTGCCTCCCCAGGGAGAATCAAGCAACCGTGTTTTTGGTCAGGGGATACTCGGTGGTGATCCAGGAGGGAAAGCCGTGGCATCAAGAAGCCCAAGCTTCCATCTCTTCACCTGCAGACTGCTTCACCATGGTGGACCTATTTGAACTCCAAGACTGACTGAAATTAAGTCAGTCCTCTGGGGACACCCTTGAGAAAGCTGGTCTACAGTGTGTAAGCTCTACTTTTCTTTTCCTGGGGGGAACTGAGAGCTGTTTTTTATTTTTATTTATTTATTTATTTATTTATTGTCTTCTCACTCTGTATTGGAAAGGAGAGGAGGTATAGCATCTCTGATCACAGATTTCTGTCTCCATTCTTGTTCCAGGCTGCTAGGCTGTGGAGGACCCATCTGAGCTCCAAGACTGGCAGGACTGAGGTCAGTTCTCCGGTGAGCCCCCTTGGTAAAGTTGGCTCACTGGATGTATAAACCGACCCTTCGCTTCTATGGTAAAAGCCAGGAACTTGGAGGTCTCTTTTTCTAATTGCATGGCACTGAGTGAGGGTCAGGCACTCCTGTGGGAGGCGATCCGCATCTCCTACAGGCTTATATGGGGCTGGCTTCATGGCTACCTGCAGTGAAGGAGTCTTTCGTTTGGCTTCTGGATTTCTCATAAAGGGCATTTGTCCATGAATTGTTGATTAATTCACAGCCTGAGTGTAGGATGGTCTGGGTCTTTCTGCTCTGCCATCTTGCTGATGTCATTCTAAATACTTCTCTTAAAATACAAAAATAGCAAGAGTCATTGTTTTAATATCAGCCAATTATTCAGATTCTGCCTCACTGACAGGTAATGCAACTGCTTAGTTAGTTCCCTCTCTGTTTATGACAGCAGTTGACTTCCACAGATTCTCTAAGTCAGGGGTACCCAACCTCTGGGATCTAATGCCTGATGATCCGAAGTGGAACTGATGTAATAATAACAAAAATGAAGTACACATTAAATGTAATGAGCTTTAATCATCCTCAAACCATACCCCATCCCTGGTCTATGGAAAAATTGTCTTCCAAAAAACCAGTGCCTGGTGCCTGAAAGGTTGGGGACTGCTGCTCTAAGTCCAACCTGAATTCAAAGACTGTGTTACAGTAAATGTTTGGGGTAGGTGAGGTGGATAATATGCATCTTAACACCTCTTATTTCAGTCATACATCCAAATGTTTAGATTTCAGCATGTTCATCCTGCTCATAGCCCTTTTCATCACAACTACATCTTGTTCTGTGTGTAGAAATGAATTCTAATTCTAGTAGCATTAGGACAGCAGGGTTAATTACTTCAAGTTCTCTGTGTTACAAAATTCACTGTATGTTGACAGCTAATGATTTCCAAAGTATGAAACCAAAATGCTTGTAGGTAGTTAAATGCCCCACCCCCACCCCTAAATTCTAAAATTAGCAGCACCTATGTTATTAAAATAATAACTGTGTCTTTGGAAGGAAAACAACATACAGCTGTTCAAGTCACTATGTATATACACAGGGCTGGCAGCAAGATGAAAGTGCAACTTGGAAATCCCTGAAAGCTTTGATGAGTTATAGCTGGAAGCCTTGGCAACATTTTACATTTTAGGAATTAGATTTTGATATTCTTTGTGTGAAAACAGTAAGCTCTGAATTGCTCCTGTATCTCCTTAAGAGGGGAGCTCTTTGTTATCTCAGTTGAATTTTTTTGTTTGAAAAGAATTAATGTTCTGAATAGCTCTTAGGAGATCCATGGGATTGTTCTTTTATTTTCCCCTTTGCCCGGGATCTTAAAGAAAGCTATCTTAAAATTAATGTGAGTTTCATGGAACTACAAACTGAAATCCAGTCATATTTTCACATGGCATGTGACATTTAAAGTGGTAATCATCAACTTATCATGGTAATATAAGGGACAATCAGAATATGTACATTTGAAGGATTGAAGGGGGACAAAGTGTATTATGCAGCTCAATATACAGGACTTTTGACAGTTCTAAACAATAGTTGATGTATAAAATAACTTAGAGATTAAAAATGAACAAATTCTCTGACTAGTGCAAAATAGAAAAACAACCAAAGACAGATAGCTTACTTTAAAACAGTCCCAGGTGATTTTAGTATAATTTTGCCTGGCAAAAAGAACAGTGGCATTGATTTCCAAGGTCTCTTTGAGCCTTCCTATTTGATCACTAATTTTCTTCTTTCAAGGGCACAACATATATTTTAAAGATTACGCCTATAAGACACACCCTATCTACTTGGTTCTTTTCTTTGTCTGACATGGCTCAGCTATGGAGGAAATTATGCCCATGGCATGTTGCTTGATTTTCTCACTAGTACACAGTTAGAGAGAATGTTGGGAAAAATTCTGAGGTTAATAAAGCCAGAGCAGAGGTATAGGGGCAAGAGAAAGCATTCTTGTTTTTGAACTAAATGCCATTATGTTTCTATAGTAGTCCTAATTCACAGACTGGTTCCATTCTGTAGTAATATTAATTTAAAATTTTATGGATGCATTCATATAATCTTCCCTGATAATTCATTTTAAAACCAATTTTTGATTATCAATATAAGAACGTATTTTTTTTTTTTTTGGTAGCTAATTAAAAAAAATAAAATAAACCAAACTTTGAATAGCTGGCTAAAACATTACCAATTAAGTAAAACTGAATGAATATTACTTGGAAATATTGTCAGAGGGCATGAGTTTCCATGATTTTTTTAAAATTTTATTTAAAGTATTATTCAGTGTAAGAGGGTTCCCTTCTCTCCACTCCCTCTCCAACATTTATTGCTTGCAGACTTTTGGATCGCAGTCATTCTAACTGGTGTGAAATGGTACCTCATTGTGGTCTTGATTTGCATTTCTCTGATAATAAGTGATGTTGAGCATCTTTTCATGTGTTTGTTAGCCATCCGTATGTCTTCTTTGGAGAAATGTCTATTTAGTTCTTTGGCCCATTTTTTGATTGGGTCGTTTATTTTTCTGGAATTGAGCTGCATAAGCTACTTGTATATTTTTGAGATTAGTTGTTTGTCAGTTGCTTCATTTGCTATTATTTTCTCCCATTCAGAAGGCTGTCTTTTCACCTTCCCACCTTGTGGTGGGAATGCAAACTAGTACAGCCACTATGGAAAACAGTGCAGAGATTCCTTAAAAAATTGCAAATAGAACTCCTATATGACCCAGGAATCCCACTGCTGGGCATACACACCGAGGAAACCAGAATTGAAAGAGACACATGTACCCCAATGTTCATCACAGCATTGTTTATAATAGCCAGGACATGGAAACAACCTAGATGTCCATCAGCAGATGAATGGATAAGAAAGCTGTGGTACATATACACAATGGAGTATTACTCAGCCATTAAAAAGAATACATTTGAATCAATTCTAATGAGATGGATGAATCTGGAGCCGATTATACAGAGTGAAGTAAGCCAGAAAGAAAAACACCAATACAGTATACTAACACATATATATGGAATTTAGAAACATGGTAATGATAACCCTGTATGTGAGACAGCAAAAGAGACACAGATGTATAGAACGGACTTTTGGACTCTGAAGGAGAGGGAGAGGGTGGGAGGATTTGGGAGAATGGCACTGAAACATGTATACTATCATGTAAGAAATGAATCACCAGTCTATGTTCGATACAGGATACAGGATACTTGGGACTGGTGCATGGGGATAATCCAGAGAGTTGATATGGGGTGGGAGAGATGAAACTGGAGCCTATTATACAGAGTGAAGTAAGCCAGAAAGAAAAACACCAATACAGTATACGAACACATATATATGGAATTTAGAAAGATGGTAATGATAACCCTGTATGCGAGACAGCAAAAGAGACACAGATGTATAGAATGGACTTTTGGACTCTGTGGGAGAGGGAGAGGGTGGGATGATTTGGGAGAATGGCATTGAAACATGTATACTATCAGGTAAGAAACGAATCGCCAGTCTATGTTCGATACAGGATACAGGATGCTTGGGGCTGGTGCATGGGGATGATCCTGAGAGATGATATGGGGTGGGAGGTGGGAGGGGGGTTCAGGATTGGAAACTCATGTATACCCATGGCTGATTCATGTCAATGTATGGCAAAAACAATACAGTATTATAAAGCAAAATAAAGTAAAAATAAAAATTTAAAAACGAAAAGATACAAAGGTTAAAGATCAAAAGGCCAGAGTTAACAGGGAAGAGTACTTTAAAAAAGAAGATGCTACACAGAGAAACAGATTCAGGGATATGCAGAGGGGTCCTCTTCAGTCTTTGACTGAAAAGAGATCTGCATATGGTTAGAACAAATTCCCCTACTCTGCAAAAGTAACTACTGTGAAACAATACGCTGAAAATGTATGACACCCACACAGGGCTGACAACAGTTTGTATTTCCATCACCTACAAAGAAAAGACCTCATAATACATAGACACTGAAAAAAGTCATCAAAAAAGCCTCATCAAGTAGTTGGCCAGAAACATGCTGCCTCACTCAAAAAGCTTAAAAGTAAGCCTCATTTGACTAATTCCAAGTAACTGTATGTGCCAGACACATCAAAATATTATTTAAAGGAATAAAGCAAAATCTAACATTCAATATTATAAAATTCTTAATGTTCATCATTCAATCAAACATTACCGCCACACAAAATGTTAGTGAAAGAGATTAATGAAAATCTAAATAAATAAAAAGACATCCCATGTTCATAGATTGTAAGATATATTATTACATGGCAATACTTCCCAAATGGATCTACAGATTCAATACAATCCTTATCAAAATACAGTGGCCATTTCTGCAGAAATGGGAAAGCAGATCCAAATTACAAGGGACCCTTAATATCCAAAACAATCTTGAAAAAGAACTAAGATGAACTCACACTTCCCAAAGTTACCATAATCAAATTAACTACAAAGTTATAGTAGTACAAAATTCATTACAAAGTTACAGTAATCAAAACAGTATGGTGCTGGCATAAAGATAAATGTGACAGACAATGAGAGCCTAGATATAAACCTATGCATCCATAGTCAAATGATCTTTAACAAGTGTACGAAGATTCTTGGGGAAAGGATAATCTCAACAAATGGTGCTGGAAACCAGGATCAGTCAGCTGAGTCGCTCAGTCGTGTCAGACTCTTTGCGACCCCATGAATTGCAGCACGCCAGGCGTCCCTGTCCATCACCAACTCCCAGAGTTCAATCAGACTCACGTCCATCGAGTCAGTGATGCCATCCAGCCATCCCATCCTCTGTCGTCCCCTTCTCCTCCTGCCCCCAATCCCTCCGAGCTTCAGAGTCTTTCCCAATGAGTCAACTCTTCGCATGAGGTGGCCAAAGTATTGGAGTTTCAGCTTTAGCATCATTGCTTCCAAAGAAATCCCAGGGCTGATATCCTTCAGAATGGAGATCATGGTTGGATCTCCTTGCAGTCTAAAGGATTCTCAAGAGTCTTCTCCAACACAACAGTTCAAAAGCATCAATTCTTCGGCACTCAGCCTTCTTCACAGTCCAACTCTCACATCCATATATGACTACTGGAAAAACCATAGCCTTGACTAGACAGACCTTAGTCGGCAAAGTAATGTCTCTGCTTTTGAATATACTATCTAGGTTGGTCATAACTTTTCTTCCAAGGAGTAAGTGTCTTTTAATTTCATGGCTGCAATCACCATCTGCAGTGATTTTGGAGCCCCCAAAAATAAAGTCTACCAAGGGACTCTCAAGAGTCTTCTCCAACACCACAGTTCAAAAGCATCAATTCTTCGGCGCTCAGCCTTCTTCACAGTCCAACGCTCACCATAGCCTTGACTAGACGGACCTTAGTCGGCAAAGTAATGTCTCTGCTTTTCAACATGTTATCCGGTTTGGTCATAAATTTTCTTCAAAGGAGTAAGTGTCTTTTAATTTCATGGCTGCAGTCACCATCTGCAGTGATTTTGGAGCCCTAAAAAATAAAGTCTGACACTGTTTCCACTGTTTCCCCATCTATTTCCCATGGAGTGATGGGACCAGATGCCATGATCTTCGTTTTCTGAATGTTGAGCTTTAAGCCAACTTTTCCACTCTCCTCTCTTTCAACAAGAGGCTTTTTAGCTCCTCCTCACTTTCTGCCATAAGGGTGGTGTCATCTGCATATCTGAGATTATTGATATTTCTCCCAGCAATCTTGATTCCAGCTTGTGTTTCTTCCAGTCCAGCATTTCTCATGATGTACTCTGCATATAAGTTAAATAAGCAGGGTGACAATATACAGCCTTGACGTACTCCTTTTCCTATTTGGAACCAGTCTGTTGTTCCATGTCCAGTTCTAACTGTTGCTTCCTGACCTGCATACAGATTTCTCAAGAGGCAGGT
>SJXQ01009138.1:47015-139625 GCA_006408695.1 Aepyceros melampus
TGACAATATACAGCCTTGACGTACTCCTTTTCCTATTTGGAACCAGTCTGTTGTTCCATGTCCAGTTCTAACTGTTGCTTCCTGACCTGCATACAGATTTCTCAAGAGGCAGGTCAGGTGGTCTGGTATTCCCATCTCTTTCAGAATTTTCCACAGTTTACTGTGATCCACACAGTCAAAGGCTTTGGCATAGTCAATAAAGCAGAAATAGATGTTTTTCTGGAACTCTCTTGCTTTTTCCATGATCCAGCGGATGTTGGCAATTTGATCTCTGGTTCCTCTGCCTTTTCTAAAACCAGCATGAACATCAGGGAGTTCACGGTTCACATATTGCTGAAGTCTGGCTTGGAGAATTTTGAGCATTACTTTACTAGTTACCACTTCTAAATTGTGATAGCAATGTTGCACAGGTTTAAACAAGCAATAAATACAGGCTTTTACTCTGATAGGCTAATTAAATGACAACTTTTAAAAGACTATTACTGATGAACCAACTGAAATCTGAAGATAATTACCTCATTAGATTAAAAAAAACCTTCTTTTCTGGCATGACTAATTTACAGAGCTCTCCTTACTCAGGATGATGACAGTACGTCCTTGGCGGCTCTTAGAAGTAAGAGGCTGCCTTCAGCCCAACCTAGAGCTTATTGGCTACACATCATGACATCAACATTCATGAATGGATCTAAATCTTTAATTAACTCATTGTATTCCTTTCCTTTTGTTGCTATAGCAAATTAACCACAAAACTAATGGCTTAAAGCAACACAAATATCTCATCTTATAGAAATCCACAAATGGAAACACCTTAAAAGGCAAGGTGTTCACTTCCTTTCAGAGGTTCTTGAGAATTCATTCCCTTGCCTTTCCCAGCTTCTGGAGGCCATGTGCATTCTTTGGCTTGTAGCCCATTCCTCCAAGTACAAAGCCACGAGCACAGCATCTTCACACCTCTCTGTGACTGACTCCTCTGCTTCCCTCTTTCCTGTTTAAAGATCCCTGTGATTACACTGGGACCATCTGCATAATTCAGGATAACTTCTCCAGCCAAAGTGAGTTGACTAACAAACTTAATTTCTCTTTGCCATGTAATCCTACATATTCATGGAGTCCAGGGACTAGAAGATGGGCATTTTGAAGGGTCATTATTCTATCTATCACAGTCATTTATGTTTTCAGAACAAATAACTTCAAATGTCAGAGTCTGAGAAGAACAGTGATATTATTTTGACAGCGAGAGAGGAAGGATGTTCTAGTCGGGGAGAATAACAGCTCCACAGGGAGGTGAGGTGTGTGCCAGGTGCACATTGGGACCAGCAACTTGTTTTTGCTCCCCTGGACGACCAAAGTCAAGCCCAAAAGTTAGGGAGAAAAGAGAGAAAGCGAGGTGAAAATAATCACTGTGGCCTCTGCATATTGTCAAAAATTGATCCCTTTTAACTATGATAAATACAACTTTGCTGCTATTCTAAAGGCTATTAAATAATTTTTAAAAATGTGTTCTACTCTCAAGGAACTAGATAAAGAACAAACTAAACCCAAAGCTAGAAGGAAGGAAATAATAAAGTAGAGATAACCATCAAGAATAGGAAGAAAACCAACAAGTTGAGTTGGTTTCTAAAAAAGATCAATAGAATTTACAAACCCTTAGCTTATTAAGAAAAAAAGATTAAAATAAAATCAGAAATGAAAGAGGGAACATTACAACCAATGCCACAAAAATAGAAAGAATTATAAGAGATTAGTATGAACAACTGTACACCAATAAACTGGATATCCTAAAAGTAAGGGATAAATTCCTAGAAACAACCAACCAACCAAAACAATATGAAGAAACAGAAAACCTGAATAGACATATAACCATTATAGAGATTGAATCAGCTATCAAAAACCTCTTGGCCTAGGAGAAGTCTTAGGAAAGCCCTACACCTAATGGCTTCACTATTGTATTTCAACAAACATTTTTCTTGAGCAGAACAACTCTTCTCAAACTTTTCCAAAGGGGAGGGAAAATTTATTTATTCTGTGAAGCTAGTAATGCTCTGATATCAAAGCCAGACAAAGTCACTAAAGAAAATTACAGACCAACATCCTTTATGAATGTGGTGTTGATGCAAAAATTTTCAACAAAATACGAGTGAAATGAATTCAGCAGCATGCTGAAAGGATTATACACCATGACCAAGGTGCACTGCAAGGATGATTCAGCTCATGAAAACTGATAAAAGTAATGAATCATCCTAACAGAATGAAGGAAAAGAACCACATGATCATCTCAACTAATGCCGAAAAAGCATTTGATAAATGCTTTCATGATACAAACTCTCAAAAAAGTAGGTATAGATGGAAACTATACTACTTCAACAAAATAAAGGCCATATATAAACAGCCTATAGCTAATATGATACTTTAAAGTAAGGACAAAGATGCTTGCTGTCACCACTTCTTTTCAATATAGTACTGGAAGACCTAGCCAGAGCAATTAGGCAACGAAAAGAAATAAAAGGCATCTAAATTAGGAAGAAGTAAACCATCTTTGTTTACAGATGATCTCATATGCAGAATACTAGAAAGATCCCACACACAAAAAAACTTAGAATAAACAAATTCAGCAGTTTTAAGATACAAAATCAACACACACACAAATCAGTTGCATTTCTATACAGCAACAGTGAACAATCCAAAATGGAGACTAAAGAATAAACCTGACCAAGATAACAGACTTAAACACTAAACACTGCACATTTCTGTAAGAAATTAAATAACACACAAATAAATGGAAAGATGGGCTTCCCTGGTGGCTCAGCGGTAAAGAATCCACCTGCCAATGCAGAAGATGTAGGTTCAACCACTGAGTAGCAAAGATCCCCTAGAGAAGGAAATGGCAACTTACTCCAATATTCTTGCCTGGAAAATCCCACAGACAGAGGAGGCTGGCAGGCTAAACAGTCCATAAGGTTGCAAGAGTATGTCACAATCTAGCAACTAAACAACAATAAAACGGAAAGACAGCCCATGTTCATGTACTGGAAAACTTAAGACTGTATACCAATACTATGCAAAGAACCAATGCAAAACCTAACAAAATTCAACAGTATTTTTTGCAGAAACAAAAAAACCCATTCTGAGAAAGAAGAAAAAAGCTAAAAGACCATACTAATCAGGGTTCTCTAGAGAATGAGAACCACTAGGACTTATACACACACAAACACACACAGAGAAAGAGAGAGAGAAAAGAGAAAAAGTATAAGCACTGGTGATTACAGAGGCCAAGAAGTCCCAGGATCTGCCAGTTGGAGACCAGGAAAGCCAGTGGTACAATTCAGTTTGAAAGCCCAAGAACCAGGCACTCTGATGTCCAAGGACAGATCAATGTCTCAGTTCAAACAGAGAATGTATATTCACCCCTTCTCTACCCTTCTGTTCCACCCAAACCCTCAAGGGACTGGAAGATACCCAGCTCTCTATGGTGAAGGCCTTTTTTTTACTCAGTCTAACTATTCAGATGCTAATCTCTTCAAGAGACATCCTCACAGACACACCAAGAAGTAATATTTTACCACCTATCTGGCCATTCCTTAACCTAGTCAAGTTGACACAAAAAGTTAAGAATCACAGAGGACTCACACGTTCTGATTTAAACTTACTTACAATACTACAAGTGTCAGTGAGAATGTGGAGAAATTCTATTTTGTACATGGTTGGTGGGAATATAAAATGGTGCTATAATTATGGAAAACAATATGATGATTCCTAAAAAAAGTAAAAACAGAACTACTATAAGATCCTACTATCTCACTCCTGGGTATATACCTAAAAGAACTGAAAGCAGGATCTCCAAGAGGTATTTATATTTGCCGTCACCTTCACTGCAACATAATTCACAATAGCCAAGAAGAGGAAGTAACCCAAGTGTTTAACAATGAATGGATTTTTCAAATGTGGTATATATATACAATGGAATATTATGGAAATCCTGTCACGTAGTCCAACATAGATAAATCTTGAGGACATTATACTAGATGAAACAAGCCAATTACAAAAGACAGATACTGTATGATTCCACTTACATGAGATACCTAAAGCAGTCAAATTCATAGAAATAGAAAGTGCATGGTGATTGCTACAGGTTGGAGATGGAGGAGGGGAGAAATGGGGAGTTATTTAATGGGCATAGAGTTTAAATTCTGCAACATGAAAAAGCTATGGAGATCTGCTATGTAACAACGTAAACATGCTTAACACTGTGGAACTGTACATTTAAAAATGATTAAGATTGCAAATTTCATATTGTATTTTTTTTTACAATTAAAAACTAATTGTAAAAAAAAAATTTTTTAATATGCTTCACTATATTTTGACAGAGGACTGGACCCCAGTATCACTTAAGCAAATCCTTCCAAAAGAAAACTCAATTACTAAACACTTTCAACACGGACCAAGGACCAAACTCCTCCCACTCACCTTCGTTTTGGTGCCCTAATGAAGAGCTCACAGAGGAGCCTGCCCTGCTCATCCTTATAGTCTCGGATGGTGTTGTAGAGTTCATGGCACACAGCAATCTACACATAGGAAAAGGAGAAAAATCACCAGAAAATTGATCAGAAAGTCATGGTAGGCATTAGGATTATGAAAAAAAAAAAAAAGCCAGGAGAAAGGGTGAATCCCCAAATTCCCCCATGGGAACCCAAATCTGAAATATGCTGACATTATCTCTCCTTAGTTAAGATCATTCAAATGATTAAATCTTTCATCAGAATATAGTACTAGTGATTTTTCTTTTCTTTGAAACCAAATCAGTTCATATCACCCTTGCTTAAAAAGCATCCAACAGAGGGGCTTCTCAGCAGCCAGACAATGAAATCTAAATTCCTAACACTGCCCACAGAGTAAGCAGGGTAAACTCCGGCTGGGCAGACTCTGCCAGTTTCCTTCTTCCTCTTGACCCTCTCTGTAATCACAACACATCAAACCCATTCCTGAGCCAGCTCCTCGGTTTGGAACATTCTTCTCCAGCGCTCTGCAGGGCTGGTGCCTTCTGATCACAAAGAAACCTTTCCTGAAGACATGGCCAAAACAGCCTGAATCATCCAAACTTTTCTTCTCAGCATTCATCACTAATGGAGGCTACATTTTGTTTATGTGCTCACCTGTCTACATTCTGCTTCCCCAACACTAGCCTCTAAGTTTCATGTGAAAAACTAGCCCACCTTACACATGGTTATATTCCAACCATCACAAGAGAGCTTGGCACAGGACAGGCACAGTTACTCAAGTGACTATATGACAAAATAATATTCTTTATTATTTCATAATATTAAATTATACTTCTACTGTAAGACTTTTAGCTAAATATTTTCATGAAAGAAAGATTAAGATCAAGCCAGAGGAAAAAGAAGCTGAAAGCCCTTGCATCTTAACAGCTTATCATTACAGGAAGGGTAGGGAACCGTGCAGAAGGCAGAAACTGTGATTCGAGTTACTTACAGGGTCTACAGTTGGGAGACTGGAAAGCCTCCTCCTTTTCCTGCTTGGGCCTGGTGTAGACACAGAATGGTGCCCATCATCAAAGTCTCCACTGACACTACTGGAAGGAGAGGTGGCTCTTCTTCTCTTGGAACCCATGGAATCCAGCTTCTTCTATAAGAAAGAAGTAGCCATGTTCTTAAATTGAAATTTATGCTCTGCCACCAAGCCCTCAGCTGGCCACCTGCTACCAAGCTTCAGATATGTTCACTGTTGCAAAGAAGTTTAACTATGCTTTTTCAATGCAAGTCCTAGACCCTGCTTTAGCCCCTTCACTTATCAGAATGCTACACTTTCCACTGGATGGGACAAATTCAGCAAAAGTATACTCATCTGTATTCATCAATTTTGAATGACAACCACTTCTGGCCCTCAATTTATCTTGGAATGGAGTTTGAAAATCCACATAGAACAGTACACCCACATATCATGGTGTGCTGGCGTACTGCCTCAGGGTCAGAGACCCTAAGGAGGTCAGCTCTGGAGTGAGCAGCCTCATCTGTTTTCCCCAGAGTTCCTTATGATTATGACGACTTTCTAGGAAGGCCAGGATGTGTGTGTGTTTTGGGGGGGAGACCTGCAGAAAACTGTGGCAAAAGAGTAGGGGGATAGAGGATTAACCTTCTAGCATTCAGATGTACCCTAAAATTAACACACTGAAAATGAATTTTCTCCATTCAGTAAAGAAAGCTTCACAAGACATAACCCAGAAAACACTCAACTTGCCATACCTATGCTAACTAAAGTAGCAAAACTCCATTTGGAAATTTTTCTGCCAATGCAGACTAACCTTTTCAATTCTATGAGGTATTCTATCCCCATGAGCTCACAACTTTACATTTCAATAGAAGATCTGGAAGAAGACCTCAAAAATGAGATTTTAGGTCCTCCTTGGCCTCCCAGAAACATGTGAATATTTGCTCTAGTTTTAGGCAGGCTGCTAAGTGATCTTTACACAACTTTACTATATATATTTGACTATAACATAAAAAATGCAACCACTGAAATGACCTGCTACATTGAGAGGGGAAGGATATATACCCAAGAGTCCTACAATGCTTATACAATTTAACAACAGTATCAAATAGGATACTGTGATTTGAAAGGTCTTTCTCTAAAGAAAAAAGAAAAAACTGATCCTAGGGTCTCTTATCAACATCCAATTTTGGGAAACAGACACCAGCAGCTGAAAGAATGGGTTGCCAGTGATATGGAGAGAAAAACTAGGGATTTGCAGGGAATAGAAAACAGGAACAAAACAAACCAACAATATAAAAATTCTGGTAGCCAACTAACAAACAAAAGAAGTCTCTACTCTCTTCCCTTGAACTAATGCCCACATGGTGTTTAAAAACTGAGCCTAATATCATGAGGTTCCTTCCTCTAGGACTTAGTTTGTTATACAGTGTATTAGCTTGCAACTGGCTGCAACTGGCTAAGGCTTCAAAGGACTTAGGCCAAGGCCAGCCAAGTTTTGTTGATTTTTATTTGTTTTATAAAAGGCTGATAAACTGGCCTCAGTTGAGTAAGACACAGAAACTAAGGAACAAGCTTTTATAAACAATCTATGACAAGGACTCAAGTGAATCTGACGAACATAAGGCGGGACTCTATGAAAAGGATAACAAAATTTAAGAAAGGTAGAAGGGAAAAGCAAAGAAGGACAGAAAAGGGAAAGGATGTAGATGATCAGTAATTTACCAGCTTTACCAGAGCACAACCAGCTCCTCGAAAAGCCAGTCTCCTCATTATGTCTGAAGGCCAAGTGAAGCCACTGGGAGAAAGCAGGGCTTTAGAAGTGCTGATTCAATGTTAATGTATTCAAAACTGAAAGAGAAGAACAAGGCAGAGAAGGGGGAAATAAAAAGAAGGGTCAAAAGGAGTAAAAATGATTACGAATAGACAGAAAACATTCAAGCAGAACTGCGAAAGAAAGAAGAGAACTGGAGAAAATAAGTGTATCAGTTCTCCTGCACCAACCAAACTGCTGCAAAGGCTCAAGCACCAACAGTATCTGATATTCCTTCCATTGTAACACCAAATGCTTTTCACATGCTTAAAGATGTCTCACTGAGGTTCCCCTTTACTCACATGGAATGACTGTCAATTCCAGGAACGAAGCATGCCTGCCCAACTGCCCCCTAGTCAATAAGAGCAGAGTTCAATCACAGCTGGAATGGAGCATGAACACATGTGAAAGGCTCATATGCAACACCAACTGTTAGCAAGCTGGAACAAACCAAGAATGGCTTATGGTGAGCAGTCTGGTAAACTCCGCCCCACCAAAAAATCCAGAGAGAGACATTTCTTTCCAAAAGTCCTATCAGCATTGAAAAGATACTACATACTACTTTAGAAAGGTTGGTTGTTTTTTTAAAAGCCTTTCAACCAATTGGCAGAAGGTCAAAATTACTTTTATAAATAACTCACTGAAAATCAAATAACAAAAAATGTACATCATTCGGGGGGAGAGGGCGTGGTGTATGCTGTGTGTCTGTTAGTCACTCAGCCATGTCTGACTCTCTGGGACCCCATGGACCACAGCCCACCAGGCTCCTCTGTCCACGGGATTTACCAGGCAAGAATACTGGAGTGGGCTGCCATTTCCTTCTGTGTGTGTGTATCAGTTCAGTTTAGTCGCTCAGTCGTGTTCAACTCTTTGCGGCCCCATGGACTCAGCACCCCAGGTTTCCCTGTCCATCACCAACTCCCAGAGCTTATTCAAACTCATGTCCATCGAATCGGTGATGCCATCCAACCATCTCATCCTCTGTCATCCCCTTCTCCTCCCACCGTCAATCTTTCCCAGCATAAGAGTCTTTTCTAGTGACACAGTTCTTCGTATTAGGTGGCCAAAGTTATTGGAGTTTCAGCTTCAGCCTCAGTTCTTCCAAGGAATATTCAGGACTGATTATAGTCTAGACCATATATTGTCCAAAATTACTCCAACCATTAATTTACTTTGATAACAACAAAAAGATTCAACTTAAGTATAATTTTCAAATATTTTGTCATTCAAAGAACACATTTTAACATGTACTTTGAAAGCCTGGCAAGAAAAGCAATGTGGCTAGGTGGGTGGGAGGAGCAACAAGACCTGAGCTCAGAAGTGAAGACTAATAAGAGACACGGGCCTTTCTTCTTTAATGATCTGTTTGATGTTGGGTCACAACTTCTCAGATCTGTTTCTTCATTTCTAAAATGAAAACAGTAGTGTATATATCAGGGCTCAGTGGCAAAGAATTCACCTGCGGATGCAGGAGCTGCAGGTTTGATTCCTGGGTCAGAATCCCCTACAGAAGGAAACAGCAACCCACTCCAGTATTCTTGCCAGGATAATCCCATGGACAGGAGAACCTGGCAGGCTACAGTCCATGGGGTCGCAAAGAGTCAGACATAACTGAGTAAGCACACATGCAGTGTACATATCTCCCTTGGACTGTTTTGACAATGAATGTACATGAAATCACTTTGAAATGTCACAAGGGAAGCCCCTGAAATATCAAAGTGCAATAAAAATGTTAAGTTAAAACTTAACTCTAGGATATCATTCTCCCTTATGCACAAGAAAAGCAATTTATCCATTTTTGTCGCCTACTTATAGCACAGTTTCAGTGATCAACTAATCTATTTAACAAATGTAGTAAAACTGCACTTAAGTAAAATATTAAAAAGTTTGTGTAGTTTAAAAGGCCTGTAGCATCCATTCAGCAATTATTTTTCTATAAAGAGAAAAGGAATAGATTCTGAAGCTTAGTTACAAGTTTTTAAATGGCATTGATTACAGTCACATGTCCAAAATCTGACCACCAATGATAAATTACAGTGGACAGTAAAAAATAACTTTACAATGTGCAACTGGGAAGAAATTACTCAGTATAGCCACATGGTGTATTCTGACAGTTTATAGACTTTTACTACTCTCCTGTATTTCCAGTGATTCTTAGTGCTGTAATTTATCTTTAACACAATAATCTTGAGAAAAAAATCACTTATAATGCTGTGTGTTAGTCATTCAGTTGTGTTCGACTCTGTGACCCCATGGGCTATAGCCTGCCAGGCTGCTCTGTGCATGGAATTCTCCAGGCAAGACTACTGGAGTGGGTTGCCATTCCCTTCTCCAGGAGATCTTCCCAACCCAGGGATCAAACCCGGCTGGGTCTCCTGTATTGTGGGCAGATAGCGTTCTCAGCTTTCAGTATTTGTTCTATGCCTGGCTGCTTTTTTAAAAAACTGAAGTGTGAACAAATTATATGTATTATGTTGCAGCCTGTGTTTGCCTTAGAGAATATTTCTGAGTCAACATTATCACACATGATGTTGGAAGCCTTGAAACTAGCCTATCACACAGATACAGCAATGTACTAATCTTAGGGGTTTGGGTAGAACGGTAATACTTTAGGTATTTCAGACACTCCCAAAGCCCAAGAGATCAAAACCCTTCTATTTATCCACACATGTCTGTTACTGATTTGACATACTTTTTCAAAAAATAACTTTCAATTTTTAGACATAAAATATGGGAAACCTGTTAACAAGTGATAAAGCAGAAATTGTACTGCTCTTTTGTATTGAATCCACTTTGCTTCTGAATTGTACTTGGGAAAAGAGCTCACTACTAAATGGAAAAAAAACCCTAGAAATCACTGAGGAGGGATAATTTGCTGGAAAACAAGTTAACTGTAATGCTTTATACTCCAACATATGTTCCTATAATCGTGTAATAATTTCTATATCCACTATACTGTGTATTTGTCATTTGTTTTTCAGGATTCCTCCTTAATTTCTGCCTTTCTTCACCTTTAAGTCACCAATATCTACCCTATAATAACAAAACTATGCTTCTTTTTCAATAAAAAAAGTTTGTTGAGATGGAAAATATTAAAAATCAGAAATGTACACAATTTTAAAACCTCGATTCTTTGTGGTGTTGCACGGAAAAAATTATATCTGCCCTCCATGACAAATACAACTCCCACTGATTAAAAAAAACACTCAGTCCGAACAGTCATCCGGAAAGTATTAAAAAAAAAATTTACTAGGAGAGTTTATGTCTGAACCGTCAAGAAACGACAACAACAAAAAAAGAAGCCCTTAACTGCTGAGGAAATGTTAAGACTTTCCCAACCTGTCACCGGCACGGGGAACTAAGGGAAACGTTGACAGCTTTGAAGCTGCCCGCGACGGGAGCTCGGCCAGCTGCGGGGGGCGGGAAAGCGGGGCGCGGGGAGTTTTCGGGCCGCGGCGCGCCTTTGTCCCTGGCGGCAGGTGCGGCAAGGCTGCCGGGCCTGTGCCGAAGCCCCGCCGCCGGGCCCCGCCCCGCGCTCCGGGCCCGACCGGCGCGTCCCCACCATCGGGGCGGGGCCTCCGCCGCTGCTCCCGCCCGCCCGGGCCCACACAAAGGCCCGGCAGTCGGCCGAGAGGAAGCGGCCCCGCCCGCCCCGGGCCCGGCCTTACCCAGCCGCTCCGCCGCCTGCAGCCCCGGCCGCCGACCGCCGCGCCCCGCCCCGTGGAAGCCACGGCTGCTGCTATTGCTCCTCCGGCCGCGGCCGCTGCCGTCGCTCCAGCACCCGCCGCCCTCACCGCCCTCACCCCTCCCGGTACCGCCGCAAAACCAGTTCCGCGGCCGTCGAGCGAACCCGGCTCCGCACGACACTGCGTGCGCGCGCACACAGGCCAGCGGCAGCGCGCTTTACGGCAGCGGCGTGAGTGCGTGAGGCTCGGCGGAGGCCTCAATTCGCAGTGGCGCCTGCAGAGGCACGTTGTACCTGGGAGTGCTGGTGTAACTTCGGGCGCAGGCCTTTCGGCTTCCACTATGAAGCGGCCGAGTGAGTGTGGTCAGGGGGTGGGCGTGGAGGGGGCGTTTGTGTCTGATAGTCGAGGAACCCACCAGGGTCTTCCGTCTCCCTGATCCCGCCTAGAACTGAGGGTTGGAAGGCCCCACGTGAACCGCGCGGTCTTGTGTGCAGAAAGTAAGTCTGGGCCCCAAGAATGGAGATCAAGCCAGAGAGTCATGAGGACCCAGTGTCTGAGCCAGGTTTCAGGCCTGGAGTTTTCCCTTGTGCGGCCTCGTTCGGTCTGGCTCTAGTAAGGTCTGAAAACACACACTGTTAGATTTTCTTCTGTGATTCGTGCTGTTTGACAGGAAGTGGCAGTTTTGGGGTTATACGCTCCTGTGTACGATCCCAGTCTACAACGAATCTGTTGAGTTAGACTCTGTGGGACTTCACTGGTCCGTGATTATTTTTACCACGCGCCCCACAATATTATTAAATTATGATTCAGAGCCAGTTAATGCAAAAATGGATGTGACCCAAAGCGTGGTCATCAAAAGCTAAACAAACTGAACATTTGTGGATAAAATCGATTTTGAAAAACAATAAACAAATTAATCCTTTTGTGATGTGTTGCTTTGTAGAATTAAAGAAAGCAAGTAAGCGCATGACCTGCCACAAGCGGTATAAAATCCAAAAAAAGGTAAGTCTTGGAAGAGTTATGAAACTTAAAATTGCTCAGTCGTGCCCGAATCTTTAGGAGGCCAGGGACTATATACTCCGTGGAATTCTCCAGGCCAGAATACTGGAGTGGTAGCCTTTCCCTTCTCCAGGGGATCTTCCCAACCCAGGGATCAAAGCCAGGTCTCCTGCATTACAGGCAGATTCTTTACCAGCTGAGCCACAAGGGAAGCCCAAGAATGTGGAGTGGGTAGCCTAGCCCTTCTCCAGTGGATCTTCCCGATCCAGGAATCCAACCCGGGTCTCCTGATTGCAAGTGGATTCTTTACCAACTGAGTTACCAGGGAAGCTTGGAAGAGGCTAAATTCATTTCCTGCCCCAGAGATGTGGGATAACATTAGTATGATTTCACTAATGGAGGTTTAACTAGAACAGAGGTCAGATATATCTGGTCGGGAGGTTGGATATGGTGCAAGCTCTTAGGGAGCAGAATAATTCAGTGACATGTCTGTAAATTTTGATCACCATAGTAGCAACTGCTGCAAAAAGAATCCTGGTGACATTTTCTTGCTGTTTTATACACAAACATACATGTTCTGTTTTATGGTTAAATTTCTATGTTTCTAGGTTATTTTACAGATATAACTTAAACTGCAGCCACATTGGCTACTCACTGGAATTCTCTTTAGTGTTTCTGTAAACTGATAAAATACCATTATGGTAGGTTCGAGAGCACCGTCGAAAGTTGAGGAAAGAGGCTAAAAAACGGGGTCGAAAGAAGCCTAGGAAAGACCCAGGAGTTCCAAACAGTGCTCCTTTTAAGGAGGCTCTTCTTCGGGAAGCTGAGCTAAGGAAACAGCAGGTAAGATGTATTAGCTCACACTTTCAACAAGTGGTGTGTGGGTGTGTGTAAAGTTAAAACAGCAAGTCACTGGCTCATGCATTTCTCTTGTGGCTTGAACACAGCTTGAAGAACTGAAACAGCAGCAGAAACTTGACAGGCAAAAGGAACAGAACAAGAAAAGAAAACTTGAAACTGACCCTGATGTTGAGCTATCTAACACAGAACCTGTAAAAGAGGTAGGGGTTACAGTCATGAAAAGTGGAAGTGAGTTACATCTACTGACCTTCTAATTTTATGTCCTTTTCCTTGTCTTTATCCCCCAGGAATTAGGGCAACGCAAAGCTAAGAAAGCCAAGACAAGCAAACAGAATCCGAAGAGGCTGTACTGTCAGGAACTTAAAAAGGTATCATAGTCTAGGTTAGTGTCTAAAAGTGGTTGTGAAGTTTAAAAGACTTAAGAATCATCTTTTTTTTTCTCCTGACACGACTTTATAGAAGTGGAAGTAGTTCTCTTGAGCTGGAAGAATTCTTCAGCAAGCTGGCTTGGTCTGTTACATTTAGCTGAAGGAAATATTTTTTTTTTAAAAGGTGGGGGGAGGCCATAGTCCCTGTGACCATTATATGGTCACACCAGGTCTTAGCTGCAGCACACAGAATCCTTAGATGTAGCACATGCGATCTAGTTCCCTGACCAGGGATTGAATCTGAGCCCCCTGCATTGGGAGTGGGAGTGCAAGCCACTGGACCCTCAGGGAAGTCCCCAGAAATATTCCTGTGGTTTTAAATTTTTGCATGGGAACAGATCCCCATAAGCATAATTTGCAGAAGTGGCATTTGGTGTTAAAATAACATGTTGATGTTAAAAGTAGTAGTAATACTACTCTAGTAGTATAAAAGATTCTAAAATACTCTGCCAAAACCTCCATGAGCAGGGTCAGGGGTGTCTTGGGGTAGCACCCCGATCCCCGAGACCTTATTCTCCTGAGCTCACTCCCTCCCGTGAAGAGACCCTGGCTGTGTTTCTCAGCAGCTCCTGGCAGGGCCATAAAGATCTTTCAGACTACATGATTCAGAATGGAGCGGTTGCATATTTAGATAGTGGGAGTGTTTCCACTCTTGAGATCCACTTTGATCGGAAGCCACTGAACAAACCTGGGTCTGTCATGTAGGGAATGGTGAACACAGACATGAGATTCACCTCTGAGCTCACTCTGTTGAAAAGACAGAGCCAGTGTACTTACATGGAGGGTGGTGCCAGACTGAGTGATGCTGTTCTGACAGCTTCTGCTTTGACAGGTGATTGAAGCCTCAGATGTTGTGCTAGAGGTGTTGGATGCCAGAGATCCTCTTGGTTGCAGGTGTCCCCAGGTAGAAGAAGCCATCATCAGGGGTGGACAGAAAAAGCTGGTACTTGTATTAAATAAATCAGGTGGGTGAAAAAGGTAGGCTCGTTATGTTCCATATGCACTAATGAGGTATGAGGAAAACATCTGAACAGTCTTACTGTCTTGAAGACTTGTAAGATCCAACTCTGACCTCAGTGAAACCAGTGCATATGCATGAGCTCTTGTTGCCAAAGACAGTGCTAGGCTAATAATACGAGTGTAAACTTTCTATACTCAGCTTACTGTGCAGTATATTTCACATAGGAAACAACACCAGAGTGCCATATTCCCCACACCTGCACGATGTCCATATGTGGCAACATTTAAGTGAAATACATGGTTATGTATCTGGGTTTAAGCAGCAAGGACAGGAACACCCAGAAATAGAAACCTGTGAAACAGTAAGGATAGAATCTAAAATTACTCCTGGGGGTCAATAAACTTGGTTGCTACCTGATAGTATAATTCTGGAAGTATGGCCCTAAAGTTAGTACAGTAATAATCTAGAAGTTGACTTAATCTTGAAAAGGTGAGCAGTGCAGAGAACTGAAGAAATACAGAGGTGTATGTACTGAAGTCTTACAGTTCACATACTTCTTAAAACCTGGGGAAAGGCAAACCTGAATGATAGCCATAGCTTGCTGGACTTTGCAAATTCATCTCAACAAAATGAGCAGGATTTTATTCCTAATCTCTATCAGATTTGGTACCAAAGGAGAATTTGGAGAACTGGCTAAGTTATTTGAAGCAGGAATTGCCAACAGTGGTGTTTAAAGCCTCAACACAACGGAAGGACAAAAGGAAGCGTATCAAGGTACCCTTAATTTAGTGGTGGGAAATGTGGTTCTTTCAGATGGGTGAAACATGATGAGTGTACAAAATCTTGATTGAAAAATGAAAACTTATAAGATCCAACTCTGATTTCATCCAGAAATAATCTGAAAGGCAATGGAATGTGGCAATTATAATAGATGGGCTTTGGAGCCAGAGTATCTTCCCTGGTGGCTCAGAGGTTAAAGCATCTGCCTCCAATGCGGGAGACCCGGGTTCGATCCCTGGGTCAGGAAGATTCCCTGGAGAAGGGAATGGCAATCCACTCCAGTATTCTTGCCTGGAGAATCCCGTGGACAGAGAAGCCTAGTAGGTACACACGGGGTCACAAAGAG
Source organism: Aepyceros melampus (assembly GCA_006408695.1). NCBI lineage: Eukaryota > Metazoa > Chordata > Mammalia > Artiodactyla > Bovidae > Aepyceros > Aepyceros melampus. The sequence continues at coordinate 62,392 of SJXQ01009138.1, forward strand.
TCGGACACGACTGAGTGACTTTACCTATGGAGCCAGAGTGGTTGGGTTTTATCTGGTGGGTTTTCCGAAGTAGTTAATCATTTTGGATTTTAACTTGTGAAGGTAAAGAAGAAAGCTGCTCTGTCCAAAAGTGAAGCCTGTGTTGGAAAAGGCGGCCTTTGGAAGCTTCTTGAAGGTTTTCAGAAAACTTCTGGCAAAGCCATTCACGTTGGGGTAATTGGTGAGTTTGTTATCTTTGCTCAGTAAGTGCAACTCAGCACTATAGGTAATGTTAGCTTCTAAGAGCTCTGATTACTTGAATTAATAATCTTTTCCTGCCCTTTCATTACTTGTGCAAGAAATGATGATACCAAGAGCGGTCTTAGTGTTGAAGTGAGGACGCTCAGATCCAACTCTGATCTTGCTATAAAAATCAGGCAGGCATAAAAACAAACACTGGAAATTTGATAATTACTAGCATATAATGCCGTTTGTAATCTGTGGATTTCCCCCATTTGTAGGTTTCCCAAATGTGGGGAAAAGCAGTGTCATCAACAGCTTAAAGCAAGAACAGATATGCAATGTTGGTGTATCCATGGGGCTCACGAGGTAAACTGAGTTCCACTGTTGTAACATTTCACTATAGATGAGTAAATATGATTTTGGTTATTTTAAGGGAGACAATATTGTATTTCTATTTACTCAGTTTTTCTACTCAGTGAAAGGTGGGGAATCAGCCACCGTTAGGCTTGGGGAAGAATGGATCTAGTAGAATAGCTGCCCACAATCTAGTTTGAAGGATGAGCACATAGGTTCAGAGGGGAGAAAGCTGCCTTAGAAGAAGTGATGTTCAAACCTGAACTTGAAGTGAATAGAAGTCTGCCAGGTAGAAGGGAAATACTTATGACAAGCAGCAGCATGTGTTTAGGTCATAGTGTTTCACTTTAGAAGGGGAGTATGTTTTAATGGTTTTAGATAAACATGAAGCAAATGATGATAAACTGGATCTGACAGACTGTGCTGGTTTGTCCAATCCAACCCTGAGCTTCGTGTTCTCTCCCTTGTCCTTCAGGAAAACTAGTGCCCCATTAGTTACCATCTTCCTTGTTCCAGGTGCATGCAGCTTGTCCACTTGGACAAACAAATCACAGTCATAGACAGTCCATGTTTCATTGTGTCTCCACTTAACTCTGCTCCTGCACTTGCTCTGAGAAGTCCAGCAAGTATTGAGGTAGTAAAACCACTGGAGGCTGCCAGCGCCATCCTGTCCCAGGCTGATGCCCAGCAGGTAAAAGAATCCCCTTTCCCTTGAGTTCCATCTGTCTTTCGTTGTAAGCTTTTTTTTTTTTTAAAACAACATTAATCTGTATCAGATAAATGAGCTTTGTTTCTCTTTTTTTTTAAGGTAGTACTGAAATTTACTGTCCCAGTCTTTACGAATTCTCTGGAGTTTTTTACTTCATTTGCTCAGAGAAGAGGACTGCACCAAAAAGGTGGAAGCCCAAATGTAGAAGGTGCTGCCAAAGTGCTGTGGTCTGAGTGGACAGGGTAAGGCTTCTTTCTGTTGGCTTTTGGATGATCACATAGAAGAAAGGAACTGATTTTTGACCATACTTTGTTTTTAATATCAGTGCTTTCTTAGGTTACTATTGCCATCCCCCTGCATCTTGGACTCCTCCTCCATATTTTAATGAGAGCATTGTGACAGACATGAAATGGGGCTTTGATCTGGAAGAACTGGAAAAGAACAATGCACACAGCATACAAGGTAAGCATGGCTTGTGTTAAATTGCTGTCTTCATCAGCTGCCAGGCCAGTGAAGGTCTTATCTGTTTATGTGGGCTATGCTTCCTTTTCCTAGCCATCAAGAGCCCTCATTTAGCCAGCAGCATCCTTTTCCAGTCATCGGGTCTGACAAATGGAGTGATAGATGAGAAGGACATAGCTGAAGAATCGCCAAAACAGAAAAAGCAGGAGAGCTATGAAGACGTCAGGACAGCCCAGGGGGTTGTTGGCGAAGGTGATGTGAGTATGCCAGGCATGAGTGTGTAAGCTAAAGTGAGTTCTCCAGAGTTATAATGTAGAACAAATGCAAAGGGGCTACAGGCAGACATAGAAATTAAAGTGTATCTATTTCATGACTTAAGTTTAAGGCTTGCAATCATTCGTCTTGATTTTGTACATCCTTTACTGTGTACTTCCAGACACTTTCTGGGTACATAATTAACTTGGATTAGTGAGCAGGCAAGGGCTACCAATACTATCTCTCTCTCCCACAGGATGAGGGCTTAGACATGTCCCCTGCAGAAGAGGCCTGTGAGGCACTGCCTGAGAAGTCTCCAGCAGGTGAGTGGGTGGAAAGGTCTTCCAACAAAGAAGTATGATACAGAATTACTTTTACTTTTTTGTTAACCTCATTTTTCTTTCCAATACAGATAAGCAGTCTGCACCATCTTTTGTTTTGGATAAAATGACTGAAGAGGAAGATGATGCTTATGACTTCAGTACAGATTATGTATAATAAAGCCTTGTCCTATAGAGTCTTTTGTTGGTGGTGGATTTTAACATTGTGAGCAGACTGCTGAGCTGTTCTGCATGTGATGTACCAGTTTGTTAGTGGTTATGACATAAGCTATGTAAATTTTATAGGTATGTATATAACAATGTATTCATTAAAAAAAAATCAGGCAACTTAGAAAGTGTCTAAATTCTATAAAAATACATCTCTTAAATAGTGAGCAGGTAGAAGTAAAGTTAAAGCAGATACCTATTGAAAAATGTAGTTTTCACTTTATTTACACAGGTCACAAAATTAAAACCAAGTAGCAGTGATGAACTGGCTGTAGCAACCATATCTTAAGTCCATCCACCTCTGGTCAGTCAGCACCATCAGTAAGCGAATGCTTGGTAAGGCAGATGGAGGCATATTTATAGTCTGTCTGGGAAGCTGGCTGCCAAATGGGACAGTTTATCCTCTTTACCCAGCTGAAATGTCCCTTTTTCCATGGGTTGCTGAAGACAGGCACTGAAGCCTAGCTAGTGTTACTTCCCACACACACTGTCTTCCGGATTTCCTGAGAAATACTTATAGCACAATTTGTATTTTACTTTGTATTTGAGATCTCCACATGTCTTCGGATTAGGCTGAATTTGCCTGTTGGGTCCGGAATATACCATTTTTCCCAGACATCAGTATATGAAGCAGTTCTTCCCCATGGCTTAAAGTGCCCGTTCCAGTGGAGTAACTTGGCAGCCTTTACAAATTGGGGTGAATATCGTTTTCCAGCACTGGAACCTTACATTTAGAGAAAAAAGAGCCAAATCAGTGTACTAATCATGACACAAAACTACAGGTAACTTAAGGGAAACAATACAGTCTATTCCTGAGGGTGGTCCTTAGTAGACACTTCACTGCTTAGGCTCCTGGTTAATCGCCTACTTACCAAGGTGGCGAACGTTCCACATAGGGTCGATGGTGGAGTGCTGCTGATAGAACACGATCAGCAGGGGTGGCGTCGTAATGCTGCCAGCCAGTGTTCTGCTATACAGTCCTTCTCTGGGTGGAGAGAACAGTTCCTGTTAGTCAAGACTGTCAGGGTTGAGGTACAAGAGTCTGCATAGGCCAGTTACATAACTTACTCTGCATTGAGTTTCATCCATTTTTCCAGCTGGCTAGTTATATTCTGTCTTCTCCATTCTGTCAAGTTTGCAACAAAAACTCCAGGATTAAATGAGCAGGTGCTGGCTTTCATGGAAAGTTTACGAATTCTTTCCTTCTTATAGTCAAGATATCCAATGTAATTGTACTAAAAACACAATTGGGATATATGAGATATGTTTACTGCTTCAAACTAATTTGATAATCATTGCTTACTTATGATTTCTCAGATAATTAGCAAAGGGCTCCACATAAAGCAATTAGAAGTGACAGTTGGGATCGCAAGTTAGACAATAGGAACCTAATTATAAAGCCGGATATTCAAGGAGAATTAGGTTTTCAAATCAAACCAATCTAGGAAAGTAGCCTTGAGTTTTAGGATGAAATAACCAGTGAATAAAATGTAGCTAAAAGGGGAGTACAGTAAATTCCGAGGTATAATAAATAATTTACCTGGTTCCCTGCTCCACGGATGACAACTTTAGCAGAGGTTGAATCACAATCTTCTGAAAATGCAGCTGCGTGTCCTGGCTTCAGTGGTGTATTGTACAGGGCAAGAATATCACCTGAAAGAAAGTTAAGATTTAGGCTGGAAGTTGTCCCAAGATTCTAATTCCTCCTACTTTAAGTAGGTAAATTAAGGTTTTTAGTTGGAGTTTCAATATCGAACTTTTAGAAATTTAGAATATACAGAGAAGCAGAAGGATAGAGTAGACCTAAGAAATACTGTGAACCAATTCAACATAATTAAGATTTATATATAATTTTCACACAACAGTAGGATACAAATTCCATTCAAGTTCTCGTAGACTAAACTAAGAGACACGAACATATCCAGGGATATAAAACAAGGTGCAAAGATTTCATGGTCTAAAGCTATTAAAATCAAACAGAGTCTTATCACTGGAATTATGTTAGAAACCAGTATCAAAAGATATTTGAAAATAATCCACATATTTTCAAGTGAAAGATGACCTTTTATAGGATAACCATAAATAAGACAAACACTACAGCCCACAATGGACAGAAAGCAGCAATGATGTGACATTCTTCAGTACCTTGCACGATGACATCATCATCCATGTATATGGCCTTCTTCGCTCTGGGAACCAGAACTGGCAAGTAGAACCTTGCAAAGGTTAACTGGAAAAGGAAACCATTGAAACAGGATTCGTAAGTGGTTATGCCTCTGTTTACTAGAAATTCCCAGGATGCTCTCAGCATCCATGCAAGAGAAGAAAGCCAAAGGTCTCAGAACTTCCAGACTTGGTCCCCAGGGAAGTATCATCTTTGCACTGTACCCAGTTATGCAGGTATTCCAGCCATTTCCTAGTACTACCAAGTACAAACAAGGATGCATGGAACTCACTGGTTTTATGGATTCCCCCTGGTCAGGATCCTCCTTTACTTTCCCTTCCAAAAGTTTAGTGTCAAAATTCACAATTTTGTACCTATACTTTTCAGGTTACCACTGCTGAGCCAGGACCTGATGAAAAGAAACCACCAAATATCAATTTTGAGTAATAATGTCCCAAATCATAGCCATGTCTCTGCTTTCCAAGACGCTAATGCCAAGAGAAATCCTGAGGACTTAATAGGTGTCTTCAGTTCCCTTCACCTCTTGAGTTCTGATATCCTCATCTGCTGTGAGTTTTCCCACTCAAGTCCCTTCCTGAACTGAGATTCTATGGTAACAGAGCTCCCGAAGGCTCATACTTTGATCACTCTTCTGACACTAAAACTGCTGTACAAAACTCACTGTGGAATTGAGATGATCCCGTCACCACATGGATCGTTCAACTTCTGTCCCTCCAAATGTACGAGTGAAGAAAATGAGTCAGGGTATGACAGTAGTGAAAGCTAGTTATCAACATGGGGGTAAATCAGTCTGTTAGCCTATACACTCACTGAGTGTGATGACAGTAATCCTACCTGAGTCTAAGGTACTGCCTGTGAGAAAAGTCAGTGTTCCCTAAAGATGTCCAGCACATTTTCCCTAGGGCCATTTCAGATCAGCATTTTGTGGATATGTTATTTCTATTTTAATGCAATATTTGTTTCTATTTTAGATGGTTTCTTAAGTTTTTAAAAATGGAAAAATTATTCATAACAACTTTCACAAAAAACATGAACCATGAAGAAAGGCACAGAATTCTGACCACTATTAACCTATTAACTATTTTGGAATAAACTTCGTAAATCTTAAGTCAAAGCATCTTCAAAACACATTTAAGACTGTCCATCAGACTGGGTTTCTATAAATCATAATACTAAGGATCATTTACTGAGTGATCATTATGTCATAGGTAGTTTATATATTTTTTATTTACTTTAGAACAATCCTCTGCTACTGCTAAGTCACTTCAGTTGTGTCTGACTCTGTGTGACTCCACAGATGGCAGCCCACCAGGCTCCCCTGTCCCTGGGATTCTCCAGACAAGAACACTGGAGTGGGCTGCCATTTCCTTCTCCAATCATGAAAAGTGAAGTCGCTCAGTTGTGTCTGACTCTTCGCGACCCCATGGACTGCAGCCCACCAGGCTCCTCCGTCCATGGGGTTTTCCAGGCAAGAGTACTGGAGTGGGGTGCCATTGCCTTCTCCACAACAGTCCTCTAGGTTGGATATTTACACCCCATACTTACAGATGAGGTTAGGTCTATACTCACTTCACCATTCTACCTTGCTGTTGCTCTCCCATCCCTTCCAACTCTAGACCAGAACTACTCAAGAGCATGTTCTAGAAATAAGGAACTTGTAAGAGAATGTAAGTCAACTCACTGCTTCCTTCACTGAGGAAGTTCTTATTACCAAAAAAAACATATATATATCTGCTTTGAGTTTAACAACATGCATAGTAAACACAGTTGATTCACATCTTGGCACAAGTTGCTTACATGTTTCTGCTATCATGGAGACATATTTATGGTACAATCATACGGAAAAAATGTGCAGTTTATATGTGGTATAATAATTATACAAGAAAAATGATTGTAAACACTGAAAAAAGAATTACTCGATTGGCAGCTGGCCTGCTCTTAAGAGTATCCCCTAGACACAGAGCCATCAGGCAAGCAGAGCTCACCGGAGATGGTCTGCTGTGCCATTGAGTGTAACAATGTAGAAAATCACGTTGGAGCGAGTATTGTGCTGAATGCTGTTTATGGCTGCAATGGCCCCTCCGAGCCTGTCTTCAGATGCAGCAATGACCACAGGAATCTCTTCTTCTCTCTCATCTACCACACGTTGGGGAGCATTTGCGATAAAGTCCACTGGCTGAGGCCCCACAATTCCTGAATCTGCAAAGAATGCACACAAGGAAGGTACTATTATACAATCTCAAAAGCTTTTCATACAGATCCCAACACATGAAAAGAGGTTAGCTGAGGGTTATGATACTTAGACCTCAATCTGTCTCATTACAAGTGAACCACACAGGCCAGAAATTGTGTGTTTTCCTGTATGTAACCAGGCCTTGGAAAAGCATTTAAAACAAAAACAGGCAGCAGATGGAATTATGATACACTACTGATAGGAATATAACAGGATCTTTTTAGACTGTATTTTGGCAATTTGTATCAAGAGCCTTAAACAGGTACATGGCCTCTGACCCAGTAATTCCCTTGTGTCTCTTAAGAACAAAACCTGAGAGGGAACCGAAAGTCATTAATTTTATTTGTAACTATGAAAACCTAGAAACAGACTAAAAAACAGTTGTTTTTCAAACCATGAATCATGTCCCAGAAGTATGCATGAAAATAATTTAGTGGATCACAATTAGAATGTGAGCAGGAAAACAAGCTTCTGAATTGGAACTGAAGAGTGACTTAGAGAATATCAGAATGCGTCACACATAGCAACTCCGAGTATTGTTTTGTAAACCTTCCTTCTTGCCTTTCATAGTATGTCCATTCATTTACTCATTCATCATGCACTGAACACTGAGCACTTACTATGTGCCAGGCAATACCTAGGCACTGGGTTTACAGCCATGAATAAAACAGTTGAATCTTTACCACTGTGATGGGCAGACAGACAATACGTACATGCATATGCTATATGGAACACATTCATATTGTGGGGCTGCCACCAAAAAAATCGCAGTCATTGCACCAAATGACTTTCTCCTAGAGCAAAAAGTAAACTATGTGGCATTAAATTTACATTTGAAGAGTTTTGTCTTGGTGACTTACTTAGGATATAATTAGGTGAAAAATCATGTCATGTGTAATTTATATTAATACACAGTATAATCTCAACTATATGGAAAGAATACACAGGAAAAAACTGGACGGTACAAACGGAAAATTTTAATATTCATATTTATCTCTAGGCAGTGAAATAATTTATTCAATGAATATTTATTAAGCACCTCCTATGTACCAGCCACAAATGCCCTCATGGAGCTTGAATACGGTTTATAAATGCTCCTACTATCAGGAGCATGCATTACTTTCTGTAAATACATACACACACACATACATATATACACACTATTATAAAACATGCTATCAGAGCATTAGTGAAAGTTAAGGGAAAGCTATTGGTCTTTTCATGCTCTGGTCAAGGATGGTGGTTAACAATTCAAAAATTATTTTTGACAAACCCTCTGAAGCCTCCAACATTTCTCAATACCAAGGCAGGGCAATATGTACAACTAATCTAAAATAACTGGCAGCAGAGTTATACAACAATGCTATTTTAAATCAGCTGAAGAGGTTTTATGGTTTTGTTTTACTACTAGAGTCCTGCTGATATGGTTCCACATGTTAAAGGAAAGTAACAGGTGACCAGACTGACAATCTAATTGTGAACAAAGTAGGCATCAAACACCAGCAACATTAACCTGTCACCTCTGAAGCCCTGCCCGACTCAAATGTCTGCAGATAACAGCCTATAGTGGCTCCTTTTTCTAAGGATTCCACTTTGATAAAAATTAGAATGATTTGATAATCTTTGGTGAGATCAAATGCTTAGCAAACAACTGCCCAGCAGGGAGGAGGGGAAGGCTGCTAGAGCACAATGAGTGCCACCTGCCTTTCTCAGAGTTACTAGTAGCTTCTGTAGGGCCAAGCAGAAAGCCTTCTTTTCTTTAAATCTAGTGATGTAACTTAGTGTGTGGAACACAGGGAATTCCGGGTCCTTAACAGACAGCAAGGCTTAAGTCAGGGTTCCCATACCTGAAACCTCATTCCTCAGCAAACTGCTCAGACCAAGGAAGTTATGATGCAAAACCAGTAAGAACAGAGCAACAGCCAGGACCAGGATGACGATGTTTACTGAAACACAGAGGAGAAAGCCCACATTACATCTCTTCACTTTTTGACCAAGGAAAAGATAAGACACAGTTTCCTCAGTGGCTCAGCAGAAAAGAATCTGCCTGCCAATGCCACACATCCGGGTTTGACCCCTGGGGCAGGAAGACCCCCTGGAAAAGGAAAGGGCAACCCACTCCAATATTCCTGCCTGGAAAATCCCATGGACAGAGGAGCCTGGTGGGACGTGACTCAGCAACTAAACAGCAACAAAATAACTGTAGAAAGACTTACCTTTACGAAAAGACATCCTTCTCTTCTGTCTTACATAAATATTAGTTATTAATCCTACAAAACAAAAACAAGCCCCCAAAGTCAGTAGGTACATTACAGTGGCCATCAAAATGCCTACGCTTTTATTCAGACAGAAACAAGAAGTAAATATATGATATATTCTGCCAGAAACTTGTTTTGAATTAACAGTTTCCAAGAACCCAACTTGAGATCTGAATTTTTTATGGCAGTCATAATAATAAAATATTTCCAATAACTTACAGCCTTGTATACCATATGCCACTAGACAAAAAGCTATTCTACCAGGAGGAATGCCTGGTAGAATTTAGGGGTCTAGGGGTCTAACCACTATGGAAACGTTTTCTGAATGAATTTCCACTTAGAATTCCTAATTAGACAGGGACTTAGTTGTCTATGATCAAATAAACTGAGGTCAACCTCATTGGTACAAAATATCACCTGTTTCAAACTGTATTCTATTAACTCATTTCTAAAGGCCTTTGAAAAGAAGAAAATATATTGAAGGGCTATTTAAAAAATTGGGACTCACAGGCCAGATTACAAATTTGGAGAAAATAATTCAGACTCCCAAAGTACACACAAGGCGAGGGTGGGATGATTTGAGAGAATAGTATTGAAACATGTACATTACCATATGTAAAAGAGATGACCAGTGCAAGTTCAATGCATGAAGCAGGGCACCCAAAGCCAGTGCTCTGGGACAACCCAGAGGGATAGGATAGGGAGGGAGGTGGGAGGGGGGTTCAGGATCCAGGGGGACATGTACCTGTGGCCGATTCATGTTGATGTATGGCAAAAACCATCACAATATTGTAAAGTAATTATCCTCCAATTAAAATTTTAAAAATACACATTCCTTCTCTCTCACTCTTCTTTCTAAAGCAGTACATGTAAAGTATACTATGTCAACAGCTTTCCTCTCTAAAGAATATATATCATTATATACCCTGAGCTATGTGTCTTTAGCTCCTCTTGAGAACTGAAACTGACCTATAAAGGTGGCAGACTGGGGGCTCCTCAGACAGTTCTATTGTCTGCCTGCTTGGAGCCAATTTCCATCAAGACTGAAGAAAATGATCTCACTTTAATGAATTTCATTTAATGAATAGTATAAAGGACAATGGTTTAGCTCAACAATGTCCAGCAACAATTACTTACAGGTAGTATCCTGATCAACAGGCACGAGTATTTGTGCTATAGCAACTGGCCAGACAGAAGAAAAACCCAATCCTAGCAGGTATTTGATGTACTTAAGTAGATTTGCATGGCAGAAACCATTTGCTCCAAAAATTCTTCCATGGTTATGTACATGCAAAATGCCAATTATTATGGAGTGTGTCTGATCCACAATTCCTTTCCTGGTGCAATTCCTGGTAATGGAATTCACTGATCTGGGTAGAAAGGATTCTCAAAGCCAAACTGTATGTACATGCAGGATGTGCAAAAATACTGACTATATTTCTGCTAGAGTACACAACTGTGTAAAACTTCATGAGTGATATTCACTTGTCCACTATGAAAATTAATATTTTGTTTAGAAATGATAAGACCTTCACATTCCCAAATCACTCAACACACACACGGCAGCTGTTCCCAGAAATATGGCTGAGGAAACCTAGAGGGAAGGAACACTTGATGTTTTTCAACTTGCTGGCTACATGCCCTAGTACCCACATTCTCAGCAGTCTTTTCTGCTTTCCCTCCTATTGCTATATACTCCCATGGAAGGCCATTCCACTCACGCTCTGCAACCTATCCTGCAATTGATTCTTTGGTGCAGCAACAGCAAACTCTTTCCCTCTCTGCTGGAACACACTCTCAGCAGCATATTATCATGCTCTGGTATCTTTCAGTTAATTAAAAAATAAAAAAGACATCACTTCTCAAATCCCAGTAGACCCATAGACCCATTTCTCTGCTCCCTCTCACACAAAAAGCTTGAAAGGATTGAAAGTCTCCAGCTCCAGTATCTTTCCTCCTGTCCTCTCTTTAGCCTCCTCCAACCAGACTTCTAGTCTTTTTCCATTCAAACTGGCTTTGTTGAGACTACAGAAGACCAAGGTCACCTTTTGGTCCTCTTACCCATCCCCTCAGAGACCATCAATAAAGCTTACCATCCCCCTCTTCAATTATGACATTATCTCATGTATTTGTTTCTTCATTCTGTCTTCCCTGCTCTTTGAGAACAGTGTACTCCAGGGAAAAGTGTATACTGGTTTATCCTTGCCATCTAAAACCATTTCTGGCAAAGGATAGTAGATATGTGATACTTGTTGAATGATCTTGTTAAACTAGGAGCAATGCTGGTTCTCAGCCCTGAAAGGGAACGTCATCTTTAAAAATGATCATGGAAACAAATTCCAATGGAGACCTCTCTGAAATCAAATCTGACAAAAGCAGTCTCCTTTTCCCATAATTATCTTTATAGATTAAATACCATAAAGTATCTACAGCAACTGCTACCCTGTAAAGTGCGTTTAAAGAAGGATAAGCAGAGTGATATGTCTACGGCTACATACAAGGGAAAGGGCTTAGTCTCCACCAGATTGAAAGGTGGAAAAGGTACTAAGGGTGTATATTCACTTTTTCTACCTCTTCATCTGGCTAGCTACTACTTGGCTTTCAGCAGTTAAGGGAGCCTCCCTCAAATCCCGCATTCAGTTGCATCTCCCCTGAGCTCTCACATATCCAGTGCTTCGCTACCCCAGAGTAATCCGGTTTATACTTCTGGGGTTACGTGGCTGTCCCCCTTCACACATTCTGGGCTTCAGGAAGGCAAAGGCCTGTTGGTCAGGGCCTTATCTTGTGCACGCACGCGCACACACACACAAAAGCTGCGGGGTGTATTTGCGGATTAATGAATGAGGGCGGCAACCACACACATCAACCTGCCCCTGGAGTGCCCACAATCCCAGCGTCTGTGAGTGACTGGTGCGCAACACAGCACAGAGGCCAGCGAACCAGTAGGGAACCCCCCGGCCCAGGTTTCCCACAACAGTTTCTCTCTGGAACGTGGGTCTTCCACCTTCCTCAGAATAAGGAGGAGGGGCTCAGCTTTTGAGAGAGACAGCGGCAGAGAGAGAGAGGCTGTGCGAATCCTCGGCGGTCTGAGTCTGTGAAGGGGCTAGAGCAGCCGCCGAGCAGTCTGGAGGCTCCCCGGGCTGGAGCTGCCCACACTGGTGCGAAGGGGCCGGCGAGAACCCCGCCCCGACAGGATACTCTTTCTCTGGACGAAGGGTTCTGGGGTAGTCCCCCTCTAAATTCCGGTGTCCCGCAGAGCACACGCTCGGCGGGCTCCCCGCCCAGGCTCCGAGACCCCGGGTTGGGGCTCCGGCCAGCCGTTCCCCTCGGACGCCGCCCGCGGCAGCCCTTACCTGCAGTCCGAGGAGGAGGAGGAGGAGCCGCTGCCCGCACCCCGGCCCGCCCCGCCAGCTCAGCGCCCCTGCCGCAGGCCCCGGGGCCCAGCCAGCCGCCGGACCGCCCGCGTCGCCTGCACCGCGGACCAAGCCCGCCCACCCGCTAGCTTCGCGGCCGCCGCGCAGCCCCACAGGCCCCCGCCCGTCGGCCGCTCGGGCCCCGAGGGCGTCGCACGGAGCAGGCGCCGCCGGGCAGCCCCACCGCTGGGGTCCTCGCCGGGAGAAGTCCGTCGCCATGGAGACGGGGCGCGCGCAGGCCGCAGTTTAGCAGCGCCCGCCCAGCCGAGGACAGTTTGGGGGACCGGGACCGCGGCTCCCAGCACCCAAGAGCGCTGACGGCGAGCCCTTCACGGGCGCGTGATGCCTCGACTCGGCTGCCACCGTCAGCATCTCAGCCCCCGCGGAGAGGGCGCCGGCCGACGGCCAGCTGCGAAAGCACAAGTCGCCTAGCGAGGGCACGGGGCGGGGCCTCGGGCCGACCGACATCCGCTTCCGGGGCCGCGGCCATCGCAACCCTCGACTCTGCAGGCCCGCGGAACTGGACCCGTCAGCAGAAGCTGACCCCGGGCCCTAGAGTCCCAGAGTCCCGGCTGCCCTCGCTCTGCCGCCCGCCTTCAGAACCAGACATGTTGGAGCATCTGAGCTACTGCCCACGCAAATGGTGAGGCCGCTGGCCGCCTGGGCCCTATGATCCCTGCACCCCGCTCGCGAGCCTGGCAGCTCCGCAGCCCTTGTCCGAGACCTACCCCGTGCGGCGCGGGTACCGAGTTGTACCTACCTGGTGCCCTTCTCTCTTTCTTCGAAGGGTGCCCCTCCCTGGGCTCCGTGAGGATGCTTCGGTTCCCCCGGGAAACCCAGAATGGCATTCCTTGCTTAGGTTCTTGGGGGAGCCCCATATGTTGGGAATGCCCTGGTGCCAAAGCTGTGAGGCCCTTGCAGTAATTTATCTCTTCGGTGGTGGAACCAACTCCTGCTTTGCTCTTCTTCACCTCTAGGATTACAAGGGCCAGAAGCTAGCTGAACAGATGTTTCAGGGAATTATTCTTTTTTCTGCAGTAAGTATTGGTTTTACATAATCTTTTCCACCCTCACCCCCAGCTTGACTGTGTTTTAATATACTTTCTTTGTCTTTAGATAGTTGGATTTATCTACGGGTACCTGGCTGAACAGTTCGGGTGGACTGTCTATATAGTTATGGCTGGATTTGCTTTTTCGTGTTTGGTAAGATATTTATGGCTTGGATGTTAGTGGCAAGTTAGGTTTTCTGAATTGGGTTATTTTGTTTGGATGTAGTACTGAGAATCCACACTACGTTTCAATGCCAGATAGCATCAGATGAGGTTAAGTTGCATAAAGCTTATTTCTTTTGGCAGTTGCTCCAAGCAGTAATCTTAAAAGTCAAAGCTAGAACTTAAGACGTTATGGTTTTCACATTGTTCCCTCCTCACCTTTCTTTTAGCTCTTAAAGCCGTGTGTAAACAATAAGGCTTGTTCTTACTTCAAGTATCTTGTCTGGGTGATGGCAGAGTTTTCATAGGAATGTCGGTTTCCTTGTTTTTACCTGTAGCAAAGGAGTCATTTGGGAACCAGGCATAATACATAATACTCTTTCAAGCTTCTAATGGCCATAATTGATTGATTTTCTGTTCTGACCCAGCTGACACTTCTCCATGGCCCATTTATCGCCGGCACCCCCTCAAGTGGTTACCTGTTCAAGACTCAAGCACAGAAGACAAGAAACCAGGGGAACGAAAAGTTAAGAGACATGCTAAAAATAATTGATTGGGATTTTCATGATTCAGCTTTACTGTTGTACCTGCTTTTGTTTTGTGTGACATGAGCTAAACTGTTTTCATACATAAAACATAAGCTAAAAACCACCTATGCTCAGCTGTGTGTAGATTTTGTTTTCTCCATATTTCATTTCTCTTTTGGGTTTTGATTTATAAATATTTTAGACCATCTCACAATCTTCCTCTGAAATGGAGAACAGAAAACAGAAGTATGCAAAGTTTCTTTCAGGTCTACAAAATAATGAGTAAAAGCTTCATAAATGACAGTACAATTTAACTATCAAGTTTTATAATTCATTATGGGTAGTCAGGCTGTTTTAATGTTTTCAATTAAAACTCAGTGCAATTCAATGTCTATAGAGTCTTTTGTTTATTGTTCTGCAAACATGACTACGAGTAAAAGCCAAAGTTAAAAGTTCATGGTTCTGAAAGTGTCAGCAAGAACCATTTCTATCTTCTTAAGCTACGAGGTCCTAATGTATGATTTCTTTTTTTTTTTTAAACAACAGCAAGCACCTGTGAAGAAACTTACTGATGTAAATTTTGTGTTAAAGTAATAGTTTGGTACCAGTAAAATAAGGCTGTTGCCAAGCAGAAAACATTTAATCTATGCTTTACCTAAGGTAGATCAAAATGAAAACCCAAGAAACTATAAATTACTTTCAAATTTTCCAGAGGGCTGAAGAGAAAAATGTTCTAACAGTCTTGTGTGAGGAATGCGAGTGCAAGGGTTATTACAAGTCATATTCTACTTCTTAATACCGGGATATAGGACTTCCAAACTTGAGTTTTTTAAAAAGGGAGTGAAGATCTTAATACACCAGAAGTCAGGAAAGGGTTTTTAAAAGGGGGAAGAAAAGTAAGACAGCAGAAATATAACCAAACATATCTATTAAAAATGTGATTACAAAGTTAAAGCTCCCAATAGGATTGAAAATCAAGTTACCTCATGTTCTCAAAATGACACCCAAAGGTTGAAAACAGGAGCAAGGATGTATTAAACAAATGCAAGCAGAAAGGAGTGGTAATAGTGAAAAAGTCAGAAATTTAATATCAGAAAGCATTACATGGGGCAAAGAGGTACATTTCATAGCTGCAAGATGTCAGTGAATGAATCATGCATTGAGTAAAATGTGAAATACATAAAGCAAAGACTGTTACATATACCAGAATTCAGCAAAGCTGCACTCTTGGTAGGAGACCAACACTCTGCCTTTCAGATTTTGATAGATTGAGGCAATATGAAGACTTTTGCACTTGTTCCACATGCCTGGAACACCGTCCCTTAGGTATACATGACTTGCTCTCTCATTCAGATCCCAACCCAGTGTGTGCATGCTAAGTCACTTCAGTCTTGTCTGACTCTGTGACCCTATGGACTGTAGGCTGCCAGGCTCCTCTCTCCATGGGATTCTCCAGGCAAGGATACTGGAATGTGCTGCCATGCCCTCCTCTAGGGGATCTTCCTGACCCAGGGATCGAACCCACATCTCCTGCATTGGCAGATGGGTTCTTTAGGACTGGTGCCACCTGGGAAGCCCTACACAGATGTCACTATAAAGAAGCATTTCCTACTATCCTATCAAAGGTTTGGGTATCATTCTGTATTTATTTTCATGGTATTTAATATATCTCAGTATATATTTGTTAATCATCCATCCCAGAACATAAGCTCCATGGGAACAGGAACCTTCTTGGGCTCACTGCTTTTTGCTTAGTACAAGAGTACATGACACATAGGCACTCCATCATATTTACTAGATGAATACAGAGCTGTGCTGTCCAATATGGTGCTACTAGTCATGTGTGTCTTAAGTTTAATTAAAAATTGGGTTCCTCAGGACTTCCCTGGCCATCTAATGCTTAAGACTCTTTCCAGGGCAGGGGGTGTGGGAAGGGGGTGGGGGTTGGGGAATTAGATCCCATATGTAGCATGGCACATCCAAACAAAATTTTTTTTTTAAATTGAGTTTCTCAACCAGCCACATGGCAAAGACTCAACAGGTTTTATATGACTAGTGGCTACCATATTAGTGCAGATGTAGAACATTTCCACTATTTAGTGAAGAAGTGATTCTGCCTGTGAGTAAGAGAATTCATCTTTACTGAATGCACATAGGGCCATTCCAATAATGGATCATGTACTGAGCTATAGGAAAAAACGATTCCAAGAAATAGAGGTTGTGCAGGTCATATTTACTAACACTGCAATGTAGCTGGAGCAAGGAGGAAATTTCTTGGCTTTGGAAATACATTGAAATTAAAAAATACTTTTAAAAGAGTAAGTCAAAACATGAATTCTTGACTATTTACAAACTAATGTCAAATAAAACATCAAAAGTCTCTCAAATGTGGCCAAAGACATGCTGAAAGGAAAATTTAGTCTTAAAACTGTGTTTTAAAATTAAAGCTGAAAAATGATTAGGCACTCAAGAAAAAAACAAAACAACAGAAGCATAAAAACTGACTTAAAAATATATAGAATGGGACTAAAAATGTATGAGGGAATATATATAACTTTACACAAGTAAGTTAGAAAACCTCAGTACAACTCAAGTTGACTTCCCAAGAAAGATTAAGGATCTCTAAAACGTGCAAGACATGGTAAATAGCTCAGAAAGACCCAAAACAGTTTGCCAAAAATTTGTCCCCAGCTGGGCACTGGGATCAGATGGTTTTAGAGGTGTGTTGTAACAAACCCTTCAAAAAAAAATTAAGAAGCTTCAGAAATTAGGCCATGAACATTGGCCTAGTACTTGGCACATAATAAAAACTAAATAAAAGTCTTTTAGGGGACTAGAAAGGGAACATTATTTTATGTATGTGTGTAATTTTCAAAAATGGTATAGAGTCCTGCATATACTAATCAAAACTTTTATTTTATAAAAGCTACTTGCTAGATGGGCATTATACCTTATTAAACAACAAATAAAATATGTGTATGCAATTATACATTTAAAAAAAGGGAAGACAGTCGATATCTTGATGTATAAGAAGACAAATTTCAGGAGACAAATCTGTCCAACATAACTAAAAGAATCTAGACGTTATTACTTAAAAATCACTGAATTAGAAAAGGTATTAAGTGTTTAACAGATGTTTCTACTGATGGAAAAATTAATCTTAAAAAAAAAAAAAACCTCAGTCTGCAAAAACATTGATTTACAAGGACAAAATACCTCCTACTTTCAATTCTTGTATACCTTGAGTGAGGTCCATATTAAATGGAAATATAATGTTAAATTACATTAATATGCTAAAAAAATTCAATTGCTCAGGTACTATATATAACTTCATATCTTTAAATGTACTCCCAGAATTATATAAAAATAATTTATCAACTGCTACTTACAGTTATTAATAGTAAAAAGTAATATCACTAGATATGTCATTTTTTCCCCTATTGCTTTTATCACTATAGTATAATGTAGAACTTCCAATCCAGAATGTTTTGTCTCAGTATTCAAGCTCATAAGTACCTTAAAAAAATAGTTCTAGGTATCATGTTGGTTTAAGGCTCAGTAAACAGTAATCAAACAAATATCTTAAAATAGATTTTTTTTCTTCATAAAGAGAATAAGATAGCCAAGGGTTTTTTTTTTTTTTCTTTTGTAAGCTTGCTTCAATATTACTGTTTTGTCCAATTTTTTTCTAGTTAAAAAGCCAACAAGATAAACGGATGGTGAATGGCCTCCAATCATTGTTATAGGTTTGTTTGTATTTGTTTAAGCCAAAAACCTTTGAAAATAGTTTTATTCTGGCAGCATATTAGATAAATTCTCAAAAATTCACATTTTCTTCAAAAAATTTTAACTGGCGAGCCTTCACACTGTAAGTCACATACTTTTCACCCATGTGCTCCTGCAAATGTACCTATTTGGGGAACATAAAAAAAAAAAATCAGTATATAGTAGAAAAAATATTTCTATAGTCTTAAAAGGGGTATTCTAAGCCACAATACCAGGGTTGAAACCTTATGGGAGAATACATAGCTATAGTTATGTTTACATAAAAATGTAAACTGTCAAGATATCAAAAAATAAGTCATAAGAAATACAAGATAACAAGGACATTATACATTAACAAAAGAATCAATACAGCAGGAAGATATAATAATTATAAGCAATTATGTACCTAATAACAGATGATCAAAATATATGATGCCAAACTTCACAGAATTAAAGGAAAAAGAAGTTCTATAAATAATAGTTGGAAACTTCAATACATACTCTCAATAATGGACAGCACAACCAGACAGAAGAAAAGAAAACAAGACTTGAAAAATGGAAAAGCTAACTAGATCTAACAGACATATAAGAAACATTCTACCCAAGAATAATAGGATACACATTCTTCTCAAGTGCACAAGAAACATTTTCCAGTTGAGACATATATAGTAGGCCACAAATTTATGTCTCAATAGATTAAAAAGACAGATACACATACAAAGTATCTTCTCTGACCAAAACAGGATGAAGTTAGAAACCCATAACAGAAGGAAACTAGAAAACTCACTCATTTATGGAAATTAAACAACATACTCCAGTGCACCAAAGGAAAAAAAAATCACAAAGGAAACTTAAGATATTTAGAGACAAATGAAAATTAGAAAATACCAAAACTTAGGCGATACACCAAAAGCAATGCTAAGGAAACAATTTATAGCTATAAAATGCTTATGTTAGAAAAAGATTTCAAGTCAACAACCTAACTTTATAAACTAAAGTAGTAGAAAAAGAACGAATTAAACTTAAAAGTAGCCAAAGGAAGGAAATAATAAAGATTAGAGCTGAGAAAAATATAACAGAGAACAGAAAATTAGAGAAAAATCAATAAAACGAAAAGTTGGTTCTCAGAAGACGAACAAAATTGACAAACCTTTAGCTATACTAAGGGAAAAAAAAGACTCAAATTACTAAAATCTGAAATGGATTTGGGACATTACCACCACTCTAATGAAAAGAAATGAAAAGGATTCTAAGGGATACTATGAACAATTGTATGTCAACAAGTTGCATAATCTAGACAAAATGGACAAATTCCAAGAAACGTAAAACCTATCGAAACTGAATCACGAAGAAATAGAAAATCTGAATATACCATAACTAACAAGGAAACTGAATCAGTAATCTAAACCTGCTAACAAGGAAAGGTGCTGGAACTTTGCTGCTGAATTCTGCCAAACATGTGGACAGGAACTGTTTTCAGCCCTTCTCAAATTCTTCTGAGAGTTAAGGAGGAGGGAACAGTTCCTGGCTCATTCATGAGGCCAGCATTGCCCTGGTGCTAGGGCCAGACAGGGAGACTACAGGAAAAGAAAAATATAAACGTGTATTCCTTATGACCATTGATGTAAAAATCTTCAACAAAATACTAGATGATTAAGATGTTCACAAGAGATACTGGTTTTATGTTTCTTTCATGTTAGTGTCCTTGTTGGGTTTTGACATCACAGTTCTGGTTTTCTGGAGAAATGGAAATTTTCCCTTCTTTTTCTGTTTTCTAAGGAATTTGTGTAGGATTTGTGTTATTTCTTCCTTAGATGATTGGAAGAATTCACCAGCAAAGCCATCTGGGCCTGAAGTTTTCTATACAGGAGAGTTTTACTTTTCCTAGATGCTACGTTTAGGCTTTGTATCAAGGCTTAGTTAAATTCATAGACACAGATGTTAGAATGGTAGCTCCCAGGAGCTGGTAGGGAAAATGGGGAGTTTTTGCTTAATTGGCACAGAGTTTCAGTTTTGCAAAATGAAAGTAGTTCTAGAAATGGATGGGTAATATTTGCACAATTATGTAAAATATACTTAAGGCCACTGAGTTCAGTTCAGTCTCTCAGTCAGGTCTAACTCTTTGTGACCCTATGGACTGCAGCAATGAACCAAATACTTAAGAATGATTAAAATGATAAATTTGAAGTTAAGTGTATTTTACTATGATTAAAAAACCAGCATGTGTATAATGCACTGTTGAACCTATAGAGAAATGTAACATATTTACAGAATTAAAAACAGACTCCTAAACAACCATCTTTATAGAAATAAAAAAGATTAAAAAGGATTTCTATTAATAATTGCCAATTATGATAACTTTGCTTTTGAACTGTGGTGTTGGAGAAGACTCTTGAAAGTCCCTTGGACTGCAAGGAGATCCAACCAGTCCATTCTAAAGGAGATCAGTCCTGGGTGTTCTTTGGAAGGAATGATGCTAAACCTGAAACTCCTATACTTTGGCCACCTCATGCTAAGAGCTGACTCATTGGAAAAGACTCTGATGCTGGGAGGGATTGGGGGGCAGGAGGAGAAGGGGACAACAGAGGATTAGATGACTGGATGGCATCACTGACTCGATGGACATGAGTCTAAGTGAACTCCGGGAGTGGGTGATGGACAGGGAGGCCTGGCATGCTGCGATTCATGGGGTCACAAAGAGTCGGACACGACTGAGTGACTGAACTGATGGATAACTTCGCTGAAATGGACAAATTCCAAGAAAGACACAGATTTTAGAAACAGAACAACAATCTGAATACAGTAAGGCACTGAATTCACTAACAAAAAACTACTCACAAAGAAAAGCCCGAGGACTTCCCTGGTGGTCCAGTAGTTAAGACTCCATCCACAATGCCAGTGCAGGGTGTGAGGGTTCAATCCCTGGTTGGGGAACTAAGATCCCACATGCCATGCAAGATGGCCAAAATACACACACACACACA
This sequence comes from Aepyceros melampus, assembly GCA_006408695.1. Taxonomy (NCBI): domain Eukaryota; kingdom Metazoa; phylum Chordata; class Mammalia; order Artiodactyla; family Bovidae; genus Aepyceros; species Aepyceros melampus. Next base: position 83,518 of record SJXQ01009138.1, read on the forward strand.
CACACACACACACACACACATCCCACATGCCATGCAAGATGGCCAAAATACACACACACACACACACACACACACACACACACATCCCACATGCCATGCAAGATGGCCAAAATACACACACACACACACACACACACACACACACATGTGTGACTAAACACGTTGTGTTTAGTCACTCAGTCATGTCAGACTCTTTGCGATCCCATAGACTGTAGCCCACCAAGCTCCTTTTGGAATTCTCCTCCATGGGAATTCTCCAGGCAAGAATACCGGAGTGGGTTGCCATGCCCTCCTCCAGGGGATCTTCCTAACCTAGGGATCAAACCCAGGTTTCCCGCATTGCAGGCAGATTCTTTACCATCTGAGCCACCAGGGAAGCCCATATATATATTCATATATATAAGAAAAGCCCAGGCCCAAATCCCAGATAGTTTCATTGGTGAATTCTATCGCAAACATTTCAAAAAGAATTAACACCAGTTCTTCACTAATTCTTCCCCCAAAAGATGAGGGAACACGCCCCAACTCATTCTGAGGCGAGTATTGCCCTGATAACAAAACCAATAAAAAAATATCATGAGCAAAGAAAACTGAAGACCAATATCATGTGAACACCAACACAAAAACGCTCAACAAAATACTAGAAACGACTCTAGGAACATCTAAGAAGCAGTATAGACCATGACCAAGTAGGATTTATCTCAGGAATATAAGGATGGTTTAACATCCAAAAACAAATTAATGTAACACACCACATAAACAAACACAAAAACCAAAAACCACAAACATGATCACCTAAAGAGAAAGCATTTGACATGCTGGACTGGAAGAAACACAAGCTGGAATCAAGATTGCCGGAAGAAATATCAATAACCTCAGATATGCAGATGACACCACCCTTATGGCAGAAAGTGAAGAAGAACTAAAAAGCCTCTTGATGAAAGTGAAAGAGGAGAGTGAAAAAGCTGGCTTAAAGCTCAACATTCAGAAAATGAAGATCATGGCATCCGGTCCCATCACTTCATGGGAAATAGATGGGGAAACAGTGGAAACAGTATCAGACTTTATTTTTTGGGGCTCCAAAATCACTGCAGATGGTGACTGCAACTGAACTGAATACCTTTTCATGATAAAAACACTCAGCAAACCAGAAATAGATGGGACCTTCACCTCCAAAATATAAAATAAATAAAATACCATAGTGAATAAAACAAAATAAAATTAAAATAAAATCCTTAAAAAAGGAGGGGGACCTTCTTCAACCTGAAAAAGAATATCTAAAAACTGATAGTTAACGTCATAATTAATCAAGACTGCTGCATCTAAGATCAGAAACAAGATAAGGATGTTTACTCTCACCACTTCTATTCAACACTGTCCTGGAGGTTCTAGCCAGGGCAATATGATTCAGCAATTTCCACCCCAGGAAGATACCCAAGAAAAATGAAAACATATGTCCACACAAAAACTTGTACACAGATGTTCATAACATTATTCACAACAGGCAGTAAGTGGCAACAATCTAACTGTCCATCACCTGGTGAATAGACACACATGTGGCACAGCCACGTTCAGCCATATGAAAGAATGAGTTTCCCATGTGCTACAACATGGGTGATTCTTGAAAACATGTAAGCTAAATGAAGGAAATCAATCACAAAAGACCACATAGCTTTTTACAATTCTACTTCAACGAAATGTCCAGAATAGGCAAATCTACAGAGAGAAATATTAGAGGTGAAGGGCCTAGGGGACAATGGGGAACGACTACCAGTGGGTACAGGGCTCTCCCGGGAGGAATTAAATGTTCTAGCATTGACTGCGGTGGCAAATGGGTAAAATGTATGGTTTTGTTAATTATAATCCAAAAGGCCAGCACAAAAATTCCATAGCATAAGCAGCTGACACGGCTAAAGTTTGGATACTCACCTCTCTTTCCAATTCATCCTCTCTTCCAAAATAGCATACACCTGCTCTAAAAGCTGAATCCCCAGGCCCCGAATTACATCAGCTCTTAAGACTTCAACTATTCTTCGGATTTTTTCAGAACCTGGCATGATAGCTAAAAAGCAACAACAGGGGAAAATGAACTTTCACCACTTCAGCAAGAACAGAATTTTTTTTTTAAATCTTGTCAAGATTCTTTTCACTTTGACAAGAGTTTGGTTTAATGACTTCATGTATTTTTAATGACTGAACTTATGCTTCATATCTCATTACCATCTCCTAAAACTAAAAACTGCAATTGTCTAATTTGAAGAAAATGAAAAATTCCAAACATGTATTTATTTACATTTATTGTTAAAAATAAAATTTCATGCAACTTTTCGGGAACACAACTATTACATAAAATAAGATATATTTTTATCCAAAGGAAATATCCAAAGGAAATTAAAAAAACAAAATAAATTTGCAAACATTAGATCTCTAGTTTGATACACTTCTCCAGTAAACATATGCTCTCCAGTCTGGTATAAAACAATAAACTGACCACCTGAAGGTAGCTCTTTAAAATGGAGTTCCTCTGCCTCTTCTGCAACTTTCCCATGAAGTATTAGCGTGTCCCGATACTTCCGATGAAGTTTAAATTCTGACACTGGATCTGGTACTGGGAGATCTTCATAGCTCTCTTTAGAGTTCAACTTCAGAGTCTGAGTCATCAATTGTACCAAGTCAGTCATTTCATTTGTATGACCTTTACTGGGAAGAAGAGGAAAAAAAAATGCTTCATGCCAATTTTTCACTGGAAATTAAGAAGTTCAGCTTCCCAATGAACAAGTAAGTTCTTACAGACAGACCCCTCCACAAATAAGTATAAACTCTGGACAAAATACAAAAGTTAACTATGAGGGCAATGGAGAATGTATAAAATTTACAAACAGATTCTGGAGGGGAGTTAATACTTTTAGCCTAAGGACAGGCCATATGGAGCCAAAGTACAAAAAAGAAAAAAAAAAAAAAAAAAAAAAAAACCCAGTCTTTTTTACCTGCAAAACAACGTACCAGAGCTCAAGACCACCACCGCCACTAGAAAGTAAGTAAGGAGTCTTGGAAAGGAGAGAGCCAAAAAGAAAAGGTGCCTGTTTCTGTGTATAAATTCTGCCCAACTATTTCTAAGTAATTTAACTATATACAAGCACAAAGTTCAAGAATATTTAAAGAAAGATAAAAATATCAGCACCTAATGGGATAAAATTAACAATGTCTGGACCAAGTCAAAAATACCAGATAATCCAAAGCAGGAAAACAGCACACAGTTGTGAAGAAAAAAAATCAATTAATAGGTGCTAAGTCACTTCAGTCATGTCTGACTCTGTGCGACCCCATAGAACGCAGCCCACCAGGCTCCCCTGTCCCCGGGATTCTCCAGGCAAGAACACTGGAGAAGGTTGCCATTTCCTTCTCCAATGCATGAAAGTGAAAAGTGAAAGTGAAGTCGCTCAGTCGTGTCCAACTCTCAGCAACCCCATGGAGCCTTCCAGGCTCCTCCGTCCATGGGATTTTCCAGGCAAGAGTACTGGAGTGGGGTGCCATTGCCTTCTCCTCAATTAATAGAAACAGATCCAAAAGTGACACAAGTGACAATTAGTAAACAAAAGATATTAAAGAGGTTATTAAAAATTTATTCCATATGACCAACAGAGAGGAAGCATTAGCATGTTAAGGAAAGGCAATGAAGATATAAATAAGACCCAAACTGAATTACAAATGATAAGTACAATGTGTTCAATACATCAGATGGGATTAACAAGTTAGATACTGCTGAAGATTAAACTTAAAGAGAGAGCAATAGAATCTATGAAAATTGGAACAGATGGGAATTCCTGGCAGTCCAGTGGTTAGGACACTGTGCTTTCACTGCCAAGGGTGCAGGTTCAATCCCTGGTCAGGAAACTTAGATCCCACAAGCTAAGCGACATGACCAAAAAGAAAAAAAAAAAAGAAGGGGGCAGTGCGGGGGATAGAGAAAAAAAGGTCTAGAAAATAAATGAACATCATCAGTGAGCTACGGGATAACTTTCACTTCAGACAGTGCGAGAGACCCGGGTTCAATTCTTGGGTTGGGAAGATCCCCTGGAGAAGGAAATGGCAATCCACTCCAGTATATTGCCTGGAAAATCCCATGGACAGAGGAGCCTGGAAGGCTACAGTCCACTGGGTTGCAAAGAGTTGGACACGACTGAGCGACTTCACTTCAATTCACTTCAATTCTTCAGTTCAGCTCAGTTCAATGCTCAGTCGTGTCTGCCTCTTTGCAACCCCATGGAATGCAGCACGCCAGGCCTCCCTGTCCATCCCCAACTCTAATATACATGTAGGATCCTCAGGAGGGCAGGAGGGGGTCCAAAAAAATATTTGAGGAAATAATGGCCAAATTGATAAAAACTAAAGCCACAGATCTAAAAAGACATTTTATAAGAATTCTGAATGAAAATCAGATATGTGCACTGAAAGAGAACTTTAGTCCCAGCACATACCAAAACCATTTACAACATTATTAATGACAGTACTATAGGTCTGAACGCTGTTATAAAGATACATTTAAAATGAATTTACAAACAAATGGGACTTGAGCAAACTTATAAGCTTTTGTACAGCAAAGGAAACCATAAAAAAAGAACAGATACTACAGATTAGGGAAAAATATTTGCAAACAATGTGACCAACAAGGGATTAATTTCCAAAATACATAAACAGCTCATACAATTCAATAACAACAATAACAAAACCCAGTAGAAAAATGGGTAGAAAACCGAAATAGACATTTCTTTAAGGAAGGGATACAGATGGTCAACAGGCATATGAAAAGATGTTCATCATTGCTAATTATTACAGAAATGAAAATAAAACTACGATACCACCTAACACCAGTCAGAATGGCCATCATTAAAAAGTATACATATAATAAATGTTGGAGAGGGTGTAGAGAAAAGGAAACTCTCTTACACTGTTGGTACGAATGTAAATTGGTGCAGCCACTGTGGAAAGCAGGATGGAGGTTCCTCAAAAAACTAAAAACTGAGTTGTCATATGGTCCAACAATCCCTCTCCTAGGCATATACCTATACAAAACTATAATTCAAAAAGATACATGTACCCTTATGTTCAAAGCAGCACTATTTACAATAGCCATGGCATGGAGACAATCTAGATGTCCACTGAGAGATGAACAAAGAAGATGCGAGGCAGTTACTGAGCCATTAAAAAGAATGAAATAATGCCATCTGAAGCAATATATATGGCTTATCATACTAGTGAAGTAAGTCAAAAGAGAAGGACAAATACCATATGACATCACTGACTTGTGAAACCTAAAATATGACACAGATGAACACACCGTGAAACAGAAACAGACTCCAAGACAGAGAACAGACGTGTGGCTGCCACAGGGGCAGGGGGTTTGGGAGAGAAGGACTAGGAGTTTGAGCTTAGCAGATGTAAACTATCACACATAGGGTGGGTAAACAAGCATGGACATATAGGATGGATTACTACTATCTGGCACAGGGAACTATAGTCTGTTCCTGTGGTAAACCATAGTGGAAGAGAATGTGAGAAAGAATATACATACGTATCACTGAGTGACTTTGCTGTACATCAGAAATTAACACAATATTGTAAAGTAACTATACATCAATAAAAAAATTTTAAGTTAGAGATAAAATGAATTCAAATAGAACCAACTTATGAAGAGAGATAAAAAGATAAGAACTTACCCTTCCCTGGAATCCCCATCTGATTTATCAGTTGAACTTGTAGAAGAACTTAACTCATCCTCTGAGAGACAATGGGTGTGTTTCCTTTCCTATTAATTTTGTGTGGAAAAACAAAATTTCACATGGCAACACAACCAGAATGTAACACATGGAACAGTCTTAGACGCAATGTCAAGACACATGGTGCACCTAGGTTCAATAACAGCAGAACTACTGGACAGAAAAAATTGAAGTTACTTCACCAAATCATGTCCTACATCACCCACAAAGTTCAGAAGCAAGCCCTAAAGAGCACCAAGGTGAAGTGTTATAAGGTCAGGGAAAGTCTCAGCTATGAGGACGAGAGGGGACAAACAATTCTGGTGTTTCAACTTCTAAGCAGAGGGCTGGTACCATAAGGAATGTTAGTGATTTAAACAAAACAGAATGCCACTTAAATTAAAAGTAACCTCAGTTTGCTCACATATGAGACTCTCTGTTAAATGCTTAAAAGGATTACCAGATATAATTATACACAAATGTTACAACTTTGGAAAACAGAGAGGACTATCTTAATTAATAAACAACTAAATCATAGACTATTGTTAAAGGGGAAAAAATCATTAAAGGACAGGAAGTTTCCTTTTTTAAAAATATAATTATATGCTCCTAGAAATAATGTTAAAAACTGGAATACAGAAAATTGAATAATTATTCTCAGGGTATGAATTATCACACAGAAAAGTGCATGTGGGTTGAACACCTTGCAATTACATATTCTGCCACCAGATGGTGCTCCTACATCATCCATCGGCCAAAAACTGAGGCACTTCAACACAAAAGGGAGACAAAGAAAGAATCCGCTAGCGAGACTAAAATCTGGCCAGGTCGTTTGGTATATTAACAGAGCAGTATAAGTAAAGTGTTGCCGAGTGGTAGCCATTTGGAAGTTTTATTTAAAAGACTACCTAAGGAAAAAAAAAAAAAAAAGACTACCTAAGATAGATATTAACTAGGCTGCCAGGTGTTTAGAAGAGTGCCTGAAAAATTCAAACCCTTAATGAAGCAAAATAAATTATTTTAATTATTATTGATGGGTTCTTTTCCCTATTAGAGGAAGTGTGAAAGATGTAACTTAAGTAGCACTGTTCCAGAAGTAGAGCTGGCACATATGAGGATTACCATACTAGGCTTGCCAGACGCAGACATGTCCACCTTTTCCCTTGGGACTATGTAATGTACCTGAGCAACACTGCAGTCGGAAGATGTCCTCCGAGCAGGGCTGAGGTGGTCTTCCTGTGGTTTCGCTGGTCCCGCTGGATCCAGAGAAGCTCTCCTCACTGTAGGGCCTGAAAAAAGTGACCACCCCCAGCAGTTCTTTGTGGTGGACTGGCCTCAACAGAAGAGCGCTTTGTACTGGGGTATGGAAGATCCTCCAGCAAGAGCCAGCCTAAAGGAACTCAGACAGCATATTCATCATCATTCTGGTGCTGGGGACACCTCAGCTCAAATCTCAGCTCCAGGTCTGTTAAGTGCCATGACCTTGGATAAGTTACTTAACCCCTCTGACCCTCAGTCTCTTCAGCTGAAAAATATGAAATGAATAACGCCCTCAAAATGCTTACCATAATGTTTGAGACACTGTCAGCATTCAATAATTGGAAACTGCTAGAATATGTTGCCTTTAGATAACAGTAATAGGAATAATCGCAGCCCTCAGCCCAGGGCAGCACCATTCTCCTGGCTTCCTCTCTCTGTTCCCGAGAAGAGAGCACTTCCTTGACCAACAGACTCTAAACATGGAAACAAATTAAACTCTCACTCGATTGCTTTCCTATCTGAAACTTCCCATGCCTTACTGCCATTCAAAGCCCTCTTGCTCTCTTTTTAGTATCCTTCTTCCTTTTAATAACACAAGTTCCAGATCCAATACTATGCTCATTTTTTAAAAGGCTTGACTAGGGAATTTCAAAAATTCTTCTGAATTGGTTTCCCAAATGGATTAATGATACTAGAAATTCCTAACACCTCACCATCAGTCCAGTGCTGTGTCTATGAGCCACACCAATAGCCTCCATTAGATGAAGGAAACAGAATAACTTTACCTGAGGGGAAGATCTCTTCCTGTGACTGCTTCAGTCGCCTCCTCTCTCTTGCTGATAATGGTCGCTCCTTTTAAGGAAAGTTCAAGTTACTTCCATTCCTACTCACTATTCTTTTCCTTTCTGGGGGCCACGCCACACAGCATGCAGGATCTAAGTTCCCTGAACAGGAATCAAACCCGCACGCCCTGCATTGGACGTGTGGAGTCTTAACCGCTGGACCACCAGGGATGTTTTCCCTATTCACTCTTCTTATAACACCTGCAATATAGGACATATCATCCGGCAATACAGGAGAGAGCACAGCACAAACCTTTAAGGAGTGTCCCTTTTTTCATTTTTAAAAATTAACTCATATACATATGTATCTTTGGCTGTGATGGGCCTTCACTGCTGTGCGGGCTTTTCTCTAGCTGCAGTGAGCGGGGGCTACTCTCTAGTTGTGTTACACAGGCTTCTCACTGCGGTGGCTTCTCTGGTTGCAAAGCACAGGTTCTAGGGCCCACAGGCTTCAATTGTTGTGCACAGAGGTACACGGGCTTCAGTAGTTGCGGCACACAGGCTTAGCTGCCCTATGGCATGTGGAATCTTCCCGGACCAGGGATCGAATCCATGTCCCCCACATTGGCAGGCTAATTCTTAACCACTGGACTACTTCCGTGAAGGGAAGTCTGGAGTGTCCATTTGAAACTAGTTCACATCAGGGTTACAACTACTTGCTAGGATGATCAGAGCCCTCGTTTCTAGGAAGAACTCATTTGTCTAAGGGGATATGGGAATTCTGCTTTCCTACACTCAGAATTTACTTGGTCTCCTTAATTAACTAGACATGACCAGCTCTGGAATGATAGAATCTGTCCAGTTCAATAAAAGCTTCTGTTGAGAATCACAAATTTGCACTTTCCAGTGTTTGGCAAAAAGCAGACCTAAGATGCTAAAGCTGAAACTCCAGGACTTTGGCCACCTCATGCGAAGAGTTGACTCATTGGAAAAGACTCTGATGCTGGGAGGGACTGGGGGCAGGAGGAGAAGGGGACGCCAGAGGATGAGATGGCTGGATGGCATCACTGACTTGATGGGCGTGCGTCTGAGTGAACTCCGGGAGTTGGTGATGGACAGGGAGGCCTGGCGTGCTGCGATTCATGGGGTCGCAAAGAGTCAGACATGACTGAGCGACTGAACTGAACTGAAGATGTTTTCATATAAAACCTCACAATATAAGCAGGGTTTATTTTACCAAAAAGCTTTATAGTAAAGTTTTTTTAAAAAAACCCAACATATACTCTCACAAACCTTTGATGATGCTATCTCACTGCCCCTCGAACTGTTCACAGATCCAGTGACCACTCTACTTTGGTTTTCAGCATCTTTTTGTGTTGATGTGCATTCCATTTTCCCAACAGTGGGAAGAGAAGGCAAAAGGCAAGGCGGAGTCTCTTGGAACTTAAATAATTAACAAAGAGGGGGAGATTATAAATTTCATATACTATCCACCTGCAAAGGTTGCCCATGGGTACATTTATGTATTTGTCAGAGATTCCCTCTAGAACTTTAAAGCATTGAATTTTGGGGGGAAAGAAACTCAGCCAAAAGTGAATGACCACTTAAGAAACCATACAGAGAGGGTGCCTGTGAAAGTTACTTCCAGAAATGAGAGGGTAACACGATCTCATGCAGAAGTTGAGGGAGAAACTATTCATTAACATGACATAGGAGGAATCAGAGATTCATCTTTGTTGGCCTGTTCCTTTAACTCTCAAAATGAACTGTCCATCCTTGCTAGAGAAGGTAAAATTCTTACTTTGCTTCCAACTCACTGACATTTAATAATTAATACTTAGCATTTCTACCTTTCTCCGTATGTTCCTCAGATTTTGTATGTACCTTTTTGGCACATCATTCTAAATAGAAATGTGTTTCACAAGCAGCAGCACAGTGGCTTATTTCAAAGAGATCTCTGCTGACCTGCCTCTTTTCCCCACTGTGCTCAGCGTGTTCTCTTTTCTTCTGCCGCCGCTGTCGAGACTGGGAAGGTTCAGACCCAGAGCTGTGTGGCTGTAAAGTTTGGTGGATTCTGTCCTGTCTTCCTGTAACACATTCACCAGCAACTTGATCCTTAAAAATAGAAAAATGAAATAAACAAACAAACAAAAAAAACCAAAGTAGAATAGTGAAACAGTCTTTTGAACTCCTAAATGGCCAAACCCTCCATATCTATTTTTAAAATTCAAAATGAAAGCAGGAACTGTCTTTCTCAAAATGAATGCTTATTTTCAGTGTTGATAGGCAAAGACAAAATGTTGGCATCAGTTATCTATGTATTCTGGGTTTTCTTCTCTTTTCCCAACTAAAAATAATTTTTTCAGTTACTCAGATTGTTATAACCTGAAACTTCCGATGTTCAATAAAAAATCTTTTTATACCTTTTAATAGGTTTTCTATTCAGAAAACTAACAAATGTTTTTAATATACACATACTTCCCAAGTAAACATTAGTTATATGGATATCCTCTGTAAACACCATGAAAACACCATGAGTTTGGATTTAGATGGAGTCACATCTCCCTAACCTTTGTTTCCTCATCTACAAATGGGTACAATGCTTCACATTGATCACGTGAATACTGGAGAATTAGAGGAGACTGGGCACTATAATACTTAAGACCACATCTAGCACATATTAGATGCTCAGAAATCAGGAGCAATTTCTAGCAGTTGTAAAGATAAAATAAATTAACTTTTAAATTATAAAGATCACCAAGACTTGATATTTTATTTGGATACCTGGTTTGAGAAACCAAACATTAAAATAAAATAGCTTCTTACATTAATTTTTAATTTTTAACTATCAGAATATCTAAGTTTTCAAGAAGATGGACACTGGTAATCAAATGTCATTTAATCAACACATTTTTATCAAAAAGCCCACTATGTGGTACATTTTAGAAAGAAAAAGGAACAATGTGATATGCTAGCTAAACAAAGATGTTACATGTTAGTCACTCAGTTGGGTCTGACTCTTAGTGACCCTATGGACTATGGACCACCAGGCTCCTCTGTCCATGGAATTCTCTAGGCAAGAATACTAGAGTGGGTAGTCATTCACTTCTCTAGGTGACCTTCCCAACCTAGAGGTTGAATCACGGTCTCCTGCGTTGCAGGCAAATTCTTTACCGTCTGAGCCAACAGGGCCCAGATAATAAAAAATGAGTGATTTAATTCTTAAAAGTGAAATAAATATTTCCTCTGCTGGTATTGAGTACAGAATATTTAAAGCTTACACATACAAGAGTAACTGTTCAAATGAATTAAGTTTTTCCATGAAATCCAATTGGTCTTAAAAAAAAGTCTTCCACTGTTATCAACAACAATACAATAATAACAACAAAAAAAGAAATGCCAGACATGAAATTCTATCAAGCAAAACAAAAAACCCTGCCCTCTAAAGCCTGATGTAAGAAACACAGTTATCAGGAACAAAACAAGAATATCAATTCTTATCACTTTTATTCAACAATGTACTACAGGTTCTAGCCAGGGCAATTAGACAAGAAAAAAGAAAGTAAGAAATACAGATTAAAAAGAAAACGGATCTCAATTTGCAGATGATGTGATATTGTGTTCAGAAAATTCTTAGAACTACAATATTAAAAGGTTATTAAACCAATAAATGAGTTAAGCAAGGCTGGAGGATAAAATTTTAATATATAAAAATTAATAATATTTCTATATCAAGCAATATACACTATGAAAATGAAATTATGAAAACAATTCCATTAACAATAGAATCAGAATTTAACAAAAAAAAGTACAAGACTGGGACTTTCCTGGTGGCCCAATGGTTGAGAGCCTGCCTTCCAGTTCAGGGGACACGGGTTCAATTGCTAACCAGGGAACTAAGATCCCACATTCTGGCTTTCTTTCTATCCACAGTTACCCATTCACTTGGAAGACTAAAGACGAATGATGCAGAAATAGGAACAAAACACACTAATGGAGAATTGCAAGTACCCTATAACAGGGCAAGGAAGGGATCTAAGAATTCCTCAGGTCCTATCCTTTCGTTCTGTTACATTCAAACTCTTACATGGAAATAGCAGATTTTCCTGAAAGCACAAGAACACAACACACATCTTTGTAACTGCACTGCTCAATCCTCTCTCTGAAACCAACACCTTGTGCATGTCACTCACCTGGTCTTTTGGTAAATTCTGGTCTTTGTTTAGGGGCTGCAGAGGCTTCACTGGGTCATTCCTGTCTCCAGTGACATAGTGAGAGGATGATGTGGGAATTCGGTTTCCAGGTAGAGCACCAGATTCACTGTTCTCCTGCAACATCTCCTTCACTTGAGAAATATTACATTTACCTCCCAGCTCATTAGAGGCATCTAGGTGCCGCGGTGGATTCTCCTGAACTAAGCTGTCAGTCACTGAGTCCCCCCTCTCTGTAGGTAAGATGTCAATATGCACCCTACTGACTGTGGCTGCTGAGTCTGCAGTATTGCTTATGTCTGGTTTGCAGGTGTGGTCTTTCAGACTTGTGGGTATCTTCAAGGGGCCAATGACTACAGGTTTCTCCTGGAACAAACGTTTGTCTTCACCCTGAGTAGAATATGCTTCCAAGTTATTATATACACCATATAAAAAATTTAACTCAAAATGGTGCTGCAAGTTCCTCAGGAAGTTAAATATGGAATAATCATAAGGCCCAACAATCCCACTCCAAGGTATATGCCCCCAAAACTAAAAGTACACACTCAAACAGGTATTTCTACACCAATGTTTATAGCAGCAGTATTCACAATGGCAAAAAGATGAAACAATCCAAATGGCCATTAGCAGGTGAATGATTAAATAAGTATGGTGTATACATATAATGGAATATCATAAAGCCATAGAAAGGAATGAAGTTCTGATAACATGCTACAATATAGTGGAATAAATTAGGAGCTAGACAGAGGAAAAAATGTGTATGATTCCATTTATATGAAGCACCTAAAATAGGCAAATTCAGAGACAGAAAGTAGGTTTCTGTCTGCCAGGGTTACCAGAGTTTGGGAGTAGGAGCATCAGGGAGCAAAATTTCTGTTTGGAATGATGAAAGGTTTTGGAAAATATGGTGAACGGTAGTACAACATTGTGAATGTAATTAAGACTACTGAATTGTATGCTTTAACATGGTACAAAATGAAATTAATTGGTTAAAAATGGTATAAATGGCAAATTTTACATTACATATGTAGGAGACACAGGTTCGACCCCTGGGTTGGGAAAATCCCCTGAAGAAGGAAATAGCAACCCACTTGAGCATTCTTGTCTGGGAAATCCCATGGACAGAGGAGCCTGGTGGGCTATAGTCCATGGGGTCACAAAGAGTTGGATACAACTTAGCAATTAAACAACAAATATTTTATGATAATACAAAATTGTGAATAGATCAATATGTAAATATATGAGCTAAAACTATAAAAATCCTATAAGCAAACACAGGCATATATTTTCATGACCTTGGATTTGGCAAGGGATTCTTAGATATGAGTATGGGCAACAAAAGAAAAAAATATATATCAGACTTCATCAAAATTGAAAATTGTGCATAAGAGGATATTATCCATTAAGATATTGAAAGGACAACTACAGAAGGAGATATATCTAAATCATATATCTAATGAGGGTCTAGTATTCATACTATAGAAAGAACTCTTAAGACTCAACCATTAAAAAAAAAAATCCAATTAAAAAATGGGCAAAGGACTTAATAGATATTTCTCCAAAGAAGGCTTTCAAATGGCCAAAAAGTTCTATATCATTAGTCAAGGGCAAATCAAAATTATAATAACATACCACTTCACATCCACTAGGATGGCTAGAATTGGAAAAATAGAAAATAACAAGAGTTGGTGAAGTTGAAGAGAAATTGGATTTCTCAGGAATTGCTGGTAAAAACGTAAAATGAAACTCTAAGGAAAAACAGTACGGTCATTCCTCAAAAAGTTAAACATCGGATTACCATGAAGTGAAGTGAAGTGAAGTCGCTCAGTCGTGGCCGACTCTTTGCGACCCCATGGGCTGTAGCCTACCAAGCTCCTCTGTCCATGGGATTTTCCAGGCAATAGTCCTGGAGTGGATTGCCATTTCCTTCTCCAGGGGATCTTCCCAACCCAGGGATCGAACCCGGGTCTCCCGCATTGTAGACAGACGCTTTACCATCTGAGCCACCAGGGAAGTCCATTCGGATTACCATATGACCCAGCAATTCCTTTCCTAGATATTACATCCAAAAGAATTAAAAAGATACTCAAACAAATATTGTACACAAGTGTTCGCAGCAATAGCCAAAAGATGAAAACAACCCAATATCTACCAGTGAATGAACGGATAAACAAATTGTGGTATACAAATACAATGGAGTACTATTCAGACATAAAAATAAATGAAGTATTGATACATGCTACCTGGATGAACCTCAAAAACATGTTAAGTGAAAGAAGCCAGATACAAAAGTTTACATATTGTAAACTTTTATATCAAACATTTATATCAAATATTCAGAACAGGCAAACCTGTACAAACAGAAGACACACTGGTGTTTTACAGGGTTGGACAGAGGAGGGAACGAGCAGTGACAACTTAATGAGCACGGGGCTTCCTTCTGGGTGGTGAAACTGTTTTGGAATGACGTGACAGAGCTGATGGCTACACAGTACTGTGAATATAATGAATGCAATTAACTGTTCACTGTGAAGTGGTTAAATTTATTTTATATAAATTTCACCTCAATTAAAAAAAACCTTCTTAAAGTTATTACAGCACTGACTTCACAAACATTTTATTAATAATAGGCATTTGATCACTTCCCCAGTATTTCTTCTTTATACTATAATATTAACAGAAACCTAATGAAACTTAATCATTTCACAGAGAATAACTAGCTTAGGCAACCTATCATTTTAATAATTTCCAGAACTCATATCCTTTAAAAAGATACATACCACTACATATGTCTTGGAGCTCTCAGAAAAGTGTGGTTGAGGGGGAACTACTTCATGACTTAATTCAGGCTTTCCAGGAACCACTGTGGCCACAGGCTTGGATTTAGAGTCACCATTTTTAACATTATTTTTGGAGGTTTTTCTTTATGAGGAAGAAAGAAGAAAAAGTTATTATTAATAAAATGAAGTTTAAAGGTTTCTATATATGTGAGGAAATGTGCATACATGTTACAACTCCTTTATAGAACTTCTCCTTTTTTTTTTTTTCTTTTTTGGCCACATGACATAGCTTGCAAGATCTTAGCTCCCTGACAAGAGACAGAACCTGGGACTCCTGCAGTGGACGTCTGGAATCCTAACCACTGGACCAGCAGGGAATTCCCATATAACTGCTCCTTTTATGGAGAAGAGTCTTCTAAAAACCAGGGAGCATTCAACAAAACACTTGACCAGTGATCTCCAAAAACAATGACGGTCGTGAAAAACAAAGAAACTAAGAAACTGTCAGAGACCCAAGTTGACTAATGAGAAATGAGGAGTAATATGGTATGTTGGACTGGATCCTGAAGCAAAAAGAAGGACATTGGTAGAAAAACTGGTGAAAGCCAAATAAAGTTTTAGTCAACATCAGATACTGATGCTTTCTTAGTTCTGACAAATGCACCATGGTAATATAGATGTTGATAGGGAACTGAGTGAGGGTTATATAGAAGCTCTCTGCTTTATCTCTGCAACTTTTCTGTAAATATAACACTGTTCTAAAATTTTACATCTATGAAAAATTGCCTCACAGTTAGAAATACCAGGATTATTTTCATCTTCAATTTTCATGTTTATAATAACACACAACTGCTTTGCCAAGTTTAAAAGTAAAAATGATTAGTATACTCAGTCTTCACTTGCAGAATAAATGTTTACAGGAATAATATCCCCAACTGTTTTACAATGGAGCTAAACCATTGGAGAATTCAAGGAGAGTCTGAAGACCAAAGGTACAGAAGGCCAAAGGTCTGCTGGTGGTAAATTATGGCAATGTAAACAAAAATATGGTCCTCCTTTATTCCCTGGGGCCTCTCTAACATTGCCTCCAAATTAACAAGTCAAAAGGCAGAGACTGTGAAGGTCTCTAAGTCTTAGATCCTGGAACAGCTATTTAGCGAAGGTAGGACCTGCAAGTCAAAGAATTCTATATGAGTGAAGAAGGAACCTTACAAAAGCCCTGTGAAATTTGAGTATTATTTTTAAAATGCGACTATTATCTTACACAGCACATAATGTAATAGGCTTCTTAGATGATCTGTCATTTTAATATGATTTGTAAAACACACATCCTTTTAAAGGACTCATACTCAATATGCTTTGGATCTCTCAGAGGAATGCGAAAGTGATTCCTCCAATGGTTTTCCAGATTTCTGAGTTTACCAATTAAGCAAATCTCAACACTTGTTTTCATCATGCAATTCTACTTCATGTTTTTAAAAACACTCACCATAAATTCTCACACATGAAAATTATAAAAACCACCCTCTTTTATTCCATCTATTTAGCCCAGCTATTTGCAAGGGAAATATCTTACGCCTTCGTGGCCTCCAGAAACAAGGATATTTGGCGCTTTATGTAAGGCTGCCTCAAGATGCTCCTCACAGAAGGTCTTTCTTCAGGTCTCTTGCTCAGCATAGTTCTTATCAGTTCTGCCAGCTCTGGGCTGAATCTTTTGGCATTGGTGGCAGCTACAAAGAGAAATCAAACCACAGGGATGACTAACAGTCTTAAGAAAAGTAAAAGACAGTAGAGATTTCCCAATGTACATTTTTAAAAATCATTATCCACAGGAGCAGAAAATAACCAGCATATTAGTTTATAGGAAGCTGACCTGACATCTTGGTTATAACAGCAAATTGTACGATTATAAAATTTATCTTTCAAACCAGCAATTCTACTTGAGGACTGTCTCCTTTATAAACAAGAGCATGAGTTCCTAAAGATTTAGATGCCAGGATATCCACTTCAGTGTTGTTCTTGTAGTAGTGAATGACTGGAAACAATATAAATGGCCATCTATAGCGTACTTGAGGAATAGAGCATGGGGGGTGTGTGTGTGTGTGTGTGTGTTTATGTGTATGTGATATAAATGGCCATCCATAGGGTACTTGGGGAATAGAGTATGATGTGTGTGTGTGTGCATGTGTGTGCACTCAGCCATGTCCAACTCTTTGCGACCCCACAGACTGTAGCCCACCAGGCTCCTCTGTCCATGGGACTTCCCAGGCAAGAATACTGCAGTGAGTTGCCATCTCCTACTCCAGGGAAATCTTCCAGATCCAGAGATTAAACCTGCGTCTCATGTTGTATGAAAGGAGAGAGAGTTAGCACTCCCCTTGGCAAGGATGGAAGAGGCTCTCGGGCCTGACAACACGCACACAGTTAAGGCATTGCCACCTACTTTGTGGCATCTAACCACTGTTTTTCCATTTCACGCCAGTCAGAATGGCTGCAATCCAAAAGTCTACAAGCAATAAATGCTGCAGAGGGTGTGGAGAAAAGGGAACCCTCTTACATTGTTGGTGGGAATGCAAACTAGCACAGCGACTGTGGAGAACAGTGTGGGGATTCCTTAAAAAACTGGAAATAGAACTGCCATTGACCCAGGAATCCCACTGCTGGGCATACACACCGAGGAAACCAGAATTGAAAGAGACACGTATACCCCAATGTTCATCGCAGCACTGTTATAATAGCCAGGACATGGAAGCAACCTAGATGTCCATCAGCAGACAAATGGATAAGAAAGCTGTGGTACATATACGCAATGGAGTATTACTCAGCCATTAAAAAGAATTCATTTGAATCAGTTCTAATGAGGTGGATGAAACTGGAGCCTATTATACAGAGTGAAGTAAGTCATAAAGAAAAACAACAGTACAGTATACTAATGCGTGTATATGGAATTTAGAGAGATGGTAACGATAATCCTGTATGCAAGACAGCAAAAGAGACACAGATGTATACAACAGTCTTTTTGACTCTGTGGGACAGGGCGAGGGTGGGATGATTTGGGAGAATGGAATTGAAATATCTTTAATACCATATGTGAAACGAATCGCCAGTCTAGGATCGATGCATGAGACAGGGTGCTCGGGGCTGGTACACTGGGACGACCCAGAGGGATGGTATGGGGAGGGAGGTGGGAGGGGGGTTCAGGATGAGGAACACGTGTACATCCATGGCAGATTCATGTTGATGTATGGCAAAACCAATACAATATTGTAAAGTAATTAGCCTCCAATTAAAATAAATAAATTTATATTAAAAATAAATTTTAAAAATAAAATAAAATAAACCTGCATCTCTTGCACTGGCAAGTGGATTCTTTACCACTAGTGCTACCTGGGAAGTTCCATACCCTCCTAATAAAATACCAGGTAGCCTTTAAAAAAATAAAAGACTGACAAATACCAACCTGGAAAGATGTCCCTCATATGTTAAGTCAGAAAAGCGGGTGTGTACAACAGTGTGTGTAGCCTGATTTCACTTCAGTTACTTTTTTAAATATACACACCCAGAGGAAAGTCCGTATAAAGACAGGGAAAGCCAGGAAGGGTATGCAACAAATGGTCACCAATGGTTATCTCCAAGGAATGGAAATGGATGATAACAGAGAGAAATTTCACCCTTTCCTTTTTGGTTCTTTAGTGGAATTATTAAGTAGTGGACGTAAAAAGCAAATTTTACTTTTTATGTGTTTTTTAATTTTTTCCAAATTAAAACATTAAATGTGTCTTGGTGTAATATTAAAATCAGTAAGTGATTCAGAGCCTCAAAACTTAAAGGGGTGTGGATGCCTGACACTGCAGACAGCAACAAATCTCATGAAATTCAAATATAAAATTTGTCACTCTAGCATCTATCTAGTGATTATAATGATTATCAAAGGAACAACAAGTTCAGACAGAGTAGACTCATTGTAAATGGGGTTCATTTAACCATAAGGTACTTAGGAGACACTACCAATAGCCTCAGGGCATCTGCACATCCTAAGGCTATAAGGTTGCGGTTTTCAAGAAGCCAATTCTTCAGACCCACTCAGCCACCTTAAATTAATATCAAGGAAAGATCAGTTCCTTCTCCTATAGTTCTACCTTCCCCACACATGGGACCCACCATTCTTAACTATCCACCCAATTATCCCTTTTACCAGTAGCTACTTTCAAAGTTAGATTAAATTAACCTTGCTCCATATATTAAAAACAATTAGTTCTAAAATATTCTTTACCTTTCCTTCAATAATCCGATAAACTAAAGAATTCATGTCTTTTGCATTGAAAGCATGCTTCAGGGTGGCCATTTCATAAACACAGCATCCCAGAGCCCAAACATCAGACTAGAAAAAAAAATTAGTAAATGGTGATATATCAGAATGCCTTATTTACATTTTCCTCTTTAAAAAAAAAAGACATTTTCCTTAAATTAATTCAGAGAATTCTTCTGACTTAATATTCTCATGGATTCTAAAATTATGAATACTGCCCTAGAGACAAGGTGAGCTGGCAGAAACAGCCCAATCCTACCTTGTAGTTGTAGGGTTTGTTTGAAAACAATTCAGGGCTCATATAGTACGGTGTGCCAATGAGGGTGCTAGCCATGTCACAGTGCTTCTCAAGCACTCGGGCAATTCCAAGGTCACCCACTTTGATGATATTTGTTCTTGTCAGGAAGACATTTTGGGTTTTTAGATCTCGGTGGAGGATGTGTTTTTCATGTAAATACTGAAGAAAAGAACATTGTATTCAATATAAATACACTTGTCAACTTATTTTTGACTTCTTATATACCATCAACAATTGTGTAAGTTAAAGAGCCTTACTTACCTACACATCAAAACACTATTGCTTTACAGTCTGTAAACAAAAGGTCTAATTTACAACTTTCCAAAGTAAGAAATTAAGTTCTGTGCATTAATTTGCCCAACTTCCTTCACAATTGTTCCCTGGTGCCTTGACAGTCATACCACCTAGCATTATATGGACCCAGTTAAAAAGCATGCTTTCAAACTGCCATTGAAGGTAGACAACTTAGACGAAGTTAGATGAACATTCCTCTCAGGCTCATGAAGTCTTCAGGTTAATAATGTTTTCAACTATAACAACATCACTTTTATTTTAGAGTGAAAAAACTTATATTTAAACACAGTAAATTCTGGACAAGTCAGACTAGTCCCAGAGTGACATTTCATGAACAGTCTCACTTTTGAAAATACATATATTAAAACACAAACGTATTTCACATTTCTACTAACTGCCACAGCAGAGTTAAAGCCCAAAGCCCCAGAGTTTAGGCACATTAATTAGCTCAACCACCATTCAGTATGATGCAGCTGACCAATAGATAACAAACACTGTCATTCTTTGGTTTTTCTCAATTAAAAGCCCTTAAAATGGATTTTGCTATAATATTTAAATGAATAGAGAACTATCTTCCCAGGCATCAGATAAAATCCATGTCTGCTTCAATATAGTATTTACTTATTCAGAAATATTCCAATGCTAAAGCAAGAGGGACTAGGTCATCATAAATGGAGTTTTTAAATGTTTTTTTCTTTTTTTTCATGAATAAATCTGGAGAGTCATTTCCCTAAAATCCCCCTAGCCATCCTTCTGTCACTTTGCAGCAAGTGAAATGCTCTGAATTCCGACAATACCTGCAGAGCCATGGCGATCTGAACAAACCACTCCACCACCTGACTCTCAGGCAGAAGCCTCCCTTTCTGCTCTTTGAGCTTTCGGTACAGATCACCTCTTCACAGAAGCCCATGACAATGTACAGCAAACCGTCCCCACCCTCCCACGACTCCTTGTAGGTGACAATGTTGGGATGCTTCAGCTGAGACAAGAGCTGAGCTTCCTGTTCAGCAGCTCGCCGCTCTCGGCTGGAGGCATTTCGGAGGTTCAGCTTTTTGATGACATACTGCAAAGAAAACACATGTTTTTACAATATGGAAACAAACATACAGTATTATAGATTCAAACATATTTAAGGTGTCTCCTAAGTGTCCTCAAAAAACAACCTTGTGGAGACTGCTACATAACCTATTTATTATTCACAAAGCACTAAATTGGGGAAAACATTTGTTATCATTAATGATACTTTTTACAGGTTAGACTTAGAGCAGGGTACGGGGTCACAAAAAAATTTACACTTTCCATCTGCATTTTACAATTTCATTAGTGGCTAAAAATGAGTCCACATTAATATACCACTGAATCAATCATAAAATCCGTAGAAGAGATTCTTTAACCTCTTAGTTCCTCCTACAAAGGTGCATAGAATATGACTTGAATATACATCTGCAGACAGAATGGGTCCATGGATTGCATTAGATTCTCAAAGGGATCCATGGTCCAATAAGGCTAAAAATCACTTATCCTCAATGTCCAAAACCATTCATACTTAAAAAAGTCAATGTCCTTCAGCACCTAATACATTGCCCTCAATCAGCTGATATACCAAACAATTCATTATTCAACAAACACCATGTGTTTTGCAAAATGTAAACTACTGCTCAAACGTGACATGCTATTATTACTGCCAATATCGCATCCTCAGCTCAAAAAATCCCCAGTCCTCATTGCCCAATGAATAAATCTCTTCTGCCTGCACTGGTGTTCCAGGCAGAGTGACCAGCACCTGAAACAAGGCAAAATAGGCAAGACGACCTTGTACTTATGGGGACATCTCCTCCCAGTTTGTCTGGGGCAGTCACATTGTCCTGGTGTAATTATTAATAGTGCCTCCTTTCAGTTTTCAAATTGTCCCAGTTTTCCCAGTACATTACATGCTCATCTTTTTTATAAACCATATTAAAGAAATGGTTCATTATCCTGAGGGTACCGGGATAAAGTGCAACATTAGAGGCACACTTTAGAATGCTCATTGAGACTGTAATGAAAGTGATGAATTGGAGAAGGGCGAGTATAATGGCAGGGAGGACAAGCCGGAGGCTACAGCCACAGCTTAACTAGAAATAATGATGTCCTGGATGGGAAAGGTACCCGTGGAGATGAAAAGAGGCCAGCTGGCTTAGTGGACAGACAAATAAGGTGGTGGGAATGAGGGAAGGGAAAGGGGGATCCCAGAATGACTCCCAGGTGTCCAGTTTGGGCAACAGGATGGTTGGTGGTGCTCCTCCCTGAAATGGGGACCGGGAGAGCAGGTTCGGAGGAAAGGTAATAAGCTGAGTTGTAAGAGTTCAATGGTCTCCAGGTCAGATGGAGTATGGGGCCGTTCACTGAAAGAGAAATTATTTCATTTCAGTCACTCAGTCGTGTCTGACTCTTTGCAACCCCATGGACTGCAGCATGACAGGCTTCCCTGTCCATCACCAACTCCCGGAGCTTACTCAAACTCATGTCCATCAAGTTGGTGATGTGATCCAACCACCGAATCCTCTGTCATCCCCTCCTCCTGCCTTCAATCTTTCCCAGCATCAGGGTCTTTTCAAATGAGTCAGTTCTTCCCATCAGGTGGCCAAAGTATTGGAGTTTCAGCTTAAGCATCAGTCTTTCCAATGAATATTCAGGATTTCCTTTAGGATGGACTGGTTGGATCTCTGAGGAGTCTAAGGGACTCTAAAGAGTCTTCTCCAATACCACAGTTCAAAAACATCAATTATTCAGCACTTAGCTTTCTTTATAGTCCAACTCTCACTTCTATACCAGAGAAGGCAATGGCACCCCACTCCAGTATTCTTGCCTGGAAAATCTCATGGATGGAGGAGCCTGGTAGGCTGCAGTCTGTGGGGTCGCTAAGAGTCGGACACAACTGAGGGACTTCACTTTCACTTTCACTTCATGCACTGGAGAAGGAAATGGCAACCCACTCCCGTGTTCTTGCCTGGAGAATCCCAGGGACAGGGGAGCCTGGGGGGCTGCCATCAATGGGATCACACAGAGTCGAACACAGCTGATGCGACTTAGCAGCAGCAGCAGCATATCCATACATGACTACTGGAAAAACCATAGCCTTGACTAGACTGACCTTTGTTGGCAAAGTAATGTCTCTGCTTTTGAATATGCTGTCTAGGTTGGTCATAACTTTTCTTCCAAGGAGTAAACATTTTTTAATTTCATGGCTGCAGTCACCATCTGCAGTGATTTTGGGCCCCCCAAAATAAAGTGTGTCACTGTTTCCACTCTTTTCTCATCTATTTGCCATGAAGTGAGGGGACCAGATGCCATGATCTTAGTTTTCTGAATGTTGAGTTTAAGCCAACTTTTTCACTCTCCTCTTTCACTTTCATCAAGAGGCTTTTTAGTTCTTTGCTTTCTGCCATAAGGATAGTGTCATTTGCATATCTGAGGTTATTGATATTTCTCTCAGCAATCTTGATTTCAGCCTGTGCTTTATCAAGCTTGGCATTCCTCATGATGTACTCTGCATGTAAGTTAAACAAGCAGGGCGACAATATACAGCCTTGATGTACTCCTTTCCCTATTTGGAACCAGTCTATTGTTCCATGTCCAGTTCTAACTGTTGCTTCTTGACCTGCATACAGATTACTCAAGAGGCAGGTAAGGTGGTCTAGCAGTCCCATCTCTTTCAGAATTTTCCACAGTTTGTGGTGATCCACAAGTCAAAGGCTTTGGCATAGTCAATAAAGCAGAAATAGACGTTTTTCTGGAATTCTCTTGCTTTTTCGATGATCCAACACATGTTGGCAATTTGATCTCTGGTTCCTCTGCCTTCTCTAAATCCAGCTTGAACATCTGGAAGTTCACAGTTCACATACTGTTGAAGCCTGGCTTGGAGAATTTTGAGCATTACTCTGCCAGCATGTGAGATGAGTGCAATTGGGCAGCAGTTTGACATTCCTTGTCATTGCCTTTCTTTGGGACTGAAATGAAAACTGAACTTTTCCAGACCTGTGGCCACTGCTGAGTTTTCCAAATTTGCTGGCATATTGAGTGCAGGACTTTCATAGCATCATCTTTTAGGATTTGGAAGAGCTCAACTGGAATTCCATCACCTCCACTAGCTTTGCTCAAAGTGATGCTTCCTAAGGCCCACTTGATTTCGCATTCCAGGATGTCTGCCTCTAGGTGAGTGATCACACCATCTTGGTTATCTGGGTCGTGAAGATCATTTTTGTATCGCTCTGTGTATTCTTGCCACCTCTCCTTAATATCTTCTGTTTCTGTTAGGTCCATACCATTTCTGTCCTTTATTGTGCCCATCTTTGCATGAAATATTCCCTTGGTATCTCTAATCTTCTTGAAGAAATCTCTAGTCTTTCCCATTCTATTGTTTTCCTCTGTTTCTTTGCACTGATCACTGAGGAAGGCTTTATCTCTCCTTGATATTCTTTGGAACTCTGTGTTCAAATGAGTATAGCTTTCATTTTCTCCTTTGCCTTTCACTTCTCTTCTTTTCACAGCTATTTGTAAGTCCTCCTCAGACAACCATTTTGACTTTTTGCATCAGGAGATGGCAAGAGTGAACATCAACATTTTAGGAATCAGTGAACTAAAATGGACTGGAATGGGTGAATTTAACTCAGATGACCATTATACCTACTACTGTGGGCAAGAATCCCTTAGAAGAAATGAAGTAGCCCTCACAGTCAACAAGAGTCTGAAACGCAGTACTTGGGTGCAATCTCAAAAATGACAGAATGATCTCAGTTCGTTTCCAAGGCAAATCATTCAATATCAGGGTAATCCAAGTCTACGCCCTGACCAATAATGCTGAAGAAGCTGAAGCTGACCAGATCTATGAAGACCTACAAGATCTTCTAGAACTAACACCCAAAAAAGATATCCTTTTCATTATAGGGGACTGGAATGCAAAAGTAGGAAGTCAAGAAATATCTGGAGTAACAGGCAACTTTGCCTTGGAGTACAAAACAAATCCGATCAAAGGGCTAACATGGTTTGGCCAACAGAAAGCACTGGTCACAGCAAACAGCCTCTTCCAGCAACACAAGAGAAGATGCCACACAGGGACATCACCAGACGGTCAACACCGAAACCAAATTGATTATATTCTTTGCAACCAAAGATGGAGAAGCTCTAGACAGTCAGCAAAAACAAGACCGGGAGCTGATTGTGGCTCAGATCATGAACTCCTTATTGCCAAATTCAGACTTAAATTGAACAAATAGGGCAAACCACTAGACCATTCAGGTATGACCTAAATCAAATCCCCTACAATTATACAGTGGAAGTTACAAATAGATGCAAGGTATTAGATCTGATAGACAAGAGTGCCTGAAGAACTACGGATAGAGGTCTGTGACATTGTACAGGAGGCAGGGATCAAGACCATTCCCCAAAAAAAGAAATGCAAAAAGGCAAAATGGCTGTCTGAAGAGGCCTTACAAATAGCTGAGAAAAGAAGAAAAGAAATACTTGCCAGGAATACTTGCCTTTAGGTCCTAGGAATGGATGCTCTCACGGAACTAAGGACAATTGGGGGAAAGTGTGCAGATTAAGAAAGCCAACTACGACTACAAAGAGAACGCCAGGGAGTTCGGGGCGCATATGACAGGAAGGGCTGTCCTAGTCTTGATGGTCTGGGACGATTTTCCTGAGGAAGTACCATCCGAGGTGCGAGGTGCGTCCCCTTCACACAAGCGGGGCTCAGCCCTCGGACGGCGCCTTCGGCGAATCCCTGCCTGCCCCCTTCCCTTGCCGGGCCCCAGCTCCGCCGACCTGCCTGCCGTCCTGCCGGTGCCTCACAAGCGTCACCTCCCCGTAGCTGCCTTTGCCCACGACACGCAAGTAGCAGTAGGCGGTCAGGGGCATGATCCTGGCGCCGACCCACCGTCGGGATGCGGCGGCAGCGGCGGGCGGGGCGGCGAGCGGCGGCGGGAGACTCCGCTCATGCCCGAGAGGATGTGGTGCCCGCGGCCCTGAGGCGCCCTTGCCCGGGCGCCAGAGCAGAGGCCCGACCCACCGCGACGCCGCTGCCATAGCGATCCCAGAGGCCGCAGCCCTGCGCATGCTCTGCGGCCTGGAGGACCTACCACAGAACTGAGGCGCCTAGCGGCCAGAGCGACCGCGCCAGATATGCGCGCGCACCCTTGGCCTCGGTTCTACTGAGGAACTTCCGGGTTACCTGCAACAATAGAACACAAACGCTTCCTGTTAGTGAGCGTTTATTTGCTTTAAAAGCTTTGCAGGTATTCCCTCCACAGGTACATATTTACTGACTGCTTGCCCTGTGCCATGCCGAAGAAGTCCCTGCCTTCCAGGAACTCACATTTCTATTAGGGGACTGAGGACAGACTAGATTCTACAAGTAACATTTGTTATATTTACTTTATCACGAGATAGCTAATGTATACATACAGCAGTCTGTCTTAATTTTTTGTGCATTGCAAAATTGGAGATATCAGTACACTTGGCTCCTAATAATTCAGCTTGCATATTGAGAACTGCAAAAGATATTCAGAAGGACTCCATTCAAACCCCTGCACTAAGTGACTTGACCAAATTTTTATATGGTTTCTAACAACTCAAGGCAGTATCCCTAGAAGACTGGCCCACTTAAATGGCCTGCTTGTGAAAGCTCAAAGCTGCCAAAAGAATTTTTCATTTGTTCCAACCAGTATCTCCCTTTCCTAAGACATTTACCTAACTAAAGTTAAAATTGTAAATCCTGTGTGTGTGTGTGTGTGTGTCTGCTTACAAACCCAGAGTGTCTTTCTTAAGGTCCTAAAATCCAAGTGAAGTGTAAGTTTTGGGGGTTTTTTTGGCTTATTTTTCCCAGTCTGGGGGAATGGGGTTGATATTGCCCCTGTTGAGAATGCATAATATAATGCATTCATGCTAAATTGCTTCAGTTGTGACTGACTCTCTGCAACTGTATGGACTGCAGCCCACCAGGCTCCTCTGTCCATGGGATTATCCAGGCAAGAATACTGGAGTGGGTCTCCATGGAATCTTCCCAACCCAGTGATCAAACACATGTCTTAACATCTAACCTGCATTGGCAGGCAGGTTCTTTTCCACTAGCAGCCACCTGAGAAGCCATTTTTGTTTTTGTTAAAAAATCAAAATCCAAGGACTTCCATGGTGGTCCAGTGGCTAAGACTGTTACAGAGTCCAAGCTCCATGTGCTCGCTGCACTGACAGGCCAATTAACTCAGAGATGAGGTGTGAAGGCAAGGAATACAACTTTATTCCAAAAGGCAGCTGACAGAGAAGATGGCAGACTTGTCCAGGTCTGGATGCCAGGTTCTTTTCTAGAACAAAGAGGAGGAGGAGTTGAAGAAGTAAAAACCATTATCTTGCAGATATCTCCTGGAATGGCCAGCATCTTGGTTGTTCAGTTGCTCAGTCGTGTTCGACTGTTTGTGATCCCATAGATTGAAACACACCAGGCTTCCCTGTCCATCATCTCCTGGAGCTTGCTCAAAATCATGTCTATTGAATTGGTGATGCCATCCAACCATTTCATCCTCTGTTGTCCCCTTCTCCTCCTGCCTTCAATCATTCCCAGTATCAAGGTCTTTTCTAATGAGTTGGCTCTTCACACCAGGTGGCCAAAGTATTGGAGCTTCAGCTTCAGCATCATAAAGCTGAAGAGAAAAAACCTGATTGCCAATGCAGGAGACATAAGAGATGTGGGATTGATCCCTGGCCAAGGAAGATCCCCTGGAACAGGGCATGGCAACCCACTCCAGTATTCTTGCTTGGAGAATTCCCATGGACAGAAAAGCCCAGTGATGAAAAACAAAGGTTAAAGTCAAAGAAACAGATCCACCTTGGAGTCACAATTGGCTCTTGGCTACAACAAGACTCTATGCTTCCAGTGCAGAGGGGCACACATTTGATCCCTGGTCAGGGCACTAGATCCTGCATGATGTAACTAAGAATTTGTGTGCCACAACTAAAAATCCAGTTATTAGAACTGTTAGGGGAAGCACATTGATCGAAACTGCCCACCCTGGCAGGCACCACAGTAACCACTTGCATGAGTTGTTTTACAACAGGCAGTCCTGGTAAGGAACACGGAACTAATAAGCCTCCACTAGCCAGAGGAGTTCAGGAAAGGTCAAAAGGAGACACCACCTGTATAACTACCTCCCAGAATCCTTCACTCTGGCATCCATCTTGGTTGAACAAAGTGTGCACCACCAGGAAGGACTCTGAGTCAGAATGATTGGCTAAGGACAACGTGGAAACTAATCCCATCATCATAAAACCCGAGACTGCAAGCCATGTGACAGAGCTGTTCTCCTGGGTTCCCTTACCCTACTGCTCTCCATCCAGGTGCCCTTTCCCAATAAAATCTCTTGCTTTGTCAGCTCATGTGTCTCCTCGGACAATTCATTTCTGAGTGTTAGACAAGAGGCCAGTTTCGGGCCCTGGAAGGGTCCCCCTTCCTGCAACAGAACTAAGACCTGGCAGAGCCAAATAAATAAATAACAATTAAAAATAAATACTAAAAAATTTCAAGTTAGTAAAATAAAAGAATCTTATAGTCTTTATTTTATTTTATTTTATTTTATTTTGGCCTCGCTGTGCAGCATGTGGGATCTTAGATCCCCAACCTGGGATGGAACCCATGCCCCCAGCTTGGAGTCTTAACCATTGGACTACCAGGGAAGGCCCAATTATCCATAATCTTTTGTGTTAGACTACATATCTTTTTTTCCAACAGAAAACTGTGTATTCTGGCTCCCCCTTACCTCATGAGGGCAGTTCCTCAGAGCTGAGAGGATGTCTTCCAGGCTATGGTCCACAGAAAGATTCCCTGAATAAATCTCAATTAAAAGGGGCTTCCCTGGTGGCTAAGTGGTAAAGAGTCCACCTGCCAGTGCAGGAGAAATGGGTTAGATCCCTGATCCGGGACGATCTCACATGCTTCAGAGAACCTGGGCCTGTGCTTCGCAACTACTGAGTCCACAAGCCACAACTACTGAAGCCCACGTGCCTAGAGCCCGTGCTCTGCAACAAGAGAAGCCACTGCCTGAGAAGCACGTGCACCACATAGAGTGGCCCCTGCTCTCTGCAACTAGAGAAAATCCCCACATAGCAACAATGACCCAGCACAGCGAAAAATAAATATATATTTTTTAATCTTAAAAACTTTTAGATTTTTGTGCATTTTTCTTCAGTCAATGTCCTTAATTTTCTTTAAGCCAATTAAATAGAATTTTTAAACAAATTATTTTGGCAATACTTTCTTAAAGTAGGAAAAAAACACACATCTACAACATACATATGGAAACACACGTCAGTATACAGACTGATGCAAACAGAGAGCTTATAGCTTTTGTTCTAAAATTTCAGCCATGAATCAGGTGCAAAATTACAAAATTCACTAGTTACAGAAGAAATTGGATCCAAATTGTGTCTTTGGCAGACGGAATAAGTTAAGGTTAACCTGGTGGCTCAGATGGTAAAGCATCTGCCTGCAATTTGGCAGACCCAGGTTCAATCCCTGGGTTGGGAAGATCTCCTGGAGAAGGAAATGGCAACACACTCCAGTATTCCTGCCTGGAGAATCCCAGGGACGGAGGAGCCTGGTAGGCTACAGTCCATGGGGTTGCAAAGAGTCGGACACGACTGAGTGACTACACTTCACTTCACTTCACTTCACTTCAACTGTTCAAATGGTTAAAGCTTTTTACTAATATTTGTAGAGAAGACACTTAAGATTTTTCATTTGCCTAAGTTCCAAAAAAAAAAAACAGTTCCTCTTTTGTTTCCTTCTGATAAGAATTATCTCTTTGAAGTTACCATTTCAAAGAGATAACCTCAATAAGACTTCTGGAGAAGACCAGATAAGAACATCACATCTCAAAGGCACAGGGGAAATGCAAATTCCTCCAAAGACTTTTGTTTGTTAGGTGCAGAACTTTTAGCTTTTTGAGATAAAATAGGACAAATTTGTGACACTGTACAGGAGACGGGATCAAGACCATCCCCAAGAAAAAGAAATGCAAAAAAGCAAAATGGCTGTCTGAGGAGGCCTTACAAATAGCTGTGAATCCTTTAATTCTCAAAAGAATCCCAAAAGGTAGCCTTAATTATTATTTCCATGTTACAACTGAGGAAAATAAGACTTTAAGAAGTTAAGACACTGGACCAAAATTGCAAATGGAGTAAGTGTAAGGGGGGGGGGGATTTAATTCCATGGGATACCAGATTTCACAGCTTATATATCCAACCACACTTTTGCCTTTCTCATGTAAATGAATTATTAAATTACTTTCAAATCTGTACTTGAACTTGTACTCCCACCTTGCAGAATCAGACCAGCATTATTTATACAATATTTCAATTCATTTATAGATGAAATATTGCTTTGTTTACTAACCTATAAACTTGAACCATGCTAGATTCCTCTGGTTAGGAACAAGCTTGCTTCTCTGGAAGAGGGTATGCCTAGCTGCACAGGTAGGGGTGAAGTGAACCCAGCCAGAAAAGGTTAGACGAACATCTAGCAGATTATTAACAACTGCCTTTTGAATATGCAGAACACAACCCATCTGTAACCTGGAGACTGCCTGTATTGATTCTTCCCAGGGAAGTTACTTATTTTATACATGTGTGTCATGTTCTATCCATAATACAGTTCTACACGGTAACACTCAAGTGCATTATTAAAAGAAAAACAGCTGCTGCTAATAATGCTGTTTGTTTTTGTTTGTATCATGGAAGCCATAAGAACAAGTTTTTTTCCTCTTTTCCCGGGTATCTTTTTTTCCATAGTGTCAAGGAATGTGAGTAATTTTGTCAGAGTGAAAAGTGAAGACCAAGACATTCCCATTAAGCCATTCTGCCTGACTTTTCCTTCTGGCAGCTTTACCTGTTCCCTCATTTACTCTCTCATCAAATATTTATTGAGTGTCTACTGTGTGCCAGTCACTGCTTTAAGTGCAGGGATAGCATAAAAACAATCAAACAATAAAAAACCAGCTTCTCTATTTAAGGAGCCCATATACTAGTGGGGAAGTTAGAAAAAGTATGAAATAAACAAACAAATAGGTAGTATGCCAAAAGATAGTGTTAAGAAGAAAACTAAAGCAGGGTAAGGGGGATAGAGACAAAGTATCAGGAAATTGATGTTTTGTATATGGAAGACTGTGAAGGCCTCTATGAGGTAGTCTTTAAACAGAAATCTCAAGCAAGTGATGAAATTAGCCATACCAAGTCTTGAGGAGTGGCATGTGTATAACTTTTTAATTTGCAATAAATACAGGAAGTCACAGAACTAGTTTGGAAAGGTCTGTAGTACCCTTACCCAGCTTCCCTTAATGGCTAACATCTTACATAATTAGGCACAATAGCAAAACCAGGAAATGGACATCGGTACACTCTACAAATTTTATTCCTATCTCACCAGTATTTACATATACTCATTTGTGTGTGGTTCTATGTATAGAGGCATATGATCATCACTACTATCAAGATGCACAATGGTTCCATCTTCACAAAGGAACTGTCCTGAACTACTCCTTTATAGTCCCATCCATCAGACCCCTCATCCCCATCCCTAATCCCTGACAACTCTAATCCATTCTCCACCTCTATAATTTTGTCTTTTCAATAAATTTATATAAATGGAATCATCATTAGGGAAAGAAGTAGATTAATTGACTCAGGCTTTGACAAGTCACTCTAGTTGCTGAGTGGGAGCAGACCATAGAGTAGCTAATAAAGAAGCAGGTGAGAAATAATGCTGCTTCTCAACCAGGATGTTTGCAGTGGAGATAATGAGAAGTAGATGGATTCTGGAGATCTTTGAAAGGTAGCACTGCCAGGATTTTCTGATAGTTGGGATATAGGATGCAAAAGAAAGAGGAGTCCAAGATGACTCTTAGATGAATAGCGTGGACAATATGACAGAAGGATCAATAGATAGTAGAGGATAGAGGTGGAAATAAGAGTCAAAAGCTTGTTAGACATCACAATAAAGTAAAAGAGAGTGTAATTGAATACAAGTCTGGGATTCAGGGAAGAAGTATGGGTTTCTGCTGCTGCTGCTGAGTCACTTCAGTCGTGTCCAACTCTGTGCAACCCCATAGATGGCAGCCCACCAGGCTCCTGCATCCCTGGGATTCTCCAGACAAGAACACTGGAGTGGGTTGCCATTTCCTTCTCCAATGCATGAAAGTGAAAAGTGAAAGTGAAGTCGCTCAGTTGTGTCCGACACTTTGCGACCCCATGGACTGCAGCCTACCAGGCTCCTCTGTCCATGGGATTTTCCAGGCAAGAGTACTGGAGTGGGGTGCCATTGCCTTCTCCCAAAGTATTGGTTAGAGGTATATGTTTAAGAGTCTTCTATGTGGAGTACTTGACCGTTGGGGCAGGGCCCTCATAACAGTGCCCATTGCTTCATAGTCATGACACTCTTAAAATGCTTTGGGACAGCAGTACAAAGGCTGTCGTTTGACTGTGGCTTTCTGCTGTTTCATCTTCTTTGATTAGTGTAGAAGAGCCACCTCTCTGAGAGTCCTTGATACAGCAAGAGTATTAGGGTGTACCATCCTTCTTCACGTTCATGGCTGCAGGGAATCTTGGGTGTTTAATGAAAGAAAACCTGGTCATAGTTCAGTACTTCCATATAGGAAGCTGAAGAGTAACAGTGATTTACACTGATGAGTATCTCCTGTAGGTGAACGAGGCATGTGCATTACAATGCCACACCACACCCCAGGCTAAAGTTTTCCATTCCCCTTGCTGATCTTTCTCTTCACATATTTTTCTTCCTTTGTGAAGCCTCTCGTTCAACTGAGCTTTCAATTTTGGCTTGGTGGAGTTATAACTCTAGGTCCTAGGCAAGTTATTCCACTTGGCCTCAGTGTCCTCATCTGTAAAATGGACAGTTTGATGATACCTTCAGTCCTAACATTCAATAGTTCTAAGAATTGGGGTCCACTGTCTTCTCAGATATTATCATAATCTCTACAATCCTCCCATTTTTATTTTGCCTTTCACACACTTCAGAGAATGTAATAGGACAGCCTGTTTCCTCAGGGTTTATTCTTTATGACTGGCTTCCCAATTCAGTTAACTCATCTGTTGAAAAATATTAATGACTATTGTGACTTAGGTAAATTTGCATTATATAAGTGTCTTTAATTTTAAAAAACTAATATTTATTGCCAGTCCATTAAGTTTCAGGTACTGTATGCATTTTATTGTATTGAGTTATCCAAACAACTCTACCAATCAGACATTATCATTGCTATTATGTAAATAAATGAATCAATTGTGAAAGAAACCCAAGTAAAAAGTGAAAGTAAAAGTCACCCAGTCATGTCCGACTCTTAGCAACCCCATGGTCTATACAGTCCATAGCATTCTCCAAGCCAGAATACTGGAGTGGGTAGCCTTTCCCTTCTCCAGGGAATCTTCCCAACCCAGGGATCAAACCCTGATCTCCTGCATTGCAAACATATTCTTTACCAGCTAAGCCACAAGAGAAGCCCAAGAAACCAAAGGTCTCATGCAAAGTTCCACAACTGATGAGTATTGATGGCACGGTTTTTGAAGCTTGATCTGGTCACTTCCAGACCAAAATTTTTCCATTAAAATATCTTCTCATTGAAAATGAAAAATGTGGGAATTCTAAACACAGTGGTCTGGGATTGAAGGAGACACATGTCAGCAAGAAAGCTGAAAATTGCATCCTTGTTACACTCCAGTACCAGACTGGCTTCTCCTGGGGAAGTCTTCCTATATCTCCATTCCCACAGGGAAATGCTAGAGTCCACAGTACAGGGCCTTCACCAGCTATATAAGACTGCGTGCTCAGTCACTTCAGTCATGTCTGGCTCTTTGTGACCCCATGGACTGTAGCCTGCCATGCTCCTCTGTCCATGGGATTCTCCAGGCAAGAATACTGGAGTGGGTTGCCATGCCCTCCTCTAGGGAATCTTCTTGACCAAGGGATCAAACCTGCATCTTTGATGTCTCCTGCGTTGGCAGGGGGAATCTTTACTACCAATGCCACTGAGGAAGCCCATATAAGACTATGAGAATGCAATTAAAGAGTCTTAGAGTAATAGCCAGCCATTACTTACCCAGAAACTATGTTCACTATTCCTGCAGCCACAAAGGAATTGAGTTCATAAGATGGTGGCTTTATATTTAGACCCAGTGGTCACTTTTTCCTATAATGATTCCAGCCCAGTAGATCTCAAGCAATCAGTGCAACCCAGAATAGCTAAGGTAAAGCTGAGAACTCATCGCCCCCCAATTTTCACTGTGCTTGCCCATAGGAAGCAAGAATAAAACATGCATGGAACAGGTTCGCTAGATTTCCAGGGCTTCTAACACCAAGTCTGTATGAGTTCTGATAAGACATTGACTATTATGAAAAAGCAGAGACTCCACATACTTAGAATGTATTGTTTTCCTTTTCAATCACCAAAGGACGATCCTCTGCATATGTTAGCAAAAAAAAAGGTACTGATCTTATCATCTCTAATATTAAAGTTTAAATTGGCAAGCTGTACATCTCATATTGTTCATTTTAAAAACCAATATTGATTGGTATCTTGTACTACAACTTGCACCATAGGTCAAGTTCCAATCAGTAAATATCATTCCAATAAAAATTCTATAAAACTACATCAACAAAACCTTTCATGTTTGAGTCACCAGCCCAGTAGTGTGAAATAATTCTGAGTAAAGCATGCTAGGAGATTCTCAACAATTACTCGTCCTGACCAACAAAATTTGACTGCATTATAAACAGCCATCAGTGTAGGGTTGTTTTTAAATCAAGCTTGAGAAGTCAAATCAAAGTCAGCATGCAATGAATGTTTGTTGAATGATTGTTGAATAAGGAGATTCTTCTAATCTACCCTAAATAGTGCTGAATTCCCAGCTGCTGGGTCAATACCTGGCATATAGATCATTAAGGAATAAATGGACACAGAGTAATATTTTTTTCATAAATGGAAATTGACTCATGTCACTACCTTGCTTAAAATCATTCATTGGTTTCCATAGCCTCCAGAATATTATTTTGGGCAGGGCTTCTCAAACTTTGATGTATATAAAAATCACCTGGGGAGGCTCTGATTCAGTAGGTCTCAGGTAGGGCCTAAATTTTGGCATTTCTAATAGATACCTAGGTTATAACAGTGATGCTGGTCTGGAGACCATACTCTGAGTAGCCTTGACATGGGCTATGTAACATGACATGAAAGAGTGTTCTTTTATGATTGGATCGCAAGCCTCAGTATTTCCCTCAAATGGGTATTTATTCCAACTGTATATCTCTGCTAAAATTCCAGTATGAGGCAATATCCGTCTGGATGCTAGATTTTCCCCAATGTGGGTGCACTTCCTTCAAGTCTTAGCACAGGCATGGCATCCACCAGAAGACTTCCCCTTGTCCCATAGTCTGAGTTAATGTCACTCTCCTATGCTTCCATTGCAGCATCAGTGCATAAACCTATCACAAACCTTATCATAGTCAATGATGGGACCAGTGATGCTGTCAAAATGCCTGGATGAAGAGATGAGAGGGACCTGGGGAATTTGTTGTGAAAGTAGGTTTGCAGAGAAAAACATACTAGTTATTCTTAAATTGTATATTTATTTGAGAGGCCAATAAAGGGGCTGAAGTCTCTGACTCCACTCCTTGACACCATTGGTTATCTGTTTGTAGCATGCTTTTGATTCACCTGTTTCTTCCTTACATGGAATGCTGACTCCCTGATTATCACCAATACAAACTGTTGGTAGGACAGATGAATCTATTCTTACCTCAATAAGGAAGACCACCACCTTGACAGAGCTTTGGAAATGTCTCATAGAAGCAAGGGCAAGGTTTGATTTTATTGAGGCTTGGCATTTTGGTTCAAGGAAGTATGTCAGTTTAGGGACACAATTAGGATTGGGTCAAGATCGTAACATAGGTTTGGTGGAAACAGCATGGCAAGGATTTTAGAGAGTATTAGGATGGAAATTGCCTATTGATGCTTTCTATCAAAGAGTAGGTGGGACTTTGGCCAAGTTACTATAAAGAAGAGTCATTTCCCTAAAATAGGAAAGTTATGCTAATAAAGATAGTGACATAGTAAGTTATGTTAATATGGACAGAAAGCTTTGTAAGAATAAGGAGTACGTGACTTTGGTTCCCAGTGTCCAAGCTATTCATGGTAGTCAATGATTTTGGACCCCCCCCAAAAAAAAACTTATGATGTCTTACACAGCACCTTCCATCGAGTAAGCATCCAATAATGAGTACATACTGAGGAAAAGCCTGTGGCAAACAAAAGTGGCAACAGGTCACAAGCTCACTATCATTTGGAAGAATAAGTGTTTTCCACTGATATTTGCTACTCAATGTGGGGTCCACAGACCAGTAGCATCCATACTACTTGAGAGCTTATTAGAAGAATGAAATCTGAGGAGCCACCCTGAACATGGCTACTAATTACACAGGTTCTGTATTATTAAGATTATCCCCAGGTGGTTTGTATTGCATTAAAGTTTGAGGAGTACTATGTGAACACCTATTGAATCCTTAACTTCTAATGAGGTATTATTAGTTCCATTCACAGATGTGGAAGTTGAAGCCAGGAAGTTTACATAACTTGTGCAAGGTCAAACAGTTTGTGGGTGCTGAGTCAGGACTCGACCACAGACATCTCTGCTACTGCCCAAGAATGGGATGCAAAAAAGTAGTCCAAGGGGGATAAATCCACTAAACATCTAAATATTGATACACGCTTTGGGAAGTACATTTCATTTTAGTTATAATTTCTCTTTCAAGTTTTCTGATGCAGAAAAATATGAACAGCAGGTCTGAGCAATGTTCAGGTGCTGTGCTTTGATCCTTTTGCCATTCAAGATGGTTTATTTGCATTCTGCAAAGGGATCCTATAACCTCAGTGATGCAGACCACGCCATTAACCAAGAAAGGGCTGATCCACTTTCATTCGCGAGCTGGCCAGCTCTGAGTGGCTCAAAGGGAAAGGATGACTATTTCCCTATTATAATGATAATTTATAAATAAAAGGCCCCCATTCTTTCTTCTATTATAAAACCTATAGTTAGGAAGTCGAGTGGAGGATCAGAACTGCATACATTTGCATCTGCCAAACTGTATAACTAGTTACAGCATTATAGAGATGGCACTGAGATGAGACCTCAAGTATCAGGCTCTATCGAAGTTAATCTATCCAAAGCAACTGGCAATGATAGCAGATTGAAAAGGTAGACAACCCAACTTGCAACCCCTGTAAAATCACATGCCCTATGATAGCTATTTTGAGGATGTAAATATCAGGTGTATTTCTCCTTCACTTGTCATTTATCTGGTCATTTGATGAGTATTTATTGAACACCTGTGATGGGTCTAGATATCTGCAAGGTGGCTGCAGGTGTAAGTAGGTCTTCCTGAAAGTCAGCATAATATCAGTACTCCAAACGGGGAGATGGGTGTGTGTCAAAACTGAGTATTTCTGCAGAGGATATTTTGAGGTGGAGTAACAGGAAGTAAAGAATATTCTAGTCAGTCATTGTACATAAACACGTCAGCATCGCTTAGGTTATTAACTTCCCTTTTGTTTTGGATGCACTTAAGTACTCTGTTTATTAAACAAGCACATCATAATCTGTAGATATTGTCATAAACAATCCAAAAAGCCTTCCACATCAGGGTGTCATCTACCAAATTAGGTGTATTCCTAAGCTGTCCCAACATGCACACACCTGCGCCTCCAGACAGGTGCTCGGCAGACACTACTTCCAGGCGAGCATCTGTGGGGAGACCCCATGGTGTCCTGTACTTTGCAGCTTTTCCCTTTGGCTCAGGAATTAACCCGAGAACTCCTCATCAGTGTGGGCTTGGTTATATGACAGTAACATGTCAGAGAATGTGCCTGTGGGGTTAGGGTTATCGAGAGGCTGTTGTAGAAGTAAAACCTCCTTGAGGAATAGGATTCTTTTAAACTTCCTCGAGGAATGGGGTTCTTTTACTCAATCCATTGTGCAAATTTAGTGTAAGGCTTAGATGCTCAACTCCAGATGGTTAGTAAGTATGTATGCACATGTATAGCTGATTATAAACTATATGAGTGAATTAAAATCAGCTTTTTATTTGTTGGTGAACTGGGATGAACTAGGATGATGTTAGAAATTGCTGGGGCACCAAACAAATAATACATGTGGTTTTCAACAAACTTTTGAAAATGAGTCAATGGATTCATTTAAATCTGCTTTGCTTTCATTACAGTATGTGAATAATTCTGCAACTTCTCATTTGACCCTGTTATCAGTATTTAGCCAAATATTTATGGAGTGCCGACTGTGTTCTAGATTCTGGGGCTACAGTTTCCATTGAGGACCATTGATGTCTCTTGTGGCACATAGTGAATGATCCACCTCAAAGTATCAGGTCTGCAGTTTACCACAGCGATTTAGAAAGCAAAGGGGAGTCTGTCTTTGTCTTGGCATACATGCTCTAAGCACTTCCAGAAACAGTCTCCATTGGGTAACACAGGCTGTGTGGGGAGTGGAGTTGAGTCCAATCCACGATCCAGCAGAGAGCTTCAGCCCAGGTTTTCTTTAGAGCCTTTGCTACACACAAAGTTGGCTGATGTGCCATTCAGCATCCCAGCAGCTCTTTCTCCTCACACTAGCAATGGCAAAGCTTTGTGCGGAGCATTGCTGGCTGCTCTGAACTAAAACCGTCCGTGGGGACTGTCAGAGGTTTTTTGAACACCTTATTCAGGTAGGCAACTGTGTGCCTCTGAGTGTGTGTGTGTGTGTGTGTGTACCTAAAATCCGGAAGACATCTGTTGAGAGGAAAGTGCTCTTCCGTGGGTCTGGCTGCCTCTCTGTAAGTCTTCTGATGCAGGAGCGTGTGAGCAGTAGGTGGGAGGAGATGCTTTTGTATGTGGAATGCTGAGGTCCTGGATTAAGTGATATTGCAACAGCTAGTTAGAAGCAGGATAAAGGGCTGAAGATCAAAGCATTCACAAATACATCCGTCCATTATTTCACTGCTGTCAAGTTGAACCACATCACTGTAGGGGAAATAAAAACCAAAACAAACAAACAAACAAACAAACAAAAAAACAGCAGTAAGGGCAAGTAGCCCAAATGTCAGGTTCTTTGAGCAGCTCTGGTTGTCCAGTGTTTGAAGTCTCCTTACAACCAATTTGCTTGGCTCTTCTGGAGGGGGCAATTCATACCCACTTCCCTCTGTTGGAACATTTCCTTCTTCTATACTCCAACAGAGAACAATAGAGTTCAACTGTAATAGGCGATTATTTTTTTCAATGGTTGTGCCCTCTTCTGCTTTTAAAGGTGTTTTTAAGAGACTCCAGCTAAAGGAGTCTCAGTGTGTGTTAAGGCAGCAATTAACTTTTAGTATCAGTACTTACATTATATTTTCTCTCTTTCTACTTTACTAAAGGAGTCATTAAAATTCGGTGTGAGTAGCATCAAACTTTATCATAAAAATCAGCTTTGTTTAGAGCACCTTGATTTTTTTTTTCCAAAACTGCCTGCTTTGTTTATGTATACATTGCTACTTTGCTTGCAACAATACAAATGCTTTGTGGCACAACATTAAGAAACACAATGTTGAACTTCTATATTGTGTTCTATTTGAGAAAAATTCTGTTTCCAAAAGTTTGATTTATTCAATTAAAGTTTAAAGATGTAAATTATTTTGTAACAATTATTTGAGTTGGATACTATGACACTGTAAGACTCTTTATTTTGAGTATTTTTGGAATTAATATATGGTTAAATGATAAAATAGGATGATTTACCTTTTATTTATAGTTGAAAAAGTTATTGAGGTTTTTCTTCCAGTAAGAGTTTAGAAAAGACAGCCAAAACAGGTCCAAACTGGACTTGGAAGATATCTTTACACTTCTAAATTTTATCTTTATTCACTTGGGTTGGGATTTAATCATCACAAATGGGTCTGCCTTGAAGTAAATGCATTATTTATAACGTATGCTGTGTTTTAATAAAGAGGAAACAGTTATGGGCTCGCTGTTGTACATTTGAATGTTGTAAATTTTTTGCTATATTTATAGCCTTTTCTTTTTTCTCTTGTGAGATTTACTTTGGAAATGAGGCATGCTCAATAATAGGCTGACATTCAGCTTCTATGTTTTAAATTTAAATGCTGTCAATGTCGTTGTCACATCTGGAATGCGTGGGGAGAAAAGATACCAAGTTTTATTATTTAGATTAAATTGTGGAATTGCAGATTGATATTTTTCAATGCATTTTCATGATAGTTTCTGCCATGGAGGCAGCGTGAGGGCTTTCAGGAAGATGGAGTGGTGTAATTACCAGGTGCACACGTTCATTAATCCTTGCTGGCTAAAGAAAGCTTCAAGTTCTTCTCCAGTGGCCCATTCGTAAAGCTATAAATATCTAAATTGTGTCAGCCAAGAAGTCACACAGAATGGTGGTTCTTTTTGAGTTCAATTTCATGCACTGTTGCTTTGGTCTTGTGAGGAAAGCTCCGAATTTCTTCGGATACTCTTGTTTATAAAGTTCCAAAAACAAAATATCAAATCATTGGGGATTTAATTAAAAATATACACTCTTCTTGCACAAGTAGATGATGGCAATAATATGGATCATAAAATATTGTAGCTTCTTTTCTTTAGAGCTCCTCTTTTTATTTTGTATCATCAAGATTATAGCTAAGATTTTGGTGCTATCTTAAAAGGATTTATGCTTATGGTCCAACAATCTCCATACAACTTCAAATCTGAGTACCCTTGTATATTATCTTCAGTAGTGAAATGTTTGCATTGCATGTGGAAGCTGTATAAGATTTAGTATAAAGTAGTAATTTTAAGTATTCCTTAAGAGTTCATTATTAAATATTCCTTAATAAAGTAATTACAAAAGATGTGCTCTATGCACAATTATTAAATAAAAAGTCTATCAATATAATTCCACAGACATCTGTCTTCTTATATATTCCCTTGCTGTTAATAACTAGTAGAGACATCATCAAGGACCCTGTTCTTTCTTGAAAAAACATCTAGCAACTCTTGTAATAAGAATAACTGGACAGTGAATGTAAATCCCCTCATTAGAAGCATACCATTTAACATGTGTACAAAGACACACACACACACAGACAGACATATATTTTAAAACTCATGATATTGTTTCCCTTGTGTGCTCTAAAATAAAGGAAAACCAGCATGTATTCAGAGTATGCAAAACAGGTTTATATTTTAATGATGTACTTTAAAGGTTCAAAAAAAGTTATTGTAGTGATTTTCTTATTCTTTCTGATGTTTGACTAGGTCCGTCATTAGAAATTCCTAAGATATTTGTAAAAGATTTTGTTCAGAATATTTCAAAATATATTCTTCCCCCTTCCCCACCACCTCAATGTTACAATTGCAAAAACCTGTGGATTTTTTACTTTTAAAATGAGAGTAATTAATCTGATTTCAAAACCAATGTTCAAGAGCTCTTTTATTCTCTGGAGAATATAATAACCACACATTTGTCATTCTTAAAAGAAAGAGCAGGGCATGTTTCTGTTCGAATTTCAGTACAAATACATGGGTGTATGTATCGTGGGTGGATTATTTAAAAAGATTATTTAAAAGAGACAAATATAGGATCCAGGAACTTTTGCTGTGGCTTTTAATCTCCCAGAACCCAGTGAAACCCTTGTGAATCTCTTTTCTCAGGGTTTTTTTAGTAACTGTCCAGCACTGTGATCAGACAGAAGTGATTATAGTCACAAAAAGGAGAAAGCTTGGTGTTAGGGAGAAGGGATACATGATATGTATGGATGAATTCCTTTGCCATTCACCTGAAACTATCACAACATTGTTAATGCACTATACCCCAATACAAAAGTAAAAGTTTTTGTTTTTCTTTTTTCTAAGTACTGTAGTAAAGCAGACTCACTTAAACAAGTCAACTAAGACAGAGTGACATAGAGAAAGATTTAGTATTCTACTCATCCCCTCCTTTAGGTAACATGTACTCCTTCATCCATTTTCATTGATGCCTAAATTTTCATCCAGCAATGAAGAGAGGCACCACGTGTGTTTAGACTTGGTGAAACTCATTTCGCTTACCCTCCTCCCTAGCTGCTCTCCTTGGGGTTGACTGACTGCTCTTCTCATCAGTAACTTTGCAAGAAATAGCAATAGCTGGGAGATCATGAAGGAGGTCAGAAACATCCTTTTTGTTGCCCTTATTCTTATTACTGTTATCAATAAATCAATAAAACATCTTACATTTAATAGCTAAAAGGTTCTGCTCTCTGTTCTTGTCTTTTGAGATGCTTGCTCAATAGCCTTGGAGCAGGAAAGCTGGCAAGAATGTGGCTCCTTCCGTGGTGCTCAGATCCTGAGAGAGCACCCTCACATCCATAAATGGTGCAAGGTGTCCAAGAATTTTATGGGCTTTGGGGCTAAATACTGCAGAAATATCCTAATTTATGCATTACACCACTGGCAGCACTAGTGACAGCAACAGGAAAAATAATTGGTGATTTGTCATTGTTGTTTAGCCACTAAGTTGTGTCTGACTCTTTTGTGACCCCATGAACTGTAGCCCACCAGGCTCCTCTGTCCATGGGATTCTCCAAGCAAGGATACTGGAGTGGGCTGCCATGCCCTCCTCCAGGGGAACTTTTCAACCCAGGAGTTGAACCCATGTCTCCTGCATTGCAGGTAGACCCAGAAGTGTGACCTTCATTGTCATGCTGGACTGTTATGCCATGCACATGGTTGGCCTCTTCCCTTCTCAATCCCTCTTTTCCACTCCCTTAACCATTGTTTCCTGGTAGCATTTCCTATCCTATCACCTTTACAATGATACCTTATGTCAGAATCTCCCTCTAGGAAATTTTAGGAACTAAGATAATTATCCAAAGATGAAATTGATTGGTAAAATGGCCGAAACTCTCTTAATAAATCTCCATTGTGAGACCAAGCCAAGTCTTTCCAGGTCCATATCCTTTGCCTTTTACTAGTAGAGTCTATTGCATTTCATTATTCAATTTTTAGTCAACAACTATCTATTGCATATCCATTTCTAGAATATTATATTTACAACATAATTAGGGTATTCTAGTTAGTGGATACTCTATACCTATACACCTGAGGAGCTATTTGACTTCTCTGAGCCACAATTCCTTCATCTGTGAAATGAGCACATTAATGCCACCTACCTTATAGAGTAGATGTGAGAACTAATAGAATGATACACATAGAGCATTGACAATAAAGTTTGGTGATTACTCATGCTCATTAAATATTACCTGTTTTATGATTATTGATACTCTTTGGGTGTCTAATATAAACTATATAGTTTTATTGATGTTCAATAAAAAGGTAAAATTCCTATGCAAAGAAAAAGAGGTATTGAAGAACTGAAGCTTGAGCCATAGGAAAGAAAGGTAGTTGACTGAAACCTCACTAGATGCCTGAATTCTGGCTCTGTATCCCTTTAGCCTTGGCTCATCAAGAGAAAACCTTGGAGATATTTCTGCTTGACTCAGCAGATCAATTTAACAAAGATGAATGGCATCTTGCTTGAAATGTATTTAGCCATAGCTGCCTTTTGCTAATTTTATAATTTGTAGTTTTTAGTAAGAATTAGGACTGTCTTCCTTTTAAGTGTAAAAGAAAATGCAGATCAATGTGTCACTTTATTACCTTAAGCCCATCAGACAAATAATTCAGTGTGCAGACAGTAGCCAAGTGAACTCCTCTTGTAACGCTCAGAGACGATTTTAGCAGTGGTAAAATTGCTGCAATTATATTCATCAATTTGCATGATTTGACTTATTTTAGAAAAGTTATTAACTTGTGAAGAGAAGGCTTCAGAAGCATTCAAATGAGTACAAGTTAGCACTACTAGTATATGTGAAGTTCATTGAAAACTATATTGTTCTAAGCTATACTTAGCTATAGTATCTCTACAAAGCTTAATTCCTGCTTCATTTTGTAGCAATCTATTTTGTATTATGAATGTCTCTGGCTTGTCACTGTAACATGGAATTATCACAGCATTATTTTTTTTTTTTACAATAACCTCT
This sequence comes from Aepyceros melampus, assembly GCA_006408695.1. NCBI lineage: Eukaryota > Metazoa > Chordata > Mammalia > Artiodactyla > Bovidae > Aepyceros > Aepyceros melampus. Next base: position 127,335 of record SJXQ01009138.1, read on the forward strand.
TTTTCTTCAAAGAGGGGTAATTGTAGAAAAAAGCAACTCATTCTGTACTGCTGATGAATCACTTCACAAGTCATTCCTGAATTGGGATATTGATCTATTCCTCAGAAGTTTGTTGTAAGTGATCTAAACAATCTCAAGCCACTATCAGTTAACAAAAATAAGAACTAACCAAAAATTAATTTTCAAAATATCTTAACAAATCTTATCATTTTTGACCAGATAAACAGGTATTGTTTCCTGTTATTAAAGTGATAAAGTCCACTGTATTAGTAGAAATGAAGTGAAAGTCGCTCAGTCATGTCTGACTCTTTGTGACCCCATGGACTATGTAGTCCATGGAATTCTTCAGGCCAGAATTCTGGAATGGGTAGCCTTTCCCTTCTCCAGGGGATCTTCCCAAACCAGGGATCGAACCCAGGTCCCCAGCATTGCAAGCAGATTCTTTTTTTTTTTTTTAATTTTTTAAAATATAAATTTATTTATTTTAATTGAAGGTTAATTACTTTACAATATTGCATTGTTTTTGCCATACATCAACATGAATCTGCCACAGGTATACACGTGTTCCCCATCCTGAACCCCCTCCCTCCTCCCTCCCCATACCATCCCTCTGGGTCATCCCAGTGCACCAGCCCTAAGCATCCAGTATCACGCATCAAACCTAGACTGGTGATTCATTTCATATATGATATTATACATGTTTCAATGCCATTCTCCCAAATCATCCCATGCTTTCCCTCTCCACAGAGTCCAAAAGACTGTTCTATACATCTGTGTCTCTTTTGCTGTCTCACATACAGGGTTATCGTTACCATCTTTCTATATTCCATATATATGCATTAGTATACTGTATTGGTGTTTTTCTTTCTGGCTTGCTTCACTCTGTATAATAGGCTCCAATTTCATCCACCTCATTAGAAGTGATTCAAATGTAATCCTTTTAATGGCTGAGTAATGGCTCAGAGGTTAAAGCACCTGCCCACAATGCAGGAGACCCTGGTTCGATCCCTGGGTTGGGAAGATCCTCTGGAGAAGGAAATGGCAACCCACTCCAGTATTCTTGCCTGGAGAAGCCCATGGAGGAAGGAGCCTGATAGGCTACAGTCCACAGGGTCGCAAAGAGTCGGACACAACTGAGCGACTTCACTTTCACTTTCTAATACTCCATTGTGTATATGTACCACAGCTTTCTTATCCATTCATCTGCTGATGGACATCTAGATTGTTTCCATGTCCTGGCTATTAGAAACAGTGCTGCAAGGAACACTGGGGTACACATGTCTCTTTCAATTCTGGTTTTCTCGGTGTGTATGCCCAGCAGTGCAAGCGGATTCTTTACCAGCTGAGCCACAAGGGAAACCCACTAGTAGAAATAATTAATAATAATAGTATCTAAGATGTATAGATCAAAGTAGTTTACATGGGTTTAATTATTTAATATTCTAAATGTGTGAAGTAGGTACCACTATTACTCCCATATTAAAAATGAGGAAATATAGGTAAGAGTTAAGAAACTCATTTGAGCCTATACAGTTAGCAAGTGGGAAAGTGAGAATCTAAATCTAGACAGTAAGACTACAGACTTAGCTTTCTCATCAGTATGCTACTATGAAAAATCTAAGCACCAGCTGGAATCCACAATTCACATTTTGGTGTATAACTTTTCGGCCTTTTCTCTGTGCTGACACTTATGCCACATGCACACACACACACACTCAAAAAATCCCTATTTACCACTTAATTTTTCATGTTTACAATGTAGCTTTACAGCTTTTTTATTTTATATTATGTATTTTTTTTAAAAATCCATGTTTGTCAATTATCAGCTTATCTTTTCAAGAAGGGGTATGAAATTGTCCTAATTTGTTCATATAACCAACCAAACTAGCAAATATTTTAAGGGTTTACCCAAAACAATATGTGAATCAGGAAAGGATGTAGTTCTTCACTGCATATTAAAGTTTGTAAAACATCTGAGCTTAGACACACAACATGCTTAATAGCTGATAACTCTCATTATTAGGCTATATCTAATCTATGCATAAAATTTTACAGGGAAAATGTGACATTATTGAAGAGTAAAATAAAAACTACAATGAAAAGTAACATTTACTGAACTTTTACTCCATGCCACATTTAACTTAATGGTCACAACAGTCCCATAATGTAGGTGCTATTATTGTACCATTTTATAAACTGCAAGTAGAAAAGGTAAGTAATTTGACAGAGATTATATATGCTTTCTATCTATCCTTCTGGCTCTCTCTCCTGTCAGTTTTTTCCATTCATCCATCCACCCAGTTACTTCTCTCCCTGCTCTCTTTCTGTGACCCTCTCTCTTTCTCCATCTATAATTTTTATCTATCTGTCTATAGTGTATAATTTTATGAACATTTTTTATAGAATTATAAGACTGAGAAAGAATCTTTAAGTGACCCTTCTTTTGATAAAAGACCACATTGAAATTTAAAAAGCAACAAACACTGTTCTGTGCACATATGGAAGGAATGTCCTCAACAGAAGATATACATAGTGTAACATGATAGTGACAGGGCAAGCCCTTAAAATGTACAGAGCATTTGCAGCTTAATGCATATATATTACCAAATTGATGCAGCTTGGAATTTGCCTTCTGCTCTGGCTCAGAGGTTAAAGCATCTGCCTGGAATGTGGGAGACCCAGGTTCAATCCCTGGGTCAGGAAGATCCCCTGGAGAAGGAAATGGCACCCCACTCCATCACTCTTGCCTGGAGAATCCCATGGAGGGAGGAGCCTGGTGGGCTACGTCCATGGGGTTGCAAAGAGTCGGACACAACTGAGCAATTTCACATTCACTAAGAAGACTGGCTTTCACCTGTTCACCGAACTTCTTATCTTTGTCAGTAAGAAGCCTGTCTTAAGCAACCACTCCTGCCCTGTGTGCACTATAAAATGGATGTCTGTGGCATACACACAAAAATCTTATTTTGCTAAATCAAGACTAAGTTACTCTGCAGCCAATATCTAGCAATATAACTTAAGACATTTGGAGGTGTATAATCATTTTGATAGTTTACAGGTAAATTTTAACTTTGATCACTTTTCAGAATGAAGAAAATAAAAAGCTGAGTTACAGAATTTGTCTTAAAAAGTTCTTACAAAGCAATCTCATGTACATTACCTCATTTGCCTCTGAACATACTCTCTGAAGTTACTATTATTATTTTTCCCATTTTACAGGCTAGATTTCATGTGGCTATGATTTTAAACATACTTAGTATGGTTAATAAATATTCCAATGTCTTGCTCTTATAACTACCAAGAAATCACAGCAACTGGTGAAAGAAAATAATAGGAAAATAATCTTTGATATCAGTATTAAATTCTAATCATATCGTTAGAGCATTTCAATTTGTGATTTTCAAGAGGCTGTAATGTGGTGGCTTCTCTGACATGTGTTTGAATTCATTTCAGGTATTATAATTTAAACATAACACATACATTATCTAAAATGTGAATGCACATTCATATGAGATCATAAATTATAAGAGTGAGAAATGGCAGTATTTTACTCTTTGTGATTTTTGACTTTGTTGTCTTGGAAATAGAGGAAATACAATGTTTGATGTGAACTTACTCTTTCTAGAATCCTGACACGTTTTAACATAACTCTCTCACAGATCCAACTGAGCAGGAAGCCCTCAGAGCTAGTCACTGCAGCAAGCAGCATGCTTTGCTAAATTGAAGACACTTAGCCTTTTCAGTTCTTTGGAAATGTTTTTTCCAAGAGACTTCAATGCTACTAAATTTAGCATCAGTTGAAGACACCCCAGGCATATTACAGTGAAAGCCCCAATGACTAAATATGTTGCCACTATTCACCATGCTTGCGGGTATGTTTGTCTTATCTATTATGCCTTACAGCTTATGAAAATAGTGTTAATATTCAGAGTAACAAGTTACTTCCAGCAAATCCTAGCAATGACCATTTTTTTAAAAAGTAAACAAATATAGTATGGGTTTGAATATGTATTCAGTCCTTAACCTTTGTTGTTTTTATGTCTCCGTCATATTCTTTGAGCCAATGGGGGTTTTGCTTGTTTTTGCATTTCTGATTTTATACTTTTAAAAGATGAATTTCAAAATGTGGATTTCATTATTGAAAGGCCAGTATGTTCTTGCCTAATCTCATATATAATTCAACATGATGAAGATTAAATATGTTCTTTAGCACTCATGATTTTACTTACTTTAATAATAATAATTTCCATTTATTACCGAAGATTCTCCTTGGTGTGCTTTTTGTGTGTTGCCTGTAAGTTTATCATAATACTATGCCATAATAAGATGAATCCTGACTTTCAAATAGTATTCCTATATATTACTTCTCCATGCTAGTTCTATAAATGAAGGAGAAGCAACTTTGATTTAAAACAGGTTTTAACCTGTACTGGAAATGTTACTTTGAGAATGTCTCTGTACGAGCTTCTATACAACAGACATGCTAAGATTTGGTACACCTTTGCTTTTGATATGATTTTAATAGAAAAAAAGTAATGGGGAATCCAGGTCTTTCTCTTGAAAACATCCAGGGAGAATCAGCCCTGATGCTAATAGTTTACATTTTCCCTTCAAACCCAAATGATCATCCTTATGAGTGGAATGGCGAAGAGTTCAGCTTTAAAGGTGGCAGATTCGAGATGATTATATGGCAACAGAACTGTGCTTGGGAGAAATCAATCATAGCATCCTCTAAACTGTGTCACCTAGATTTTGCCTTAGGAATTTCTGGATTTCCAGAGAATGTCACGACTTCCAGTGGTATATCTTAGTAGAGAAAAGGAGGAGATATTTGCTTCCAGTTTATGAGAGATGGGCAAGTATTAAGAGTTTTAAGTTCCCAACAGTAAGATATTCTCCTGTATCTCAGTCATGTTGGAAAGACAAGGTCTGAATTATACACAGTAACCAATTAATGAATATTGGTCTTCAATATCCTGTTGTTGTTGTTGAATCACTAAGTTGTGTCTGACTCCTTGTGACCCCATGGACTGTAGCCTGTCAGGCTCCTCTGTCCACAGAATTTCTCAGGCAAGAACACTGGAATGAGTTGACATTTCCTTCTCCAGGAGATCTTCCCAACCCAGGGATTGACCCTGTGTCTCCTGCGGCTCCTGCATTGGCAGGAAGATTCTTTACCTCTGAGTCACCTGGGAAACCCCTTCAGTATCTAGTATACACTTAAAATAGAACATTTATTTCTAGTTTTAGTTTATAGTGAGAGAATCTGGCAGCCTACAACATAGAATTAGTTGTTATTTGAATTGTATGGGTTCAATGTATAGGATCAGTTCCTTGACAAATAAATGAGCCTGTCCTATTGTCCAACATTCCCTACTCCATGAGAGTAACCTGAGCTAGGGGAAACCTGCAGATGTTTCAAAAACAGTAGTTCAATCAGAGATTCCTATGGGGATTCAGGGTAATAAATTTCTGTGTAATTGTGTATGATAAGGAAAAGATTCCTCATCTATGATATTTAATCATATTTAATAGACTTGAATTAAGCTCCTAATATAGGATTCTGTGTTAGGTGCTGAGGTTACAACAAGAAACAAAGACATGAACACAACCTTTGATTTCTTGGCGTGATAGACCTACAAAAGTTGTCCAGATTTACTAAAGAGAAAACAGAAACGATGCTCCAAACAGTATGCGGAAATTCAGAGGCAAGATCAAGGATGATATACCTAGAAGACAATGAGGAAGAAAGCTTTGTTCAGTGAAGGGTGTGATTTAGGGAATGTTAGATAAAATAGCAGGCTTGAACTCTGAGCTAAGACTCAGTGATAGACTAGATCACATTGGCTATGGTTCCTAAATGCTCATAGTGGTGGTAGTAGTGCTGATCATGACTATATATATTTTTGTTTATGCCAGATTATTAATATGCATGGTGTTATTCCAACAGTGATACACAGAGCTTTAGCTTTGATGGATCTATGAAGATACTGAAGATCAGAAATTAGGTAATTTTCCCAAGATCACACAGCAAGAAGTGGAACAACTGAAATTTAGAACCATGTCTATCTGACTTCAAAGGCTGTATGGCTGTTTCTCCTCCTTTTTCCAAAGGAGAATAGGGATGGTTCCATATCATCATGGAATGAATAAGATTTTCTTTTTACTCTAATGTCTTACATTAATGAATAAAGCAGAGTATTCGGTGCATATTCTTAACCATGATTTTGTTTAATCTTCCCAACTTTTGTGTGAAGTGGTTAGTACAGATAACATCCAAGGAAACCCAAAGGAATTCAGCAAGTATGAGTAAAAGAACCGCATTTTAAAGCCTTTTGTCAAAACCTCCCTTTTTCTCAGTTAGAGAATGGAAGGGCAGTTAAGGTGAATGAGGTAGGATGGACTATTCCCATTTGTAATCTTTTGACAATATTCAAACAAAAGACTCAGCAAATCCCTCTTGATGTGAGAAGCTTTACCACAGTCTAAGGAATGTCTTTGGAGCAGACATTCTCCTCTGCCGTTTCTCTCATCTGTACAGTCTCAGCTCCCAGGAGAGGTCTGTCCACATGGTTTAAGTCTGCCTCCTCCACCTGCACCATCTATTAACATTATTCTGTAACTCGGCTCTTTGTCTCTCTTCTCCATGACACTTATTTTCTGCCTCCTCGGTTCTGTCTCTCTCCAATTATTATGTTAAGAACGATGAGGTCAGGTGTCAGGTTTTTTTTATTCCATCAGTACATTCCCCGTGTCTAGCAGTACTAAGGATGTAATCAACCCTCAATATGTAATCATGGAAAGAATGAAGGAATCAAGGACATCTGGCCAACAACCACTGTATCTTTTGTCTCTGTCTCTCTACTTTTACTGTATCCTGCCATGCAAATCTGGTGCAGGTTGACGCATCTTTCATTTCCCAGAGAAGTTTGTAGCTACTATGTACCATCCTAACAAGAAACCTCAAGGCCAGTCATTTCTTGGGAAACAGTCATAGACTATTTTTAAATTAAAATTAAGGCTTTCTACAAGAGTATATATTTACTAATTATTTCCAAAACTGTGCAAGATCTCATGTGTATGTGGAGCTATTTACTATATTGAGTCCTAGATTTTTTTTTTCTTTTAAATACTCTTTAATTGGTGCTTCTTAGTAATAGGCAAAAAATGGTTTAGAATACCTGGAGATGAAAAGAAACTAACAATTGCAGGCTTTAGGTTATGCATATCAATTGCTCTTGAGTAAAGAAAACACACTGAGGCCACCCAGAAGTGGAAAATTACCTAATTTCATTTCACTTTTCAATGTTACTGCATAGGTAGTAGTAGGCTTAATGATAAAGTGATCAGAACTCCTATGTTCCATGCAGATGATTATCTCTAAGTTTTGACTGCTGTAAACTTGTCAAGAATATAAACCCAATTGTTCTTGCAACTGCAAGTAACATCTACCTTGTAGCAAAATTTAGTGGTAAAAGTGTCTAATTTCAATTTTTCTTTTAGTAACCTATATAATTTTTGAAAATATTTGTCTACTACCACTTGATAACAGAAACTTTATCAGTATAAACTTTGAAAAGTGACTCCTAATACCTTTTGCTAACTGAATTTTCCAATATTATTTTTCCATTGGCACATAAATTTTACCCCCATGTTGACAATTTTCATATGCTGCCTTTCAAAATTTCGTTGTCAGTGATATATCCTCATGACATAATCTCATTGTAAAAATAGCACAAATGTAGCTAGACCTTTTAAAAATCAGTTTCTTATATTCAGCCCATTTAATCACTTCAGTTAAACATCTTAGGAGCAAACAGGTTCATTTTAAGAGGAAATATGTTTTTCAAGATATGTGTCATAGCACTACATTACCTTATAACATCTTGTAAAAGTGAATTCAAATCACATCTTCAAATTTACTGCAAATTCAGTCACAACTTAAGGTTAATGACTAAATACTGGCAAGTTTACAGAACTGATTCATAAACAGAAGTCTAAAATAAGAGTGGCATAAGTAATTTTAGTGTATCGTTCACACTGCAGAGAAAATTCATTCACATCTTCTTAAGCCTTTTGAAGAAAAAAGACTTCTCATGCTTGTTAATATAGCATCTTAAGTTCTGTTTGCTGTTTGAGATATAAAAGAAAGGAAAACATCCTCTTAGGAATTAGCCAGACTCTTTTAATCTCTTCTTAAATTATTTTTCCTTATTTTCTCTTGAAACACACACTGAAGTTATAAAGGATTTTTAAAATGTTTTAATATTTTTATTGTGACATAATCATAAACTCACAAGGAGTTAAAAATTAGTATAGAAAGTTCCTATATGTACATTATTCAATTTTTCTCAATGGTAGCATCTTCAATATATATACCATTATCAGACCCAGAAATTTCACACTGGCACACTACAATTAACTTTACTTGGATTTCCCCAGTTTTGCACATAGTCTTTCATTGGATGTCTTTATGTATTGTTCTATGACATTTAATCACATATTTAGATTCATATCATCATCACCAACATCAGCATACAGAACTGTTTCATCACCACCGAGGAATCTATAGAATGATTCTTATAAAGTTCCCACAAGTATGTCAAAACCATTACTGGGATTATATCCCAAGTTTATTTTAAATTATTAAAACTTACAGATCACGTCTGTCATTATTGTAGTACTAGGTTCTTCTTCCTAATCATGGTAATCCTGATAAATTGACATTGATGAATATGAGAACATCTAACTCTTCCTGGCTCTATAAATACACTGAGATTGTAATATCTTCTTACTGGTCATTTGCTTGATTGTGATTATTTGAACAAGATGAGAATATTAAGAACAGCCTAGTAAGCAAAGAGGATTTCAGTCTTCTATAGCTAACTTAATCATTGCCCCAACAGGAGGTATATACTAGTTATCCCTCTGGAAAATGTGAAAAATATGAAAGTGAATGATATTCTTAGATTTTCCAGTACATATACTCTGAAGAAAGCAAGTATAGAAATGTAGGAGCTGTGTTAACTCTCCTGGTTTCCAGAAGAGTTTCTCTTAGTGTCCTAAGTAAGTCATTTACTAAAGGATAGGGCAGTTGGCTGTCCTTTTTGATTGGACTGATGATCATGCTTATTCAGCAGAATAGGATATAGACAATGCATTTTCTCCCTTAGACTGAAAAAGGTTCGGGTAGCAATTAATTCATATGCCAGATACTTGGATTAGGCATGCTGGGGGAAAACTGAATGGTCATTGACCTTAGGATAGCATAGTGGTTAGGAGCTGGGGCTTGAGATTTAGAATTCCAGCTCTGCTACTCAATAATGGAGTCTTCTTAGTCAAGATAAGCGCTCTGCATAGTCCCTGGCATCTACCCACTACACGCTTTATATTCAATGACTGTTATTAGTCAAGACTCTTAAAGGCTGGCTAATGAGGCAAATGCTAGAAACAAAAGTCAATTAGATGAAATAAAGTAATAAAGGAAACATATATTTAAAGGGAATTTAGAAAAGGAAGTGGAAAAGAATTAACATGTCATGGTCCTACTATGTATCTGATATTGTTTTGAGTGCCTTAGCTATCTTATCTCATATTAACCTCACAAGTAATCTGCAATGTGGTCAATGTTATTTGCATTTTATAAGTAAGCAAGTAAAGACTTGGTTTTAAAGTTAAGTGAGTTGTTTCAACACAGTTATCGATTCAAATCAAAGTCTGTGCACTCCAAAAGTGATGCTATTGAGGTCTGGAGTAGTGAAGCATGAATCATAAAGAAAGTTACCCAGAAGATAGATAAAATTTGAAAGAGGTAAAACAAAGGGAAGGGAATTACAAGCTGGAGCGGTGTCATAAGTAAAGCCTCAATGGCATGAGTCCAAATGTCATATGTAAAGTTTAATTAAGCTGCTTAGTGGGATCAGAATCATTGCTCTGTTGAAACACTGGAGACATTTTGGCTGGGGATTGAGGCAGGAAATTGTGGGGGAGACTAGAGTTTAACCAGTTCTTTAGTCCCTTCTCAGAATTATATGAGACATATATGCCTGGGCCACACCAAAATCTACCAAATCAGAATACCTGATGTTAATCACTCAAGGAATCAGTCATAGACAGCTGTCTCATAGCTGACCATGATATAGGCAGGAATGAAATTATAAATTACATTTTAAAAGTACATGTAGGAGTTACAATGTGGTTGACAGTTCTACACATGGCAAATTATGCTGTAAGCCAGGGACTGGAGGATTTTCAAGCAGCTTTTATGAAGGCCTGGTCTAATCCAGCACCATGGACAGCTCAGAGGCCTTATTTCTCAAGAACATGACATTAAAAACTGTGCTTTCATCTGCAGGCAATTTTGTCTTTGGCCTTGCCAGCTCTATCCTAGAAGAGATACCTTTTATTTTAAAAGGTCATCCTGTATTAAAGCATGTCAAGTTTGTCCTTATCACTCACTCAGCATCCTTGTATAATGACATGACTGGAGGATGGAGGATGGATTAGGTTTTTCTTTGCAAAATTTATATTGGTCACCCCCTTTGTTTGTGAAGATTTCATTCATTAGATTTTTTTTCCCCCATCCCTAGTGTTCTACACTCCAAATGCAAATGACTCTTAGTAGTTCTTTTGCCCTTGTAATTGATACTTTTCCCTAGCACATCTTTTTTTTTTTTTTTTGGTCAGTGGGCCATCAGATACTTGGTGTGATAGTAACGGAATACACAAATCAAGTGGGAGGAATTAATAAGGGCAGCAATTCCAAGATTTGGATCTCTAAGATTAATCTCCTATAGCTTAATTCAGCATTCTAAATGAGTTTAACATATTTGAGAACAGAACAACCCACATTAAAAAAAAAAAAACTTTATGTTATCTATGCTTATGAGGCATGTTATAGATAATAGTGTTCTTTTGCAGATGGCAGTAAAAGAAACACTGAAAGATTTACCTTGTCCATCGAGAATTAGAATGTGTATATCATGGGATGGTTAGTTTTCAAAATCAGTTTGGATCTCACAAGATGTTGACCCTGTTTTTGAAGGACAAGTCAGGACCAGATACCAGATTGTGCCATGTTCAAGTCACAATTCATTTCTAACCTTTGAGGGCTTCTCCAGCACTGCTGCTTGTTCAGTTTTCCTTGTGATCTGCATTAATTTGCTATCTAGCTTTTTGTAGATTGACCTCAGCTGCCACAATTGGGATGTTCTGTGTTAACACATGCCTTACTGAGAGTAACGTAAGCAGGGAGGAGAGTGCCACTGATTGTCTAGGTAATAGGTTGTGACAACAGAGATATTATTCTAGTATACATGTATTCAGTTTTTCTGTGCTCAGTGTGTATCATATATGAAGGCCGTGGGGACATGCTAGATAAGACAGACTGAGAGGGACTAGAATAGCTATGGCCTCCCAACTAGAGAGAACCAAATGTTGAAGAGATGTATGCCAAATGCAGCCATTTGAGGTTTAAGAGTTGGTTTACACAAAACACAATGACAAATGTTACTAAAGTGAAAACTGATTTCCACTTACTGCTAGCTATGAAAATTTAAATACCAGAAAATTCCAATAAAATAAAATACATCATTTCCTATAGGTTTATTATTTGGTTTGTGAAAATAAAATTTCCTAATGATTTATGTAATCAATCTTTGGTGGCTTCTACAGTAAAGAATCTGCTTGCAATGTGGGAGACCTGGGTTTGATCCCTGGGTCAGAAAGATCCCCTGGAGGAGGACATGGCTACCCACTCCAATATTCTTGCCTGGGAAATCCCATGGACAGAGGAGCCTGGTGGGCTACAGTCTATAGCGTTGCAAAGAGTCAGACGCAACTGAGTGACTAACACAAAAACACTAATATTAAATAAGTAGTATATTTTGGTAGAAAATGTAAGTTAGATGCAAAAAAGCAAAATGGCTGTCTGAGGAGGCCTTACAAATAGCTGTGAAAAGAAGAGAGGCGAAAAGCAAAGGAGAAAAGGAAAGATATAAGCATCTGAATGCAGAGTTCCAAAGAATAGCAAGAAGAGATAAGAAAGCCTTCCTCAATGATCAATGCAAAGAAATAGAGGAAAAGAACAGAAGGGGAAAGACTAGAGATCTCTTCAAGAAAATTAGAGATACCAAGGGAACATTTCATGCAAAGATGGGCTCGATAAAGGACAGAAATGGTCTGGACCTAACAGAAGCAGAAGATATTAAGAAGAGGTGGCAAGAATACATGGAAGAACTGTACAAAAAAGATCTTCATGACCCAGATAATCATGATGATGTGATGACTAAT
>SJXQ01009138.1:141067-195269 GCA_006408695.1 Aepyceros melampus
GGGATTTCTTTGGAAGGAATGATGCTAAAACTGAAGCTCCAATACTTTGGCCACCTCATGCAAAGAGTTGACTCATTGCAAAAGACCCTGATGCTGGGAGGGATTGGGGGCAGGAGGAGAAGGGGACGACCGAGGATGAGATGGCTGGATGGCATCATGGACTCAATGGACGTGAGTCTGAGTGAACTCTGAGTGTTGGTGATGGACAGGGAGGCCTGGCGTACTATGATTCATGGGATTGCAAAGAGTCGGACACGACTGAGCAACTGAACTAAACTGTAAGTTAGATATTGAGATAACCTAAAATATTGAACAATTTAGATTTGTATTTTGTATGAACCACTTTTAAGTAGTTAATAAAACATATATGTAAATAAAAATAAGCAACTTAAGAGAATGATTATGTGAACACTATTTATTATTCCAAAGCATGTATTTTTCAAACACACCTTTTATTACTGTTTTAAGAAATCATTTCCATATATTTGCATGTAGATCACATTAAGTCTCAGAGAATTTTCCATAAACTGTTTTCTTTTATTGCTGCTATAACTAGCAAGCTATTGGATTATTAACTTGGAAAGTTGTACGTAAAAATCACATCCATAGCTTAAATGACCAAGGATACATTTTTGATTTTGGAAATGTCAATGCAAGTTAAATAATCACAGAATCCTTGGTCATTTTTAGATCTAGACAGTCTTGCAGTATTTTTCAGAAATGAAAAAAAAAATGTGGTTTTGGGCTTTTTTGGTAAAGTATCTTTCCTTTGTACCTCTTTTGTAAAACTTTGACCAGAAATGGTGCTACAAATAGACTCCAACTTCAATAATATATTTCATAGATAAACCAATAAGATTAATTCTTATTTTATTGCATTCAGCTCATAACTCACTGTTTGTAAGCCGGCAACTTACGTCCATGATAGAAAAAGTTTTTACCTCTGAAGATCGCTTAGCTTCTCATTTTCACATGTATCCTGTTTTCTGAATATTTTACTTGCAAAGACAATAACATTTATCATTTTTTTATTAATCAGTCTTATATGAGAAATTAACATTAACCACTCCAAGTGAAACAACAAACGACCTTTTGAAATAATATAATCCTGGGGAAAAAAGGAAAATGATACTTTAGTCAGCCTTTACAATCATATCAATTAAATATATAATTCCTTTCAGCCTCTTCAAAATGGTCAACATCTTTAGCACTATACTCATGGTTGCCCCCTTTGTCTACATCCATGCCTCTGGGTTCTGCAGTAGGAAAAAAAAAAAAAGTGTATTTGTCCCTGCTCCCCATTGTCATCTCATGTCTTTCACTTCCTTCCCTCAATTTCTACTCACTCCAGATGTACCCACTTCCATCATCTGCTTGCTTGGTCCCTTTAATACTCTGAAATGAATTCTTTCATTAGACAACCAAAACCTCAATTTAGCATCAGTTAAATTCAGTAAATATTAATTGAGTATCTGCTTTGTGTCAGGCACTACTCTAAACGTTTGGGATGCATCAGTGAAAACAACAGAAAATATGGAGGCTTCTAGATTCTAAGGGGCTCAAACAGTAAGCATACATAATTAGTCAATTTTATAGTGTGTTAAAAGATGATGAGTGCTGTCGAAAATGAGATAAGCAAAGTAGAGGGTGACTTATACTGGAGTGCATTCTGATTTTAAGTAAGGTATCAAGATAGTCCCCACTGAGAAGGTGACATTTGAGCAAATCCATGAAGGAGGTAAGGGAGTGAATCATCTTAGATGTCTGAGAGAATCCTCTTGGCTTGAGGAAAATGTCAATATAGGATTCCTAACTCATCAGTTTATCTGCGATTGCTGGTACTTCATCTACATGTGGTTAGAGTGAAGTGAAAGAGGTATAGGAAAGGCTATTAACAAGGTGATGGTGGACCTTGGAGACCATTGTAAGAATGTTCTCTTTCTGTCTGAAATAGATGGGAGCCTGTGGAGGATGTTATGGATAAGATTTTACATGAATTAAAAGGATTACTCTGGATCCTGGTGGTGGGGGGCTCAAAGCTAGGAGGACACTTAGATTATTATGGTAATTTGATCAAAGATGATGGTGTCTCAGACTAGGGTAGTAACAGAGAGTCTGAATATGTTTGAGGGTGAAGTCAACAAGGATTTCCTGATGGATTGGAAAAAGCTATGTCAGAAAAGTAGAGTCACATGTGGCTCCAAGGTTTTTTTCTCTAATTAATAGAAGGTATAAAGTTATCCTCAACTGAAATGGTAGGCTGCAGATAGAGTGGGGTGATTTTTGGAAAGATTCAAATCAAATGTCAGGTATCTATTATATCCACTGGTATAACATTCCAGTGGAGTTATGAATATGCAGTTGACTGCATGGATTTGGAGTTTAATAATATGGTCTAGAAAGAAAGTGAAAGTGAAGTCGCTCAGTCTTATCTGACTCTTTGCGACCCCAAGACTGTAGCCCACCAGGCTCCTCCGTCCATGGGATTCTCCAGGCAAGAATACTGGAGTGGGGTGCCATTTCCTTCTCCAGGGAATCTTCCTGACCCAGGGATCGAACCCAGGTCTCCTACTTTGCAGGCAGACGCTTTAACCTCTGAGCCACCAGGGAAGGACATTTAAATTTGGGAATTATTGGTATAAGAGTTAAAGCTGTGTGGTTAGATGATCTCACAAAGGAAAAGTAAGGATGGGGAAAAGGAAAACACTAAGGATTTCAATAGTAAGAAGTGGGTAAGAGGAAGAGAAACAGAAAAGGAGAATAAAAAGTAGTGACCAGTGAGCTGGAATGATAAACAAGAGAATGTGATATCTTGACAACTTAACCTACCTACAAAACCTGCATTTGGTGGTGGGGGGAGGTGGGGTTGTCTCATTCCACCTCGTCCTGCCTTCATAATCAGTATATCCTCACTTTGTACCTATAAAACCAAAAGGAGAAGTCAGTATTCTTGAGATACAGCATGTTAATAAATTCAAGGGGTATTCAATGAATCTTAATAATTCAGTGGTGTGATGTGGAAAAATAGAATTCATAGGGAAAGGAACAGAAGTTAGCTCAGGAAATGAATTGACAGTGATGCTGTGCCTCACAGCAGTAGGTCTCCCTCTTCTGTATCCTAGTGGTTGAAGGTCCCTTAGTAAGAAAAATAAAATGTTGTGAGCATTTATGTCTACATGGCTGAATTAAATCCCCCAACAATGAAATACAGTTAACACAGTATCTTGAAATGAACCCTAAGTGGATTTCAGGGAACCTGAATTCTAAGTATGGTTCTACTGCTGACTGATTGCATTAACTTCAAATCTATCATTAACCTCCTTGTGCCTCATTATCCTCATTTCACCAAATAAGAAAAATGAAATATTCCTCCTTTCCTACCTCACTTGGATGTTGTGAATTTAAATGTGTGAGAAGTGCTTGAGATGCATAAAATTTGATGGAGTGTTTTATTCATGAATTCAAGGCATCTGAGTAATTTGACCATGATGGAAAGTTGCTTCCTTGCACATTTTTTTTTAGAACGGCATTTCTCTCACTGACCCACCCATTTTTGCAGCATGTTACCTACTCCTAAATGTAAAATAAACATAAATCAGCCTTATAAATAAGCATTGCATCTATTATCATTTCATAATATCATAGTATTTCATAATATTCATCATTCCCTTATTTACATATCCAATGTATATTTATTGAGGACATTAAGATAAAGCTTCAGTTCCTAAGCAGCGATGAGGAAATCTTCCATTTTTTATATTTTATATTTCTCTGCCATTTAAAATGTACTTTAATGACCATGATCGCCATTGATCTCTCAGTTCTATGAAGTTGATATGACATATGCTTTTTCCTATTTTGATTTTTATCAATTCTCCAGAATTGATGTCAATTCTGTCTCAATAAACATGGAAAAATGAATAAATAAAAATCAAAATAGGAAAAAGCGTATGTCATATCAACTTCATGTGTACTGTGTACAGTGTGATTTGACACATGTATATATTGTAAAACATTTACCACAATAAAGTTAAAATCCTTCACCTCACATAATTGTTGTTCTTATAGTAAAACCATTAAAATTCTACTTATAGCAACTTTCAAGTATACAGCACAGGATTGTTAACTGTAGTCACCATGCTACAACTTAGATCCCCAGAACTTACCTTTTAACTGAAAGTCTGTACCCTTTGGCCAAATCTCTTTTATCCCCCCAACACCTCTCTCTACCACTGTTAGAACTCTGCAATGGTAATGACTTCTCTGACCTAAATGTCACTGAGATCCAGAAGAGAAGAGCAAGGCTAAAGTATAAGGTGGGGCAAAGCCAGCTTAAAATGACTAAAAGAGTTCTGGGAACAAATATGTCTTTAAAACATGAGGAAGAGAAGATAGAAGGGATTCTTCTTTTCACCATCTAGATAGCGTTTGAAAAGAAAAGTGTTGTGCTATAGCTTAATAACTCTTTGTCACTGCAAGCATTTGCTGAAGTCTAACCCTTATGTCAGAAAGTGAAGAGGAACTCAAAAGCCTCTTGATGAAAGTGAAAGAGGAGAGTGAAAAAGTTGGCTTAAAGCTCAACATTCAGAAAACTAAGATATTGGCATCTGGTCCCATCACTTCATGGGAAATAGATGGAGAAACAGTGGAAACAGTGTCAGACTTTATTTTTGGGGCTCCAAAATCACTGCAGATGGTGATTGCAGCCATGAAATTAAAAGACGCTTACTCCTTGGAAGGAAAGTTATGACCAACCTAGATAGCATATTCAAAAGCAGAGACATTACTTTGCCAACAAAGGTCCATCTAGTCAAGGCTATGGTTTTTCCAGTGGTCATGCATGGATGTGAGGGTTGTACTGTGAAGAAAGCTGAGCGCCAAAGAATTGATACTTTTGAACTGTGGTGTTGGAGAAGACTCTAAGAGTCCCTTGGACTGCAAGGAGATCCAACCAGTCCATTCTGAAGGAGATCAGCCCTGGGTGTTCATTGGAAGGAATGATGCTAAAGCTGAAGCTCCAGTACTTTGGCCACCTCATGCGAAGAGTTGACTCATTGGAAAAGACTCTGATGCTGGGAGGGATTGGGGGCAGGAGGAGAAGGGGACGACAGAAGATGAGATGGCTGGATGGCATCACCGACTTGATGGATATGAGTTTGAGTAAACTCCAGGAGTTGGTGATGGACAGGGAGGCCTTGTGTACTGCGATTCATGGAGTCGCAAAGAGTCAGACATGACTGAGCGACTGAACTGAAATGAACTCAACTGAACCTTTAAAAGGGCTCCAACCATTGGGCTCAAAATTAGAAACCAAGAAAATAAACTTAGACATAACATTTCCTGTAGGAACTATCAATCTCCTACCTAATTTTTAAGTTAACCCTAGACTCAGCAATAACACTGATTCAGGACTTCCTTTTGGCAACCTTTCAGGATATAATTATTATTAGTGACCTATCTCTTCATTTTCCCCTTTTGTCACTGTTGCATCAGAATTTAATCATAAATCAATGGTTATGATCCCTTTTAAGTGAGGAGGGGGTGGCATTAGGTGGTAGGATTGTCATTTTAAAGTCATGAAGCATTCAGTTATTACTTTTCTGACTGTCAAATTGGCCACTACTATTTTCAGATTTTAAGAGGCATCAAGCGTTGGCAACCACTTTTTTTTTGGTGTTATGATTTCATCATAAAATGAACTTTTATTTGACTCTATAAAATTTTGTTGAAATGAATGCATGATACTTTGCCTTTTTCTAGCAACCTAATCAAACTGTGTTGAAGAAGATCTGAGAATTGTCAGTATGTGTACTTTGATTTGCAGGCAAAAGTGCTTCCCTGCAAACAGATCTCATAATGTAACTAAAACCATAGCTCAGATGGTAAAAAATCCACCTGCAATGTGAGAGACCTGGGTTCAATCCCTGGATTGGGAAGATCCCCTGGAGGAGGGCATGACAACCCACTCCAGTATATTTGCCTGGAGAACCTGCATGGACCAAGGAGCCTGGTGAGGTACAGTCCATGGCATCACAAAGAGTCAGAAATGACTGAGAAACTAAGCATAGCACACAGCACAGCAAACAAATCTCATAATTTAACTAAAATCATAGCTGACGCATTAGCTTGAAAAGGCAAATGGAAAGTTTAGTATAGGAAAGAAAAGAAAGAAACAGCTCTTTTGCATGTCCACAGCAAACTATAAATTTCTTTGTTAGTTAAATTTTGGCTAAATTGCTGAGGTTGGAGAGCCTTAGTTGTGATTAAACTACCAGCATGATTAAGCTAAATATTACATTGAGTTTCAGTTTTAGTTTTCTTCCACACCCTGTACTTGATCATTTATCATAAAGATTTGGGTCCTCTCTCAATCCTGGTGTCTTTCCAATTGGCAACTCAAAGGACCTTACATAAAGAGGAACTACACTGATTATAAGAAAGAATATTTTAAACTCTGAGTTCCTATTTCATTTTTCCCTTTCTTAAACATATTTTCTCTACATGATGAATGTGAGTGTTGGAAGGTGATAAATACCACCCATAGGCTTTAGAACTTAAATGTTGAATTTGACACTCAGAGTTTAAAGGCATCATGAAAATTTCTCCAGAACTAATGTTCAAGCAATTTGGGTTTTACAGGCAACTCAGTAGTTTTGAATGATGTAGTTATTTTGAAAAACTAACCATAAAAAGCTATGTTCAGAGAAGCAGTGCTTTGCATTTATCAGAAGAATGTAAAAGTCAGTTGATGAGCTTGCTGTTAGGAATATACTTCACTTTTTAAAATTATATTCTAACTCATTAGTATTTAATTCATGCTTTTGTGCAGCAAACTGAATATTAAAAAGATTGGATATTTATTTTTAAGTTAGAGGCATGTAAAAGAAAATTATAAACATTTTAAATGCCCTTTTATTGTATTTTTTTTCCCTTCAGCCCATCTCTAGGCATTCACAAAATATATTTCCAAGGAGTACATCTACACATTTTATAAGCAAGCATTATCAAACATTTCTTCCTTAACTGTAGTATGCAAAGTATCTTCACCTAGTTTTCAGTACCTAGTTTTCTTTTTAATCATACAGTGTTATTTCTTTTACAGTGAAATTAATGCACTCAGAAATGTATATCCATGTAGAAAGTTAAAAGGAAATTGCTATGCAGTTACTGTACTTGTGAATGGTTTATTTTCTATGCATAGTTTGCATTGGATGGTAGTGAATACATCTAAAAGAAAATGAATGATCTTTGTTTTTACTGAAGGGATAAGCAATGTACATAACTACCTTTCTTGAGCAGCACAATTACAAATATATAGTTTTTCTTTATTGTCTAGTCATCATCTTACTATGAAAGTAGTTTGAATAAATGCCTTGTTCCTTTGAGTAGCATATTCAAAGAGGAAGAGAAATTAGAAATACTTTCAAAGGTACTTCAAACACTAATGGTACAGTTCTTTCAGTATTTCAGTGATTTAACAAAGACAGTGTATTTTATTAGTTTGAATATTACAGAAAGTATATTTATCAGAATTCTGTTGAAAGCCTATATGTCACAAAGGAGGAATTTCTTGAATGATTAGATAGAAGAAGCTGATATCATTTTTACCCAGTATAATAGAATTTAAGAATCCTAGTCATACAAATAGGTTAAGCTTATATGTGTATATGTATGTGTACTGGGCAAGAAATGGATGTGTCTTTATTAATTAAATATTACATTTAAAGAGTTATCTTTTAATATAATTATGTTTAAAGCAGGATGACAGCAAGTATAAGAAACTAAAAATGTCCTAAATATAAATTAAACTCTGATTCAGCTTCTAGCTTACAATCCCAGAATGTTCTGAAGTTCATTAAAGCCACAACTTATCCTTGTACTCGTGAACTACAGAAGGGACAGTTAATAGACATTTCTAGCTGATAGACTGTTATAGAGCAGAGAACAGTCTGTGGTTTTGAAAATTAAACATATCAATTTGCCCCTCTTCCCCCATTAAGGAAGAGTTCCTTAATTGTGCTAACACGTCAAGTGAACTGTTCCATTAGATTTTAAGACCCAGATATAAACATCTGGGTAAGGTTACATATTTCAAACAAACAAAACACCAGAAACCATTGGTTATAAATCTCACGGCTGGAGGGTAATTTGCAACAGAGGTTTATATGTCAAGTATACAGAATTGCTAACATTGTTCTAAAGATGGGAGTGTGGGTGTTTGAGCCTTGAAAGTCGCTGTTTATATCTATCAAACTGAAATTGATCATTAAAAGTACCTTCTCTGTCAAGTTCTACCAAATCATCTTTTGCCCCCTGTGTCTTAGACTATTTTACCTGTTCAGCTTGGATTGCTAATGCCATTTTCCCCGGAATCACTCTGTCCCTTTTGCAAAGCACAGATACAGCATGCATAAGTGTTGGGTTGTAAAACACTTGTACCAAGGCTTTCTACAGCTTCTGTTGAGTTCAAGAGGGTCTAGTTTATAAGATAATCTCTGGCACATAGTCAAGAACAGCCTCCTTTTTCCCGGCACCCTCTCTGCCTATGGGTGTGAACACATCACTTGGGTGACTGCGACTCAGGCGAGGGATTGCACTCAGAACTGAGTGAGCATGAAATCGACCAGAAGGGCTGCTGAGCCCAATCCTAGTGCTTCTTATTCAGTAGATCTGGGATGGGGTCCAAGTATTTACATTTTTAAAAAGTGTGTAGGTGATGCTGATGCTGTGGTCCCCAGGATAACATTTTGAGAAACACTGATGTAGAAGTCAGAGAATGAAGCTACAGTTCAGAAGATCTGTGTTCCTGTCCCAGTTCTACTTTTATAACTTAGCAAATGAACCAAACTTTCAAGGTTTTAGTTCTCTTCATCTATACTGTGGGTGGTTAGATTGGTTTTCTAATTTAAAATTAAATAATCTAAGTAATATCCCATATATATATGTGTGTGTGTGTGTGTGTGTGTATCATGTCTTCTTTATGCATTCTTCTGTTGATGGACATTTCGGTTGCTTCCATGTTCTGGCTATTGTAAATAGCGCTGCAGTGAACACTGGGGTGCATGTTATCTTTTTGAATTATGGTTTTCTCCAAGCATATGCCCAGAAGTGGAATTGCTAGGTCATATGGTAGTTCTGTTTTCAGTTTTTTAAGGAACCTCCATATTGTTCTCCATAGTGGCTGTACCAATTTACATTCCCACCAACAGTGGAAGAGGGTTCTCTTTTCTCCACACCCTCTCTAGCATTTGTTGTTTGTGGATTTTTTGGATGATGGCCATTCTGACGGGTATGAGCTGATACCTCATTGTAGCTTTGATTTGCATTTATTTAGTAATTAGTGATGTGGAGCATCCTTTCATGTGTTTCTTGGCCATCTTTAAGTGTTTTTGGAGAAATGTTTATTTAGGTCTTTCACTCATTTTTTGATTTTTTTTTTATTGAGCTGCTTGTATGAGTTGTTTGTATATTTTGGAGATTAATCCCTTACCAGTTGCTTTCTTGAAAGTCAGAAAGAGGAAAAACAAATATTGTATAATATTGTTGTATGTGGAATGTAGAAAAGTGATATAGATGAACTTATTTGCAAAGCAGAAATAGAAACACAGCTGTAGAGAACAGACATAGGGATACTGGGGGTGAGAGTGGGTTGGATAAATTGAGGGATTGGGATTGACATATATACACTACAGTGTATAAAACAGATAACAAGAACATACTGTATAGCACAGGGAGCTCTACTCATTTCTATGTGGTTACCTAAATGGGAAGAAGTCCAAAAAAGAAGGGATATATTTTATACATAGAGCAGATTCACTTTGCTGTATAGCAGAAACTAATACAACATTGTAAAGCAACTATACTCCAATAAAAATTAAGAAAAATATATGTGGGCAAAAAAAAATGAACAGTGAATTTCTGATTCACTACACAATGTACCAAAGAAGGATGACTATTTCCCTTCATTTTTCGCTTTGTCTCCTATTCCTAGGTGATCTCATTAATGCTTTGGATTTAAATTACAAACTTTCCTGCAAAGCCTTTAAAATATACTTTGCTGCCCTGAATTCTGCCCCAAATGCTGGTCTTAGAGGCCCATCTGCCTAATTGACATTGCCACTGCTGAAGGCGGCACAAACTCAACAAACACCAAATTGAACTTATGATCTTGTCCTTCAAACATGACACAAATCCACTTTGCCCCATCCTGGTGAATGTCACCAATCAGTTAAGCAGGCTCAATGTCTGGGATTTATATTTGATTCCTCTTCACTGTCCTTCAGTTGCCTTGTCAGATCCCACTGATTTAACCTTCAGTATCTCTACAGTTTTCCTCTATGTCTCTCATTATCTAGGGTAAGCTCCCATCATTTCTCTCTGTGATGACCACAATAATCTTTTAATTGTGTGTGTTGAGTGCTAAGTCACTTTGGTTGTTTCCAACTCTTTGCCATCCCATGGACCATAGCCCACCAGGTTCCTCTGTCCATGGGGTTCTCCAGGCAAGAATACCTGAGTAGGTTGCCATGCCCTCTTCCAGGGAATCTTCCCAACCCAGGGAGCAACCAGCATCTCTTATTTCTCCTACAATGGCAGGCAGGTTCTTTACCACTAGTTCCACCTGGGAAGCCCAACTCTCTTAATTAGCGGAATTAAAAGGAATCTGCCCCTCCCCACCAGCCTGCTCTCTCTCTAGCCAGAATGCTGTTTTTTTGATTTGTTTTGTTTTTAAATGCAAATTTTGTCACTATATATTCTACTTCAAAGGAGTCTCATTACTCATGGCCTTAACATGCTCTTCAAGGCCCACCATGCTCTTTCTTCTGCTATGTTTGTAGTCTTATCTTTCACTACCTCTTTCTTACTTTTTTCTACTCCAACCACACTAGCTGTATTTGGTAAGATTCTTCTAAATACAGTGCCATGATCTCTTTTGACTTTGCACATCTTACTCCCTCTGTTAGGAACTCTGCTCACAATCTCCACCACCACCCCTAAGCCCCTATACATATGTCGTACTTCCTGCTCACTGTACAGAACTCCTGTGGTTGTTACCATCTTGGGAGAATTTTTCTGGATCCCCCACTACCGATTCAGATCAGGTCCTCTTGCAACATGATTTCTTGGTACCCTTTATTTTCCTCTCATATTCCTTATTTCAATTTGTAATTCCATGTTGTTTGCGTTAGTGTTTGATTGTTATCTGTCTCACCCACCAGACAGTGGGCATATTTTTCTCACCACTGGGTTGACAGAAACACAGACCATATTTGCACACAACACATGTTCTAGAGAAATTTGTCAAACTGATGAATGAAAAATTATACCTTCATTTTACTCTGATATGAAACATAAATGAGCTCCCCCTTAGGGTCTCATCTGTATCAGGGGGCTCAGAATATAAAGAATCTACCTGCAATGCAGGAGACCTGAATTTGATCCCTGGGTTGGAAAGGTCTCCTGGAGAACAAAATGGCAGCCCACTCCAATATTCTTGCCTGGAGAATTCCATGAACAGAGGAGCCTGGTGGGCCACAGTCCATGGGGTGGCAGGGAGTCAGACATGACTGAGCAAGTAACACTTTCATTTGGGGTCTACCTTTTAGAATGTTGGACCTGTGTAAACTTAACCAATAGTTTTACTAAGGTTTAAATTTTAGAAAATAAATTGATCACTTTTACATGTGACTCTTTTGAGTACTGAGCCCTTTGTCAGAGTCAATTCAACAGGGTCACTGAAACAAACTCTACCTTCATTCACCCTTCAGTTCAGTTCAGTCGCTCAGTCGTGTCCGACTCTTTGCAACCCCATGAATCGCAGCACGCCAGGCCTCCCTGTCCATCACCAACTCCCGGAGTTCACCCAAACCCACGCCCATGGAGTCAGTGACGCCATCCAGCCATCTCATCCTCGGTCGTCCCCTTCTCCTCCTGCCCCCAGTCCCTCCCAGCATCAGGGTCTTTTCCAATGAGTCAGCTCTTCGCATGAGGTGGCCAAACTACTGGAGAATTCTATTTTCCTTTTTTCTTTTGTGGTTCTGTTTCTTTTTTCAGTAACAGGGCATATTTCAGACTTTTTCTCTCATTGAGTAGAACAGTGGTTTTCAAAGTATGGTTCCCACATCATCATCACCTGCATATGATTAGAAATTAAAATTACTGGGCCCTACCTGAGGACATACTGAATCAGAAACTCTGGCACTGGTGTCCAGAAATATGTAATAAGTACTCCAGGGAATGTCTATTTGTGCTAAAGTTTAAAGAACTAGTGGAATAAAGAACTATTTTGTAGTAGACTAGATTCCCCTCATTAATATCAATTCCTTTTTCTTTTTTTTGACATGTAGTTGACCTACAATATTGTGTTAGTTTCAGGTGTACAGCAAAGTAATTGGGTTATTATATATACATATATATACTCCCTTCCCTGGTGACTCAGACGGCAAGGAGTCTGCTTGCAATGCGGGAGACCCAGGTTCGATCCCTGGGTTGGGAAAATCCCCTAGAGAAGGAAATGGCAACCCACTCCAGTATTCTTGCTTGGAAAATCCCATGGACAGAGGAGCCTGGTAGGTTACAGTCAACGGGGTCACAGTGAATCAGACTGAGAATTTCACTTTACATATATATAGGCTTCCTAGGTAGTGCTAGTGATAAAGAACCAGCCTGCCAATGCAGAAGACATGGGTTTCATCCTTGGGTCGAGTGGGCATGGCAATCCAGTATTCTTGCCTGGGAAATCCCGTGGACAGAGGAGCCTGGTGTGCTGCAGTTCACAGTTGCAAAGAATTGGACACAACTGAAGCCACTTAGCACACACAGCATATGTATTTATGTTTTATGTTATAGATTGTTATAAGATATTTAATATACTTTCCTTTGCTATACAGTCAATCCTTGTTTCTTATGTATTTTGTATACAGTGGCATGTGTCCATTAATCCTAAACTCTTAGTTTATCCCTCCCCCAGTCTTTCGCCAATGACAGCCATAAATGTGTTTCCATGCATCGATTCTGCAGTTAAATATCCAGATGCTCACAAACAAAATTCAGCCATCTAGCGTTAGGATTCCCCCTTTCCTGTATGCATGTGTTATCTGTACACACCGAACAAATGCGCCTTTTATCTGAACCGATATAAAACAAGGCATGTCCTATTTGAGGACCAGTAGCTGTATTTTTCCTCAAGGTCAGTGCATCTTCACTACTTTCCTTCAGTGCCTTTGGAAAGTAGATTTTCACATAGCTAAAGGTAGTGACAGGACATTTACTTGGATACAATTATCTTAATTTCATAATGTTCAATATAAGAAGAAAAATTCTCATTAGAAGTGCATTCCCTAAATAGCCACAATACAGAATTCATCATTGAAATTCATCTGATTAGTTTTGCCTTATTTTTTAGGGGAGAACAAAGTGGTTCACCTCAGAGAACAGAACTTGTCTGGCAAGGTGCAGTGTATTTACTCAGAAACATTTATAGAGGAATTACAACATGTCAGTTATGTTGTAGGCACTGTAACAAAGACAGAGAATTCAGACGTGAAGAAGATATCTCAGGAAACAAGGCCAGTGAAGGACAGATACATAAAGCCATGTAAATGGAGTTGAGAGAAGTAATCTAATAACAGTACTGATTGTTGAAGGCCTACTGTGTAAGGGGCATTCCATCCTTTGCTTCTTACTCTTGCTACTTAATCTTTGACATAGCTCTATAAAGTTGGAGATATCAGCATCAATTTACAGCTCATAATACTGAGACTCAAAAAGATTAAGTAACTTGTCCAAGAGCACACAGCCAGTAAGTGGTGCCATTATGGTTCATATCTAGTCTTCAAGCTCCATTGGGGCAGGAACTGTGTCCATTGCGTTCACCATTATATACCCAAGGCTTAACGTAGCCCCTTGAACAAAATAGATGACAGGTAAATAATTGTTGAATGAATACATGAATAATGCTGGTCTTTCCAAAGACCTTACTTATACAGGTAGACTAGTTTGAACAGTGTATTGGAGGAGAAAAAGAGTAGAAAGAATGTGCTTTGAGGAGAGCTTTTCATAAAATGTGAAGGAGGAGTCCAAGTTGGATAGGCAAAGAGAAAGCTGGGTGGTGAATCAGACAGGGAAAGGTCCCAGTGACGGTAGAGAGGTGTGAGAGTGAGAAGCATGTCTGTATATAAGATGGGGATTAAAGGAGAGACAGGAGACAGGGAGACAGCTATAGGCTATTGCATATTGGCCATGCTGGCCAAAAAGTTTGCTCAGGTTTTTCCATAATATCTTATTCTGTCACAAAACCCGGATGAACTTTTGGGCCAACCCAGTAACCTGTAGAGGTTCAGATACTGTGCTCCACCTTTCTCTAAGTGAAGTTCGTATATCCCTTTCCAAGTTATCTGACTGGTTCAAAAAAAGCTGTCAATACCTTACCTTCATCCTAAACCTATTAGCTCAGTGTCCATGGGTGAAGACCCAAATTCTATACATTTTATTTAACAACAAGTCCCAGCTGAAGGATGGCCATACCAGTTGAGAATCACTGGTAGGCCAGTACGTCTCATGCTTCCTCAGCATCACCCAGAGGGTCCGTTGTACCGCAGCTCACTGGGCTGCATCTTCATAGTTGCTGGTCCTGTAGGTCTGGGTTGGGATTGAATTTGTGCTCCTGACACACCCCTCAGTCCCTCGTCAATGCTGATTCTGCTGGGCTTCATCGCATCTCGCTTTGAGAACCAGGGCTTTAGCCTAGGCCATACATATCTAAATATACAGACAAGTAGGCCCTTTGCTTTTATACATTGGCAAATGACTTGGATAAGCCTGAATTTCCAAAAGCCCTTTTCTGCAGTTTTGCCCAGTAAATTAAAGGAACATGGAAAAAAGATAAGAAAGGTAGTTATGGGATCATTAAAATTATCCTGACTTGCCAAGGAAGGAGCCTCAAGATCGGAATCAGAGAGCAAATGTAGAACCCTAAGCCACTGCTCTCTGGTCCACCATGAAATCAACTTCTCTTTTCTGTTGAGTCCTGCTCCCAGGCCACAGGTGTGAGGCATTGCACCAAGGCCACAGAAGTGGAGCCCAGAACCAAGGTCACCTGTGAAGTTAACTGAGCCCCTTTGTAACCATTGCCAAAAGCCCCCCCCCTCCCCCGATCATCACCAGTAAAATTCCTGACCCCAAATTAGGCAAAAATGGCCACTCCAGTAATCACCCTATAGCACCCTAACCAATCACCTAATGCCAGCCTTCCAGCAGGAATTTTCTTTATCATAAGGTTGACTACTAACCCACAAAACGTCAGCTCACCCTGGTCTGTCAGGAGGTCAGCCCGCTGAGCTTGCAGTGCCCACTTTATATCTGTTCTTTGTTTTAATAAACTTATTCCCTTCTGAAATGCTCCATGTCTAGAAATTCTTTTCCAGCCCATGCTTGGACTGTCTCAAGATTTTCCCACTTCCTTATATCCATATTTATCCCTTTCTTTGGATGGTTGGACAGAAACGTTTGAAAAAGTTTAAAATACAAGCCACTCATTTCTTTTCTTCCTCAAATGTCCCACTGTTGTCAGTGCACTTTCAAGGCTTCAGCACATCTTTGCCTTCTGATTCTGTGTTTTTTTCTTGGCCTGTATTGATAATAGGTTCCCCTTTTAGATTCTATCCAGGGACTTCCTCACTTTACAATTATACTTCTATTGCATTTTGAATAAAAGTGAAATGATATATTAGCTCATTTTTGGAAAACCTTATTTGAAAAAGAAAGTGTGTAGAGCAAACATTATAGAGTTGGTTAATCCTATCTGTTTTTGGTGGTTCAGACTGTAAAGAATCTGCCTGCAAAGCAGGAGACCCAGGTTTGATCACTGGGTCAGGAAAATCCCCTCAATAAGGGAATGGCAGCCCACTCCAGTATTCTTGCCTGGAGAATCCCATGGATGGAGGAGCCTGGTGGGCTACAGTCCACGGGGTTGCAAAAGAGTTGAACATGACTGAGCGATGTCAACTAATCCTGTCATTTAGTGAGAAATCTTTAGTCATCCCCTAACTTCCTGTCTGCAGTCTCCACACAATGGAAATAAAGTGAGAGAAGAGCGAGACACTTATTTCTTAAGGTCAGGAGTCAGTGCCATCACATGCAGGGGGAGACATCAGAAATACAAGGAGTCCACCAGTTGCAGGGAGAGCACTCAACAGCACCAAGATGAAGGGCCTTTTAAATCCAAGACCTCTCTTTTAGTTTTTGTGCTATAAGTGTGAATGCTCAGGTCTGCCCTGATGAAGAATCAACAGATAAAATGTCTCTTTGTAAATGCCACACTTCCTTGGCTTATTCATTATTTATCAAATTATTATTTTCAGATGCATTGCACATAACTACCATGGATACATATTGCAATTGGGGATAGAGCAGTCATTTTATATCCATGCTTGACAAAGAGAACCCACTGCCCAAGCCACACATCCTTCTGTACAAATCATTAATTCTAACTAACATTCATATTTCCGGGCCTCTTTCTCTACTCAGTTTGCTAGATATGTTTGTTGCATTGACCTCAAACTCCAACATGCCACAATCAGACTGCAGCTTGATTCTGAGCAGTCAGAATACCTGAAATTTGGTTTGTTCCATAACAGTGATAGGTCTGTAAATCAGAGAGGCAAGGGTTTGATTGCTATTAAAATTCATTTCATGCCATCAATCTTGTAGGTGGTTGTTAATCAGCCAAGGTGGCTCATTAAGCACCTTGGAGGATCAGTGTACAATTCTGAGTAACTCTGGCAATTGGAGACATTGCCAACTGAATTTGTATGAGTTTGGTAAGGTTAAGTGGAAACAAGCAGCTTAGGGTTTTGATTACAAAGTGAAATCAAGAGTGGAAGAAGTTACAAAACTCCAGGTAAATTCATTTTAAATTATGTCCCTTTGTATGCTCACAAACATGTTGAGATTCAAAAGACATTTATTGCAGAATACTTTTTTGTCTCCTTAGAATCCATTATCTGGTTTTCCTTCATTCATTAATCAAATGTTATCAAGTCTTTATTGTAGGTAATAATTGACCAAAAGCTGGTAACAAAGAAGATGAAAGACACAGCATTTCAGAAGCTCCTAGTTTAGAAGAATCAGGTGTGGAATCAAATAATTAGAATACTGTGCTCCAAAAGGGGTGAGCACAGAATGTGATAACTGACCAGGGCTTCAGAATCAGCCCCCAAATGAAAAAATCCGAGAAAGGGAGGTTGAGCCAGGGAGAAGGAACAGTTTTTCCTAAAGATGCGTGAATAAAAGTGAGTCAGGAATGGTTAAGGCGAAGACTAAGCTTTGGTGGACAAAGAGCTTCTCACTGTGCATTTCCCTGGTATAGGGTTCAGCAAATGCACAACGGAAGTAGGGTAGTTCCACATCACTGTGGACAAGGCCAACGGGAGAGAGGTGGGATGCGAAGCTAAGGGGACACGGGAGCTGCTAAAACTGCACGGGGAGAGTGTTCATCATGTAAGGAGATACTGAGTCATGGAATCTTTACTCGAGGAAATCCAGTCTGTTTTTCCCCAATTTCAGTTCTCAGACCAAGATTAACTTAATACAGCACCAGGGGCTCAAACTTTAGGAAAGGCTATGCTGTGAAACTGATACCGTTCAATACACATATTATCCCCATGCAAATAGGATGGCCTTAGTCCTCAGGTGGTGGTGGTGGTTTAGTCGCTAAATTTGTCCGGCTCTTGCAATCCCATGGACTGAAGCCCACCAGGCTCCTTTGTCTCCTTGGCAATTCTCAGTGCTAGAGGTCACAGAATTTGTTACAACCTGCTTAAATTTCTTTGACTTTTAACACTATAATAGAATGTTTTTCATACTTTAGCCTGCATCAAAATGAACTGGAGGGCTTGTTCAAGTACTGATTACTGGGCCCCATTCCTAGAGTTTCTGATAAGGTAGCTGCGGGTGGAAACCTAAGAATTTGCTTTTCTAATAAGTTCCCAAGTAATGCTGCTGTTGCTGGTCAAGGAACCACTCTTTGAGAACCATTTCTTGAGGGGCATATAGACTGCAAAAGCTTCCTGGGCCTGGCCCAGTATTTACTGGGAGCACCAGAATTACTGGAAGTTGAGCAATACTTAGAGAGTTATATCCTGTTTGCTCTGTAGCCTGGTACTCCCTGTCTCCTTTAGAACCATGATAAAGGATAAGGGCTGCCAGCTTCAGTGTTTGGACTATACTCTTTGCAGAATTGATAAAACAATAACACAGGTTTTGGGGAAAGCTATAGAACAGATCATCAACCTCAATAATCAGTGCTTAATGAAGTAAAACAGTAAGCTTTACTGTGTAAATTTTGTGCCATACTGATCCTTCCCTGGCTCATAAAAACATACTTTTTGTTGTTATTCTTGAGTGTAATATGGGAGGAAGCCTTTAAAAGTCGGAGAGGCACGGGCTTATAAATGGCAGAAAACTACTAGCCTAGGATTCAAAATACCATGGATAATCCCAGACTGTTTTACAGTCTTAAATTCATAAGTGAGTTTGGCATGAGAAATGCAATTTCCTAATAAGTCTGGATTGTCCCATATCTCACTTAGGTCTCAGAGATGTAAGCCAACCAGACACTGTTGTCCATCTTTACATTGAGAACCCTGGGAAAGGCATCAGTTTCTGAATTTGGACTGTGTCTTCCATACTTTCTGAGATTCTGTATTCCCAGCCTCTCTGGTTGCCTGGGCTCTAGCCAGTATCGCAAGTTACTACCCTCTTTTCCTCTGGTAATAATCCTTCTAGGCCCATATGGAGGACTCTTATACAAATGATTCCCCCACCCCCACCCCCAGACTAACTTGTTACAGATCTTCTCTGACCAAGACACTTGCTTCAGTTTAGTTCAGTTCAGTTGCTCAGTCGTGTCCGACTCTTTGCGACCCCATGGACGGCAGCACGCCAGGCCTCCCTGTCCATCACCAGCTCCTGGAGTTTACTCATACTCATGTCCATTGAGTCGGTGATGCCATCCAACCATCTCATCCTGTCGTCCCCTTCTCCTCCCGCCTTCAATAGGCACCTTCTTAGGTTGGAATTAAAGTGGCCTGCAGGCAGGCTTCTACACTGATTTAGAAGAGTAAGAACTGAGATATAGGTAGATCATAACCTGATAGGTCTGAAAAAAAAATTGCCCCAAGATTCACATTCCTCTTGCTGTGTGTTCGAGAATTCCATGCTAGATTTGTTTAGAAGTGATTTAATGTTGGTTAGAAGAATTTTGGGCTTCCCTGGTGGCTCAGCTGGCAAAGAATCTGCCTGCAATGTGGGAGACCTGGACTTGATCTCTGGGTTGGGAAGATCCCCTGAGAAGGGAACAGCTACCCACTTCAATATTCTTACCTGGAGAATTCCATGGACTGTAGAGTCCATGGGTTACAAAGAGTCAGACACAACTAAATGACTTTCACTTTTTCAGAATAGTTTTACAGGGGTTAAAAAACATGTGATTGGCGGTAGGGAGATTTATGAAGGATCTGAGTATATCTTCATGTGATTGGATTGTATTTTGGTAGCTGGTCACTTTGGTGGCAACCTGAAGTTGAGACGAGCATGTTTTCTATGAGGGGGGCCCTGCTGGGTTCTTGGCTCTGTCATGAGACTGAGACTGAGTCTCCATGAGACTGGAATAAGTGATAACCTTTACTGATATCAAAGGAATGTCTATTCTTTTTATGTGTCTTTTGGCATCTTTTGATCACATCACTGGGACCTTGTGCAGAGGATATCTCCATTCTCCATCCTGACCCTGCCAAGTGTTTAGCTTAACAGTGAGATCAATGAAGATCATGTGAACCATTTCTCAACATGGCATCTTTCTATGGTAGCCTTTTAACATTTCTAATACCCTTACTTTTCAGAAATTCCATTTCTTGCCTGGCATTGATGGTGCGATCAATAAAAAGAATAGCATGAGGCTTAGAAGGATGAGGAAAATTATCCAAGCTATCCATTCACTAATGCATTCATTTATGTTGTCGAAGAGGAAACATTTTTCCTCTCCCCTCTTAAGTTCAGTACTTGGGAGCCTGTGAAGTAAACTGACAAATGATGGATTAGCAAGAGAAAACACAAACTTTATTCATGTATGTACACTGGAGCTCACAGAAAATGTAGCTCAAGAAGCTGTTGGAATGTAGAGCTTATATACTATCTTAACAAGGGGAGTGGGTTAAAATTTCAAGTGAAAATAAATGATGGAAAATGACTGAGAAACATATGGGGGGAGCTAATAGAAGGTAAGGTTTGTTTTAGTGAGGTCTGTTTATACAATTTCTCATTCCTTTGCCAGCTTCTCATCTCTGGTGATAGGAGCCATCCTTTCCCCTGCTATGTGAAGTCTCCCTTAAAGAGAGATTTATAATAAGTTGAATTCATTTGGAAGGTTCTGCTTTGGGGTAGAAAGGGGAGTACAGAAAAGGCATCTTTCTGCATCTGTTGATTCTCAAATGTCTTTGGCTCAAAATTATCCATATGCCACAGTGGAATAATTTGGATCCATTCAATGTGTTTATTCCTTCAATACACATTTACCAAGTACACATTATATGCCAGGTACTAAGGATATAAGAGTCAACAAAATTAAATCCCTATCCTCATGGAACTTGCATCCTAGTAGAGAGCCATACAATAAATAAGTTTATTTATTGTTACATTTATTAACATATTTATTTCTTATATTTATTATATATTTACACATGTGATTTCAAATAGTGATAAATCTTGGGGTAAAAAAGCTGATTAAGGAGATATAACATGATATTGAAAGTGGGTGATTTTTTTTTATTTTTTTAATTAATTTTTATTTTTTAGTTTGTTTTGCTTTACAATACTGTATTCGTTTTGCTATACATTGACATGAATCAGCCACGAGTGTACATGAACTCCCAATCCCGACCCCCAGCTCCCCGCTCCTGCCCCACACCCTCTCTCTGGATTATCCCCGTGCATCAGTCCCAAGCATCCTGCATCCTGCATCAAACCTGGACTGGCGATTCGTTTCACTTATGATATCACACATGTTACACTGCCACTCTGCCAACCCATCCCACCCTCTCCCTCTCCCACAGAGTCCAAAAGGCCGTTCTATACATCTGTGTCTCTTTTGCTGTCTTGCGTACAGGTTTATCATTACCATCATTCTAAATTCCATATATATGTGTAAGTATACTGTATTGGTGTTTTTCTTTCTGGCTTACTTCACTCTGTATAATCGGCTCCAGCGTCATCCACCTCATTAGAACTGATTCAAATGTATTCTTTTTAATAGCTGAGTAATACTCCATTGTGTATATGTACCACAGCTTTCTTATCCATTCATCTGCTGATGGACATCTAGGTTGCTTCCATGTCCTGGCTATTATAAATAGTGCTGTGATGAACATTGGGGGTATCCAAAAGTCAACAAGCAATAAATGCTGGAGAGGGTGTGGAGAAAAGGGAACCCTCTTACACTGTTGGTGGGAATGCAAATTAATACAGCCACTATGGAGAACAGTGTGGAGATTCCTTAAAAAAATTGCAAAAAGGTGGATAGTTTAGACGGAGTAGGAAGACATAGGTTCTCTGAGAGGCAATATTTAAGAAGAGATAAGAGTTATTTAAAGCAATTAGCCTGGTGAATACTTGGGAAAAATGTTTTAGGCAGAGGAAACAGCAAGGACAAGGGCACTGAGCTCAGGAGAGACTTGGCTTGTCCAAGAAATATCATGGATCCTATTGTAAGGGGAGGATGAGGAGGAAAGAAGTCAGAGATTGGGCAAGGGCCAGATTATGCATAATTTACAGTGCATGATGTGGAATCTAATTCCTTCTCTGAGATTTATGGGATATCACTGGAGAATTTAGAGCTGGAGAATGAAGTGATCTGATGCATTTTCTTCAAAGAGATTTCTTGTAGCTGAGTAGAGTTTGGGCTTCCCAGATGGCACAGTGGTAAAGAATCTGCCTGCCAGTGCAAGAGACACAGGAGACATGGGTTCAATCCCTAGGTCAGGAAGATCCCCTGGAGTAGGAAATGGCAACCCAGTCCAGTATTCTTGCCTGGAAAATTCCATGGACACAGGAACCTGGTGGGCTACAGTCCATGGGGTCTCAAAGAGTTGAACACGACTGAGTGAGCACACACAAGTAGAGGTTAGACTGAAGGGCAATAGTGATGTAAGAAGATGACATGGGGTATTGCTCTAATAGTCCATATGAAAGATGGTGATGGTTCAGAGTAGGATGGAATGGTGGGAATCAGTAAGAGAGTGTGGATTTAGGATACATTTGGAAAGCAGAGATGATAGATTTGCTGCAATGGATTAGATATGCAGTATGAAAAAAATCTGAAAGCTATTTCTAGATACTCTTCTAGGGGAAAAAGAGAAAAACTGTGGAGGAAGAGTAAAGTGCAGGGAGAGATGAAATCAAGAGTTTTATTTTGACCATGATTATTTTCAAGGACTCATTAGACAACCAATTGGAGATGCTGGTAAAGAAGCTGGATAGATTAGTCTGAAGGTCAAGAGAAGATTAGATGATGTTAAAGATATGGGATTGAATGAGGTCTCCTGGGAAAAGAGCTTGGAAAAAGAGGCTGAGAATTGAGCATACTTTTCAAAGAAAAGTATGACCCACCTCCTAGCTCAGAGGTTAAAGCGTCTGCCTCCAATGCGCGAGACCCGGGTTCGATCCCTGGGTCGGGAAGATCCCCTGGAGAAGGAAATGGCAACCCACTCCAGTATTCTTGCTTGGAGAATCTCATGGACTGAGGAGCCTGGTGGGCTGCAGTCCATGGGGTCACAAAGAGTCGGACACGACTGAGTGACTTTACTTACTTACTTTTTCAAAGAAAGGGAAGGGAAAGAGACAATCAGAGGAGACTCGGAAGCAATAACTATGATATATAAAGAAAACCAGATGTCCTGAAACTAAATGAAAAAAGTACTTCAAAATATAGGGATTGACAGCGTCAAATGCTACTGAAAAATTAAGTTACACGAACACAAAAGAATTGCTGCTGGATTTAGCATTTTAAAACTTATAGTTGACTTTGACACAAGGCATTTGCATTGGAAGCATACATCAAAACTTTGTTGCAGTGTGTTACAATGATAATGAGAGATGAGGCCCTGAATACATCACTGTACAAATGCTGTCATTCATGCATTAGTTAAACAACATTTGTTGAGTATTTACTGTGTTTTATGTGTTGCAAATGGTACATGCTTGGTCTAGTTGGGAAGGGCAACATTAAAGTCATTAAAGTACTCCAAGATAGGTACAATAAAATTTGTGAAAGTGTTAGAGAAGTCTAACAGAGATGGTGGCATATGAGCTCATCTGGGAATTGGAGTCGAATCTTGCCAATACAGAGGAAGAAGGCCAAAAGGTGTGGGACAACAGCTTGGGTAACTTTGAAAGCAAAAAATAGCATGACCTGTCCTGAAAATATCAAGAAATCTCACATTATTGGACACATAAGGAGAACCATAAGGTGGATGAAGTGATGAGGTCAAAGAGAAGCAATTTGGAGAAACTGACAAGCTTAGCTGAGAAAAGATATATTGATATACTCAAAGATCTATTTCAGAGGGATTACATAAAAGAAGAGAGAGACTAGAGGCACAGGCTCCCATCAGAGAGCCCAAATAATAATTCAGAGACATGAAACACCCATAGAAATCTGATATAGATTATCCAGTCCCCAAGGTTGAGCAAATAAACATATTTTCAATTGTTATGCCCATGATATTAACATATTTAATAGGTGCATTGTCTGTTGAGGCTAAAAATAAATAAAAATGTTGTACTTCTTATTCTATGTTAAAGTGTTGTGGCTGAAAGTTATAGCTGCTTCCTACATAAATATAAATATGTCTTTTGGATTAACTTACAATTTAGCCAACAGAATGTTGACACACTTGTACAATCTAAAAGAGAAGATGGTTTCTGTTTAATATCCACATTTTCAGCAAAAGCCAGATAAAACGATAAATTATCAGAAGCCTTAATAAATTAATAGTAACACTTTAATGAAAAATTTACTTGTTTGGATTCACTAAAGAAAAATATATTGAAACAGATGTTCATGTAATAAAGTGATTTATTTTTGAGAGGTAGGAATGAGGGCACAAGGTCAGCATTTGATAATTAGCCTCAAAGCTGTAACTATGCTTGGAAATTAACATCTGACTGAATAAATTCCTAAGCATTTGCAAGAATTGCTTGTCAAATTGAAGGAGGGAAGGAAATACAGAAGAGTAAGGAAAGAATAGCCAGCACCTCCAGCATAGTCTGGGTCTTACAGCAGTCTTCTGTGCTGTGGCTGAGCTCCTCTGGTTTAGAAGGTACTGAAAGGTGATTTCTTAAATTGCAAGATGCTTTGTTGCCTGTAAATAGGATGTGGCAAGAGATGATTCATCACAGACATGCCATCTTCCATCTCTCACACGAACAAAATCGAAACCTTGGAAAGACACCCTGTATTAATATTTACAGTATTTCATTGCTTCTAAGATGTGTGTTGTTTTTAACATCTCTGAAAACAAATATGTCTCAAAGTAGATATTATGCAGTTGTGACTTAGTTATTATTGCCTGTCCAGGTGCAAACTTGATCATAACTGTTCATGTTGTAATTACTTAAAAACTTAAACTGATTTATATGCATTTTTATGGTAATAAACAGAATATTGGGCTAGTTGAATTTTAGTCTTAGCTGATACTAACTAGCTAGGTTACCTCAGTTCACTTAATCCAGCCTTCAAATTCACGATCAGTAAAATCACGTGTGTTCTTCCTGCCACAACAGTCTGAGGAGTCTATGAAACATGAATATAAATGTTGGTATTACTTGAAGTGGGCCACCAGGTATCTCCTGGCCACTAGGTAAGGAGGTTGTGCTTTCTCAAGGAGAATTGTTAAAACTGTTCAGCTGAGGAAATCCAGGGCAGACCATACAGGAGAAGCATAATATCTAGCCCTTGGTATTGAAACAACAAAATAATTTTCATTTTGTAGCTCTGAGTATCAACATGATACAAACCTCTGTGTATCTTCCACTCTAATAGTCTAATAACTTTCTTTCTAAAAACTAAAACTCCAATTCGATCACATCCCTCCCCTCTTTACAAATTTCTGATGGTGCTTCATGATTCTAAAATCCATATTTCTTAGCATGGCATCTGAGATCTATTTTATTTATTTGGTAGCCTTAGGTCTTAGTTGTGGCATGTGGGATCTTAGTTCCCCAACCAAGGATCGAACCTGAGTCCCCTGCACTGCAAGGCGGATTTTTAACCCCTGGACCACCAGGGAAGCCCCACAAGATCTATCAAAATGTGTCTGTCACCAGCTACCATGGCACATTTCACCCCTGCACACCCTCTAAACCTAGCATACACCCTTCCCACAGCTCCCTGAGTCCAGTAGGCACTCTCCTCCATTGTGTCTTTGCACATTTATCTCCTGCGTGATCACCTTGCTTTTCTCTAAATCTCTCCCCAGGCCAGAACATCAGCAGCACCTGAGAGTTAGAACTATAGATCCTCAGGTGTCCTTTCAGATCTGCTGGATCAGAAACAGTGGGAGCAGACCCAGCAGTCTGCATTTTAACCAGCCCTCTAGGTGATATTCAGTGCACACTAAAGTGTGAGAACCATTGATCTAGAACATTCTTTAGTAAGTCTCTTCTAGCAATTATTGGATTCAGTTACAGGGATAGTCAAGAGCGCTGAAAGTCAAGAGTGTTTCTTTGCCGTCTCTGTTTTCAAGGTATAGTACACTATCTGGCCCATAATTAAAGCTCGATAATAGTTGTTTTCTGTGCCAATGAGTCAGTTAATCAATATATTGTTTCTGCCCTGGAGATATGTAAAATTTGTTTGCCAAAGAAAAAATGTATAGATTAACGAGAGAATAATTTATTGCCATCTATAATAAATGCTAGATTCTATAATAAATGTTCGACACTGTCATTGGGCAAAATTGGATTGAGGTTTCAAATAAAAGAAAGATTATTGGTGACTAAGTTGCCAGGAGATAGCTTTGCCACAGAGATAGGGAAGCTGAAAAACAGAATGTTACTGTTATTGTTGTTTAGTCCTTCAGTCGTTCCTGACTCTTTTGTGACCCCATGGACTGTAGCTGGCCAGGCTCCTCTGTCCCTGGGATTTCCCAGGCAAGAATACTAGAATGGGTTGCCATTTCCTTCTCCAGAAGATCTTCCTGATCTAGGAATCGAACCCACATCTCCTGCATTGACAGGAGGATTGTTTACCACTGAGCCAGCAGAGAACCCTGAAGAGCAAAATAAACTGTTGTAAAGAGGTCTGAGCTGATGGAGGATGAGAGAAGCATGAGCAATAATTAACACTAGATTCCAGATTATGCAGATGGCTCTCAATACGATAACCAAACAGAAAGAATGTCTTGGGTGGTGGCAAATCCTGCGTTGAGATGATATTCAGGCTTATCCCAAGAAGAATATAGCCCCAAATAACTAGTTTGACTGAATAGGAACCTGTCATAACAAAAATAGTAAAGCTATAGATAATCACTGCTATTCTCAGATTGTCACAAAACTAATTCAGGGTTGCAAGCATTAATTTCTGTATGACCTAAAGAAAGGCTTGGCTTATCTCCTTAACAAAGGGGTGCATATATTTTAGAAATATTACTTGGTGTATTTTACTCAATTCTCAGAAGCTATAGCTCTTATAAACAGATTGTTTAAAGGAGCAGGCCCATTTATCTTTAGAGAAAGGCATGGAGAAAAGAAAAGATTGGAACATGTGTTTCTGCCCAGATAAAAATAAAATATGGGGTGAGTTCCTGTCTTTGAAAATATATTTTCTCTACCCCTTTTATATATACATGTCCCAAGATTTTTATTAGATGGTGCACATGTATGGAAGTGGTACCTTATTGGGCTGTCCAGTGGATCTTTAAAAGTATTTGTTGATTTGGTGTACATACTAGCTATGACGTATAATCAGCATTATTTACAATATAAACATGGACAGTTGATTGTAGATCCTAGGCATTTGTTTGGCCATTGTGTGTAGAATAACCTTTATATTTGCTTGTGAAATTGAAGTTGAGTGATCTGGCTTGGATTTTCAGTACTCTGGGAGATGGTCATTTTCTTCCTCCGGTATTTGATATGATATTATTTGCCTCTTTTCCTGTCATGAGTAGTAGCAATTTTATAAACTAGGATCATTCTTGTCAGAATTGTAAATGGTAAACATTTTACCACCAGATTTACCTAAGCACCTGAAACAAAAATTTTAAAAGGAAGTAGAATGCCCTTTTTGTGACTACAGTAAAATTTTGCATGCGGTATCATGCTTTTTCTCCAGGGGATTTAGCCATGTGGAACTGAAGCCATTAGCCAGTTCTTCAGTGGATAAATTCTACAGCCTGGGAAAAGAGGCAGAAAATGTACTGTCACCACTTAGAGACTCAATGAAGAGAACAACATGAGTAGTTGTGTTTACCAAAAATTGGTAGAACTTCTTTATTTTAAATACGAAAACTGAATATCTAGCTTTTCTGACTTCAGAATCGGTTATCACTTACTGTTGTATGATGACAGAAGGAAAACTACCTTCAGCTGGATTTAAGTAGGTAGTATACTCTCATTCTTTTTAATGTGGGAACTATATGATCCCAGGATCAGCTTTAAGTTTTTTTTAAAAAATTAATTAATTTATTTTAATCAGAGGCTAATTACTTTACAGTGTTGTAGTCGTTTTTGCCATACAGTGGCATGAATCAGCCATGAGTGTACGTGGGTCCCCCATCCTGAACCCCCCTCTCATCTTCCTCCCCATCCCATCCCTCAAGGTCGTCCCAGTGATCAGCTTTTATCTCCATATTTCTTTTTTAAAAGATTTTAAAAACAATTATTTATGTTTGGCTTTGCTGAGTCTTCATTGCTGCACACGGGCTTTTCCGTAGTTGTGACAAGCAGAGACTAGTGTCCAGTTGCAGTGCGTGAGCTTCTCATTGCAGTGGCTCCTCTTGTTGGCAGAAGAGGCTCTAGGGAGCGCGGGCTTTAGGAGCTGTGGCTCCTGGACTCTACAGCGCAAGCTCAGTAGTTGTGGTGCATAGGCCTAGTTTCTCCATGGCATGTGGGATCTTCCCGGACCAGGGTTAGAACCTGTGTCTCCTGCATTGGCGGGCAGATGCTTTACCACTGGGACACCAGGGAAGCCCTATGCCTATCTTTCTACACTTTGCATTTTGGTTTTCTATTTGCATTGTCAAAGGAAACTTTCATGGGATAAATCTATGAAAAAAATTGTTTTGTAACATGTTGCATATTTCCACATACTATTCTACAATGCAGTGTTCAGTTTTTCTCCCCAGAGATTGTAAGAATGAGTTGAGAATAGCACCAAATAAATAAGCCTTAGCCAATTAGGGAGAAGTAAATGAAATTTTGATTGACAAAATGAGTTTTGAAAATGCACAAGTCTTGATCTCAGAACACATGGAGCAGGATAAGATCCAAGTTGCAATATTGGAAAAGTATTATCAGTTGATTAAGTGTTGATGTTATTGGTGTTATTTGGATATATTTATCAAGACTTTGCCTTGGTCAGCCTAAAACCAAAATATTTTAAGCCATGTTTAAGAATTTATATTGAAAAAACAGAAACAAAATAGGCAGAGGGGCAGGACTATCAAAATATAATAGGAAAATTACATTCTGCTACCTGTTAGGTCAGGTGTCCCATGTATTTTATAATTTCCTCTTTTGGCACTTAACCAAAAAAATAACTTATTATCACTTCTGATTTATCACTGTCACCCACTAGACTACAACCTGCATGAGAACAAGATTGTTGCCTGCTTTATTTGCCTCTCACTCCCCAGCGTATTCTCAGTGCCTGGCACAAACTAAGTGCTCTGAAAAGGTTGAAAGGAAGAAAACAGGAGCAGACATTTCCATGAGGTCTGCTTATCCATGGAACAGCAGAGAAATCCATTTTTCTCTCTATTTTTTTTTAATTTTTGAATCTGTAAAATGACTCTCTTCCAGCTCTAATATTCTGTGATTTGATAATTTCCGCATCACATTTTCTTTAATAAATTTTGCATGACATTAGCTATTTTTATGCCAGTTATTCTACCTTGCTCTAATTTTCTTTCTCACCCTAGGAAATAAAAGTATCAAACGAATTTCCCATTTTTATAAGTTCTTGAATCATGTCACTGTTGGATATCTCCATGATTAGCTTGCGTACTGCATATTCAGCAAGAGTTTAGGGAAGAGATCAAGTATCAGTGCTCCCAGTCTATATAGAAGTTTCAATACAAAAGAAATACATATCATAAGAAGACACTGGGTGCATATAATCTCAATGCAAACAGATGTATTGTAGCTGTTGACTTTTCTCAGGCAGTTTGAGTTTAGAGGGAGAGGGCCCGAAAACTAAGTAGAAAACGACAGGCTGAAACAATATGAAACTTCACGAGTTAATGCCACTTTTGTCACAATGTGAAAATTATATCGGCTCATGAAAGTTTTTGAAGAATATAGAAAAACATAGAGAAGAAACAAATCTCTCTGTTAATATCACTTTCCAGGGAAAATCACTTGTAACATTTTAGTATGTCTCCATGTTAAACATTTCCTAAATCTTTTTTTCCATTTATGGACATGTGGATTTAAACCTTCATATTTTCATGAAAATGGAATGACATGGTTCATGTTACTTCGTAATGTGTTTAATTTACAACATAAAGTCTGTTCTCACAGGCTTGGGTGTGTTCTTTAAAACAAATAGAAACCTCATTTAATCAAAAAGTATCTTAAAATAACTATAAATGGGGAAAAAAGGTTGGAGTAGAGAGTTTCAGACTATCAATATCAACATTATATTTTTATTTTTTAAAAATGAAAACATACAATTATAAATCTTGCAGCTGAGATAAAAATCTAACCTTTAGAATGAATGTGTCCCTCTTCAGTTCGATGGCAATGGCCCGCCTTCTTCTCTCTGTTATTCCATTAGTCTCATCAACCCATTTTCCTGTCTGTGTTAGTCACTTTATTACACTTAGTAACTGTCATTAGGACATGACACTTGCCTTTTCTCTCTTTTAAGCTAGTGTTTGTTCTTGATCTTATTTTTTAGCATCTTAACCAGTGGCAATCGAGTTTTGTAATCCTGTTGCCTAATTAATGTGTTGCATTTTACCCAAGAGAATTAGAGCACTTTCACTGTAAGAGAAATTTCTGCAGCTCAGATATTCTTCTTTGCTCCTAAGTTTCCTTTTCCACATTTTTAAGTGGCTGGATAGTACTCTCTTGTATTCATGCCAGTGTTTGTTGAAGCAATCTTACCTTATTGGACTTAGAAGGTATTTCCAATTTTGCAATTATGAAAATACAGAGCAAAGATCATTTAAGTGTTAAACATCTAAAATAAAACAGAACAGAAAGCTGACTAGCATCTTCACTACACAAACTGCTTTTTAAGTTAGGCAGTTGAGGAGGAGGGCATCACATTTTTCCTCCAAGGCCGGTCATCTGACTTGAGTCATCTGAAGTGTCGTCTGGATTAGGGCATCAAACTCAGTATTATCTCTGGAATTCCAAGGGACTTTGGACAGTCTTCCATTCTCAGGATACTGCTGTTTATTTTGCACCTACTATTACTGCTTTCGTGATTTGTCATCACTTCCTGTGAGGTTGATTTTATGTGTCAGCTTGACTAGCCCACAGTGTGCCTAGATATGTGGTCAAAAGTTTTCTTGAGTGTGTCTGTGAGGGTATTTCTGGATGAGATTAATGCATGGCTAGGTAGACCAAGTAAAGCAGATAGTTTTTCTTAATATGGGTGGACCTTGTCAGTAATTTGAAGGTGTGAATAGAACAAAAAGACAGACTCTCTTCTGAGTATGGGAGGATTCCATCTGCCTGAGTGCCACTGAACCAAAACATTGAAATGGAACGTTTCAATTTTCTTGCCCTTAAACTTGAACTGAAACATCAGCTCTTCCTGAGTCTTGAGCCTGCCAGCCTTCAGACGAACTCTCTTGTTGGCTCCTGGGCCTCCAGCTTGCTGACTCACCCTGCAGACCTTGCGACTTAGCCTCTATAACTGTACAAACTGATTCCTTATAATTGATTTCTTTTTATCTCACTGGTTATGTTTCTCTGAAGAACCCTGACTAATACACAACCTATTGCCCTTTCTACTACCTTAGAAGTCCCCAAAGCCGAGGGCATAAACCTCCATTCCTGGTGATACTAGCTCTTTCTGCTAATCTTTAACAATCAGATAATAGTTATTTAGGTCACCTATAAATCATCTTGTTCAAAAAGCTTTACAGTCCCATCCACTGAGGAACATGGAGCCTATCACTTTGGGATCAGACCAGAAGGGATTTAAATCAAATAGTCAGTACCTCTTTAAATGCATTCCCTCAGCAGTGTCCCCAAATGGGACATGTACTATTATCAAATATTAGTTTGAGCTGATTTTCCTCCCTTCTCAAGGATTTCTGCAGAGTTTGGGGAAGATGTCTTCTCCCTTTCTCTAAGTAGATCTGTTTTGTTCTAATAGTAGATATAAGATTTGACACAAGGAGGAAGGATTCAGCTTTGCCTGGGCTCTAAATAAATATTTCCCTCTACTTCATGGCCTAATTTTACCTGCCGTTTCATGGTATTACTCAAGTGGAGGGTTTGAAGTGACGAGGTGAAATGGAAATTTCCTCCTAATATGAAAAAGTATGATAGAAAGTACAGCTATGCCAAGAAATGGCTGAGATTAAATGAAGTAAATTCTAACTGGAGACCTGGATACAATTTTGGGTCCCTGACTCTCTCAGGGAAAGGGACAAAGCATGTCCTACTAGATGAGAATAAGAATAAATCCCTTGATTAAAATGCAGTTATAAATACCATAGACTGCAAAAGCTGAAATAGATCCCCATGGTCCTCTACCTATACACCCTTCCCTTTAGATTA
The DNA here is from genome assembly GCA_006408695.1 of Aepyceros melampus. NCBI lineage: Eukaryota > Metazoa > Chordata > Mammalia > Artiodactyla > Bovidae > Aepyceros > Aepyceros melampus. The sequence continues at coordinate 173,084 of SJXQ01009138.1, forward strand.
GGAAACTGAGGCACAAAGAGGTCAATACCGACAGTGTTTCATCTTAAAAACCTCACTTAAGTGTATGTGAATAACCTGCTACTAAAAATGAAGGAAATCATTAATTTTAAACTTTTACCTTAAAAACAGCTTTGACTCTTTTGATTATCCTCATATTCTTTCCTTCAGTTGAGCTTAATAAGGACTATGGAATTATGGTTTTAGATAGAGGTTAATTTCATATCTGTCATCTTCTGGCATATTGCTGACTCTAATAAAATAATTTTCAAATAAATTTATTTTGAAAATACTGTGAACATTGACATTTCAAGGAAAATGTCGTTTAAGTACTGCAGAATAAACTTTTCTACACTCTCCTTTATTAAATTTAATATTTTCCAGATAGAACAATCAGACAGATTTAGAAATTTGGGGTCAGGTCTATTAAACAGCATGAGTATGTTTTAATCATTAAATTAAGATGAAAATATAATTTTAAGTATTTGACATCTCCAGCCTTTAAAAAGTCAACATTTAATCATATCTGCAATTTACAGGACAAAATTTTGAAAGCCTTCAATTATTAACATTATTTTGGGGGGGAAGGCACTTTGCCATATAACTTAAATGTTTTTTCCTCATGAATTGAGTCTGATACAGAATATTCACTATGGTAGAGTTTAAACATAATAGAGTCTAGCTACTTCCCTGAAAATACTATTCAGTGAATTTCTGCTTTGACACTGAACTGACCTTGTAATTAACATTGTTCACTATCCTCATTATATGCCAGATTATAAAATATGACTTATTGGCAGCATAAAGGCACAAAGTTCTGAAATGCAATTTATAATCATGAAAAAGGACTGAGCTTTGAGTGACAGTTAAATTTGAATAGATTGGATGAGTGTTGTGAAACATGAATAATGAAGCATTTTATTTATTTTTTAATGAAGCATTTTAAACTCAAGTTTTGTTAAATCATTAATATGATTGTTTTAGAGGAAATCTGCATCTATCATATGGCTAATAAAATGTATATAAATGCAAACATTTGTATTGTGTGAAATAATTAAAGTGAAAGCTAGTTTCCACATTAATTCTTAATTTTAAAAATTTATTTATTTATTTTAATTGGAGGCTAATTACTTTACAATATTGTGATGGTTTTTGCCATACATCAACATGAATCAGCCACGGGTGCACATCTTTTTTTTTAATTTAAATCACTTAAGTGTTACTAATAGGCTTATCAGCTTTAAGCTATACATGTTGCAATTGTGTTTAAGCTGTTGATATAAGTTTCCTTAGAGTACTTCTGTTTAAATTTTGAGATTTCAGTGTCTAGTAATAGTTACTGCTTTAGTCAGTGCTCACTGTGTGCAAATATACTGCACTGAGATCTGTGCATACATCTTCTCACTTAATCTTAATATTCTCATCTGAGATTGTCCTGTTTACAGTTTGAATACAGTCTTTCACTTGAACCCGGCAGGCATTTTTGGTGGTTGTCTTGAGAACTGGACATTGTAATAATAGTTACAGATAAGAGACCAGATTCATTGAGATATTAATGTATAAACAGTCCCTTCTAAAGCCCCTAGACATTCCAGTAACTGAAAACCCTGTTTATAGTAACATGCATCTAGAGGCTAAATCCATTTTGCAGATTAACATAAAGTGGGTTTTATATGAGGGGCTTTTATTTATTTATTTTTGAGTAAAGGGAAGCATAGTTTTCATAGTTGGTGAATTTTTCAGGAATGAAGTGACAGTGTTCACAACTAGGACCTTTATTAGGCTTGGATAGTGATGCCACTCCTAGTACTCAATATTCCATATAAGTCATCAGCATTAAGTTGGCATTTGGAAATGTCCACATTAAAGGAGAGTCTACATACATAGATGCCAGTATCTGACTTCTTCCGTAAGCCCTCTCATGGGACCACAGAAACATTTACACATTCAATAGGACTTTAAACTTAAATAGATACTGTTGTATTATAAATTATTTCATTCATCCCTTATATTTAGAGCATTCTACAAACTAGGTTATGGAATCTATTCATTCCACTTCAGATTAGTAAGTGTGAGTGTTGCCAAATGTATGTCCTAGAAACATAGACATTTGGTTTGACACAGTTCAGGACAACAACTCTAAGCCCTGTGTACTTTTAGCGTTAGAGAACAGAGTCAGATGAGTCTGGCTTCTAGTCCCAGGATTAACTACATGTTGCTGGACAAGGTGCTTTATTTCTGCACGTTTTAGTTCCTTTATCTGTGAAAGACTACTAATAGTGCATTTATTATGGGATATCTGTGGAGGTAATAAAACAGCTAAGACAATTATAGCCAATGGAATGATCAATAAATATCACTTATCAGGTAGTATGTTGTGTAATTTCCCCAATAGATCAAAAGTGTATTTTCCACATCAAGAGTATGTAGTATAAAAATCACACCTAAATTAAGTGAGCTGCAGTGCGTCAGTGAAAGAAGGTACACATGATGAGTTTCTACCCCTCCTTTTGCTAAATGTGTCTCTGGCTTTACCTTCTCAGTTGTTGTTCACTGTGCCCCACCCCTGAACTCAGGAGCTGCTGCTGCTGCTGCTAAGTCGCTTCAGTCATGTCCGACTCTGTGCGACCCCATAGATGGCAGCCCACCAGGCTCCACCATCCCTGGGACTCTCCAGGCAAGAACACTGGAGTGGGTTGCCCTTTCTTTCTCCAATGCATGAAAGTGAAAGGGAAAGTGAAGTCGCTCAGTCATGTCTGACTCTTCGCGACCGCATGGACTGCAGCCTACCAGGCTCCTCCATCCTGGGATTTTCCAGGCAAGAGTACTGGAGTGGGGTGCCATTGCCTTCTCCAAACTCAGGAGGGTGAGCCATAATTGCTTTCCAATGATGAAAATACAAAATACTGTACCAGAACTATGCCTGTTAGCTTAGTTCCCTGCATTCTGCCCATAAATATAAATGACACTCAATCCTATTCTTTGGTTATAAAAGGTGACCTAAATGAACAAGCACCAGAAAAAAAAAAAAAAAAAAGTAATGTCAGCGCAATACTGTACACCATGAGGAATTGATATCAGCAGAACAACTAGTGGAGTTTCTCTTAACCATTTACTGGAGCCCAGAATCAACTTTCTCCACTTTGCAGTATTGATGTATATAAATTGAAAGAGACACATGTACCCCAGTGTTCATCGCAGCACTGTTTATTATAGCCAGGACATGGAAGCAACCTAGATGCCCATCAGCAGACGAATGGGCCTTCTCTTATAATGTAAATCTGAAGTCTAAGTCAGGAGCAGTAAGTAGTTGCTTGAGAAGTATTTTGAAAAAGTGTGTTCATTCTATGAAAGCAAAACTGTTTAGTAAGAGTGTGGTGTATTTTTTTTTTAAGCAAAATATTTATAAACAGTAGTCAGAATCACTTCAGAGTGCAAGGATCAATCATTAGAACTTCAGAAATCAATTGTTTTCTTAAGCTTCAGATTATAATTGAAATGTCACCAGGAATATAAGACATACCTTCAAGAGGGTCCACTTATGTGCTTTTGTTTTCAATGAATTTATATAGAGTCATCATGAGAAGAAAGATTCTTCTCTCAGTAAAAATCACTTAATGGTTGGTTAACACTTGATATTTAATCTCTTCTCTCATTCTACTTTATATCTACATTGATTTAAGTGCTAATGAGTATGGGGCAGCTGTGAAACACTTTATTCCTACATTATAGTTCTCATAATATCTGTCACTGGTCATTTCTCATTTAGCATGAGCATCTCTCTACACATATACAGACATGTGTAAATGAGTGACTTTTAAAGTGCATGTACATTCACTGGAGCCATAATTAATCATTTGAAAGCTGTAAAGGAACTTACTGGACATGTTCAACAAGATAAGCCTTATGTAATACTGTCTCCAAATGACAGTACCACTAGAGAGAAGTACCAAGTTCAAAAGTAATTACAACAGTTAACTTGGTACCAAGTACCACGTTCAAAAATAATCACCAAAATTAACCTAAATGCAGCTTAGTTGAGCTAAGAAAGTAGTTTATCTAAATTAAATATTCTATGAGTTTGAAATCAATTTTTATACCCACTGATAAAGTACTCTTGTAAGTTATTGGTGATAAACCATGTGCTTACAAACTCCAGTTTTTTCCTGAGACATTTTAAGACATTTACATTTCTGATCAAAATTAAAACATGGTCTTATACATGTGAGAAGAGCTAGCTTTTCTTTAAAAAAATGAGCAATTGCTCAATGCATGGGAAGATGTATATAAGTCAAACCAATTTTTATTTCCACGAGTACCTTATCAGCTCCATTTAAAATTGGTTGCTTTTTCTTTCTCATCCTAAGAGAGGGTGCATTGTATTTTACATCAATATTTTTTCAACCATATTGCCCATTTAAATAAATATGGATGAAGTATGCATCTAAATTCTAACTTTTAGTGTTACATTTCATAGGTAGCCTATGATCCTATTTATTACTCTAAAATATTATAAGCAAAATACTTATTCTAAAGCAAATAAAACCGCCACACCATAGAATTTAAATGTTTGTAAAAATGTGTATATATATTTAAATATAAGGCTTTCAATAGAAGGACACTTAAATTTTTTTAATCAGCCCTTTATTTACCTGTTTTTTGAATGAATTATTAACAATATATGAAGCTAGTATAAATATACTTTTGATAAATAGAAATGAAATCATCCTTCTACTCATTGTATACCATTAAGATCTTATATTTTGAAATTATAATAAACTGTGCACATCAGTGTTTTCACTGACTTTTATATCTGTAAAAGTGCAACAATGATCATATCTCTAAACATGGGATAAAATTTCAACTTTTTCAAAATAGCTTTAAAATTCCAATTCAATATGGATAGAATCTTTTAATAGGTATTTTCAGCAATAGAAAAATAAGAAAGATATAATTCAATAAATATTCAGCGGGAGCTGGGTTCACAGTTTATATAAAGTTCTGAGAATTAATTGCAAGAGGAGTGAGCACTAATAGAGATGATGAAGATGAGAACAGGAGTAACAGTGAACACGGATTGAGGGTTTATTATGTTCTTGCCCTGTGGTGAGTCTGCTACAAGACTTTCTCATCTATCAGGTCTGCAAGGTTCCTCATAGCAATCTTCCCAACCTGAGGTTTAGAGACGTTAATTTTCCCAAGGTCATATAGCCATTTAGTTTTAAAGCCTAGATTTCAATTCCAGCTTGCCTGACCTCAGTCTGAGTAAGCATATATGATGTCTCTGTATCTCTACCATAGAAAAGCCTCTGTTATAAGCGTTTTTCATATTTCAGGGTGAAAAGGTGTTAATTACATTATGTATGATGAGCTGTGGGGCTTCCCTGTAGCTCAGCTGGTAAAGAATCCGCCTGCTATGTGGGAGACCTGGATTCGATCCCTGGGTTGGGAAGATCCCCTGGAGGAGGACATGGCAACCCACTCCAGCCTGGCGGGCTACAGTCCATGGGGTCGCAAAGAGTCGGACGTGACTGAGTGACTAAGCAAAGCCCACAGCACATCATGAGCTGCGTGTTTGATAAACTCTGGCAGCAAAGCATCAACTTGCAGTAATAGATACAGAGCAGTAAATCTTTGCCTCAAAATACTTAAAGTTGGATGGGTGAATAGAACCGGGTACAACTTAAAGTCCTGGTAGAGTAACTGATGCACTTGCTGCTGGGTTATTGTTCTAGGCAAAAGGAGCGTGGTGAAGTGAGATGTACAGTTCAAAACAGAACTTTTAGAAGGAGATGATAGCAGGAGGGAAGTAAAGACAGTTCCAAGCTCCTGAAAGGGAGAAATTGAACAAATTATACAGAAGGGCTAAGCTTTGAAGAATGTACAGGAGGCAAGAAACTTTAGTCAGGAAAGAGGAGGCAATGAAAGATACTCCAAAGAAAAGATGAAAAATATTTCAATAAGCAAATTGACAGATCACAAAAGATATACACCACGCTATGATTTCTCATTACAGCCAAAGACAAACTGGAGTTATTTATGCTTTCACAAGGAATAAATCTAAAAAATAATTGAAGAGGAAGAAGTAATGAGAATATGTTTTAATACAGGAAAAATAGCCCCAAGGTTTCAAGATTCCTTGTGAGATAAATGCATTTACATTTTTTATTAGCCAAAAAGAGATATCTAAAAAATAATAGACAATAATTTTCTTTTTATATACTTTGTTGAAAATAATATAAGTTATCTGACAAAAGCTTTTCAGTTAATGAGAAAGAAAGGTAGGTAATCTTATAAATAATTATATGCCCCAGGTAAGGGAGGTCCATTTGTGTAGTTTTCAAGTGAAATGAAAGTGAAGTTGCTCAGTCGTGGCCAACTCTTTGTGACCCCCATGGACTGTAGCCCGCCAGGCTCCTCTGTCCATGGGATTTCCCAGGCAAGAATACTGGAACAGGTTGCCATTTTTATCTTTAATAGAAATTTCTCTTGGTAGGTGTTGCGGGGAGTGGGTGGTGGAAGGAAGTATTTTAGAGATTTTATTTTTTTTTCCTTTCTTTTCATTTTCAGGATAGAGTTAACTCACAAATTTGATCAGGAGTGGAACTTAGAAGTGAATTGAATTCACAAGTAACAAAATTAGATCATATTTAGTTATGCATGAGGTCAGATCATGATAAAATGGGAATAAGCTGAAATTGTTTATTAGCCAGCTTGGGTTCTTTTATGCAGATCCTAAGGAAAAGCCCCATCACTGTAGGATGCATTCTTAATGTCAGTTTATTCCTGAAAGCCATTTTCATAAGGCACACTGCAGGCCATAGCCGTGCCTCACAAATTCAAAGGCCTAAACCTTCTGCATGCACAGCAATAAACTCAAAAAAGAATTGTTGGATGATGATTCTGGAACTTTTTAATGGCCCAATCATTAGCAAAGATTAAAATTATAGTCAACATTCTATATTTACCAAGGCAATAAAGTGGACTACTCTATTGGAAAGGGTTTTTTAAATGCAGATTTGAAACAAACAAAATGATTTTGATTTAAACTTCATAAAAAACATAAGTTGAATTAATCAAATGATTCTTTTTTATGAGTGTTCTGATTGAAGTGATTATATTCTGCCCAGGGAGAATAGAATAAGGTGAAGTATGGTTATGGCATTGAATTCACAAAGAGGATTTCATTGTTTGTTTTAACAGCTTTGTACTGGGCAACTGTTTAATACTATGGGCCAAACACTGTCCTAGGAGCACACGGTGCTAAAATTACCTGGTGAATACTTTCCATTTGGTCAAAAGAGACCATGAATAAAAATCTGTTAGAAAACTCAGTGTGTTTCAATGTAGGGACCTGACTTCACATGAAGGTGCTCTGAGCCAAGCAAGGCAGTTTAATGAAGACTCAACTATATGATACCTAGAACAAAAGGGCTAATTTTCATCATTTGTGTTTTCATAATAAAATCATTGAAATCTAAGGTAGAAAACATGAATAAATTTTTCTGTATAATGGGCTGACTTTTTTTTGTTGCTTCTTGGCTACACTGGGTCTTCGTGGCTGCACACTGGCGTTCTCTAATTGCGGTGACTGGAGGCTACTGTCTAGTTGCAGTGCATAGGATTCTCATTGCCGTGGCTTCTCTTGTTGCAGCTCGGAGGCTCTAGAGCACAGGTTCAGTAGTTGTGGCACATGGGCTTAGCTGCTCCACAGCATATGAGATCTTCCCGGATCAGGGATCAAACCTGTGTCCCCTGCATTGGCAGGCATATTCTTATCCACTGTGCCACCAGGGAATTCCTCGAGCTGACATTTGATGTATAGCTAACATTTTTGTTGTTGCTTTTTTTTTTTTTTAAGTAAGTAATCTTTACTGTTTTCCTAGAAATCATAGAGAGAAGGAAATCACAGAGCATCTTGAATGCTTTTCACTTTCATCTCTTGTCACCATTTACCAGGTCTTCCTTCGCCATGTCTCTTTCACCATCATCTGTTTCATTAGTACCATCACCACTACCACCATTAAAATCTGAAACAGAATGCCTCCTCCAGACGGAAAGATTTTACATTATTCTCCCTAACATTATTTTTTCACAAAATGAAATAATTTTATATTTTAACAAATAAAAGGAAAGAGAGAAGTCGAAGTAAATAGTTCAAGGCAGTGGACCATGATTTGGAAAGGACAGGACTCTTACTTGCTCAAATCATACAGCTTCTCTGGGTCTGTTTCTTCACCTCTGAAAGGAGGACTGCTCTTCAAATCCTTTTGAATGCTTTGAATTGTATGTCTCCAGCGGTGTCATCCAAAATTTTGCAACTAACTGCCCTCTGAACTCATCTCATGCTCTTCCATCCCCAGGCTCTCTTGCTCACCACTGACCCTCATGCAATTTATAAATACCATCCATCATGCCAAGACCCCTGAAGTCCCACTGGCTCTATGAAGACCTCCCTTACCTACCCACGAAAGCCACCTTTTCTTCTCAACTCTATATAAGTCATCTGGCACTTACTATGTACTGCCATAAGCCACTAAGAGTCCATATGTATATATCGACTTATAGCCTTAGCTTGAGTAAAGATATTTAGGAATGAAAACTGTATGTTGCTTATGTTCTTGTTTTCTATAACCTTTAGGTCTATGCTTTTCAGTCTAATAAGAACCTAGTAACTTTTGCTTGATTTTTCTTTGCACCTCTGAATAACATTCTGTGATCTAGCAAAGGAGTGTTTTTCTATAAGGAAGTCCTATACTATAGAATATTTTATATTTCTTAATGCTGTTGAAGGAGGATCAGTGTATCTAAAATAAATGGACCAATATTTCCCTTATTTGTATATTGAGGTATTTCACAAAAGTAGTTAAACATCTTGGTTGTTAACAGCATTATCTATTCAGCATGAATACTGTAAATAAAGAAAAATGGATATGCTCAGGAATTATCTTAGCAAATTTTTCAGTTATGCAATATTAAACTCCAGTGTGTGTAGGTAAATATATATATATATATAAAACACACTATACCTCAGACATAGTGCCTTTGCAAATGATTTTATTTACTATTGCCACTAATTTTTGTGTTATTTCAAGGACCATTTATAAATTGCTCTGAAAACTATTGAAAGTATGGCTGGCCATACTCAATACTAGCCACTTCTGTAAAGCTAAAGCACAGAGATTTTTTAGTCTATTAACCAACATTGAGTAATTTTTTTTTACATGCTAATAATCAGTGGAACTCTTGAAATTATTTCCAAAGAGAGTAATATTACAACTTGGAAGGCATGATTATCCTCATCAGTTGTAATTAGACAGCATTATGTTAATGAGCACAAAACCATTGTGATTCCTTTTTATACTTTTTAAAATAAATTCTTCATTACCTGAGTGATAGCTGTAATAAATTTAGATAAATTTTGTTTTTGAAACGAAGGTTAAAAATGATATTTCAAACCAGTTTTCATTTTGTAAAATATTTGTAAACATTTTTGTGTGTTATTTTAGGTTACGCTTAGAGATAATTTAGTATCATCCTCTTAATTCTATAGTCCATTGTCTTAATTCTAAAGCAAAGTCATTTTGATCTCACTGAAAAAGAGGAATAAAACTATGTACCTTGCTCAAAACACAGAATTATATGCTATATATTGATGACATGACTGTTGATGAGGCCTAGGTCCCGTATGTTAAATTGCCTCCCAGGAATTTGAAAAATTATATTTTTATAATTTTCATATCTTAAAGGTAATTTCTAGTTTGGCATTCTTTGGCCTTTCTTGCTCTTATAATTTTTAATTTTTATAAAATAATTTACAAATTGTTTATATTTTTTAATGGCATTGTGTAAGGCAGTTGAATGTTCTTGAGCCTTTACACTGTAAATGCTCTCTTAGTTAAAAAAAAATAGAAATTGATAGTTTATAGTAAATACTTCATATTTTACTCAACTATTAACATTGTGTCATAGAATTAAATAATTCTCTCATGAAGACTAAAGTGTATGTTAAGAAGCTATTCTTTCCTTTATATTTAACTTCACATATATTATAGCTAATTCTGCTTATATTTTATTGATATGATATATGATATACTTTTCCTCTTTGGAGTCTCTATATGTGTCTAAGTGGTCCATCATTATTCTAAACAAAACATGTACAGATAAATGAAATAAATGGGGATAGCTTATGTAACAGAGAAGGCAATGCAATGGCACCCCACTCCAGTACTCTTGCCTGGAAAATCTCTTGGGCGGAGGAGCCTGGTGGGCTGCAGTCCATGGGGTCGCTGAGAGTCGGGCACGACTGAACGACTTCACTTTCATTTTTATGTGTTGGAGAAGGAAATGGCAACCCACTCCAGTGTTCTTGCCTGGAGAATCCCAGGGACGGGGGAGCCTGGTGGGCTGCCATCTATGAGGTCGCACAGGGTCAGACACCACTGAAGTGACTTAGCAGCAGCAGCTTATGTAACACTCACACTCCAGCCCCTGCAACTGTTTAAGACAGAAATAACAAAGGAAGCTTGTTGCTAATCAGAGAGATATTTAGCAGTGGCTCAAACACAAACTCTGTTCATTGCTTTTTGCTTCTATTCTATCTTTTCTCTGTGGGCCTGAAAGAGAAAGAGACCTGGAAGGGACCTTATCTGAAGTGTCCATCTTTTGTGCTGCCACTACTTGATTAAAAGGTAGAGAATGCACTAGGCCTTTCTGGGTGGAATGAGCTGATGGGTTTAGGAGCACTTCTGTGTGCTGCAGGTTGCTCTTGCCTCAACTAGACTGTGGCATCTTGTCCTGCATGATCTGCTAGAAAATCTTTTAAACCACAGGAAATTGAACCCAGAACATATCTCTAACTCAGGCTTTTCACCTTGATGCCAAATCCTATCTTAAGAGAGTCTGTCAAGGATACAGCTGCTCCCTAGACAAACCTTAGATGTTAAAATAATGAATAATATTTTCTTTAGGGCTTCCCTGGAGCTCAGCTGCTAAAGAATCCAGCTGCAATGAAGGAGACCCCGGTTCAATTCCTGGGTTGGGAAGATAGGCTGGAGAAGGCATAGGCTACCCATTCCAGTATTCTTGGGTTTCCCTGATGGCTCAGCTGGTAAAGAATCTGCCTGCAATGCGGGAGACCTGGGTTCTGTGTACCAAATGAAAGTTAGTCATTTCATACATGGTGATATTAATATGTCCCCAGATAATCTGATAAATTATCAGATTTAAATTTTGGCTCTTTTGAAGATAAGTCACTCTTCAGAAGTATTAATTAAACCTAAGCCCTTGTACTCATCACATATTCACTGTTAGCCCCAAGAAATTCTTAAGTTCTTGTAATCATTCAATCAACTCATATTCTCAGTATATGGATAGTATTTTTAAAGTCTAGTGTATGTTTTGTATCTTTTAAAATAACATGATTAGGAACTGTCACTTTAAAAATCTATGGCTAGGACCATTTTGAAATGTTTTGAACTTAGGAAATCTAATGGCTTTAGGTTTAGCTCAGGCTGTAGATCACCTGTGGAGATTAGAACTGCCCCCTCCCCCCCAAAAAAGCTTAAGCAGCCCTTTGAGTGTTTTAAAATAGGGACATTTTCCAGAGCATCGGTTTCTAAAGCTTTCATTATTTCTTGATGTTGTGCTTTCAGGATTTAGCTACAATATTTATTCAACATCTAAGCCATGTTTCTTTATCAGTCATATTTTTATACCTTTAATAATCAAACTGCTTATCATTGAAAGGTATATACATTTCCATGACTCTGGAAGAATTCACCTTAGTGTTTCTTTGATGTGGATTTTAATGGGTGGAATATAAATTCAATTCAAGAATAATAGAGATGTTGCAAAGGAAAGAAAGACTAAGAAAATCAGGATTTCCTTAATAGTCTGTTAAAGCCATCGGCCAGCAGTTAATGAACAGTGTTTTTCCAAAAGTGCCTTCTCTGAAAAATCATCTGATATTATGTCACCAGTATGTGCCTGAGATGTGTGGCTAAGGAAAGGGTATGGGCTCTGGTTAGAAGAGCTACAGTTTTAAGCCAAAGTTAGAGTACTTATTGCTCGTCTCATTATAGGCAAATGACAGAGAATACTTCTTTTTTATAATGTCTGCTGCTGGAAATGAAACACATGAGCAGTATCAGAGAGGGCAACTGGCTGGCTTTTCAGGTAGTACTTCATGGGATGGCCTGTGTTGAAGCGTCTCCATTGACTAAGTTCTGTCCCTCAGCTGTGGGTCAGTTTACCTAGATTGGATTATCCTACCAGCTGCTGCTGCTGCTAAGGTGCTTCAGTCGTGTCCAACTCTGTGCGACCCCAGAGACGGCAGCCCACCAGGCTCCCCGTCCCTGGGATTCTCCAGGCAAGAATAAGGAGTGGGTTGCCGTTTCCTTCTCCAATGCATGAAAGTGAAAAGTGAAAGTGAAGTCGCTCAGTCGTGTCTGACTCTTTGCGACCCCATGGACTGCAGCCTACCAGGCTCCTCCGCCCATGGGATTCTCCAGGCAAGAGGACTGGAGTGGGGTGCCATTGCCTTCTCCGATCCTACCAGGGAAAAGCTAAATTAAAAGTCATGTCCAGGCCAGAGCACCCTTTCATTTATAGTACTTGTTCTACCTTTTCAAGGACAGAATACTTGAGTCTGCCAGAGTAACTGAGTAACTGATCTCATGGCCAGAAGTTGCAGCATTAGAGCAGTAAAATGAACTGGTTTTGAATAATATTTCCCCAGGGCTTTGGAAGGCCCTGAAGAAGTCTCACTACATTGCAAGTGCATTTGCCACTCTAGTGGCTGGAAAGTGCGAGGTTTCTTTCCTAGGAGAAACAAATTTGTGTTCATCACTTGCCCATTTCTCAGATTTTTCTGTAGATAGAACCCTTCTCTAATATGAAGATGCTCTTCATTCACCTTTGTTAATCTCAGAGATTTGATTGTACATTTCACACATTTTCCTTAAATATCTAAATGCTACCCTTCTTGCTTTTACTCTGAACGAGAGCTGACTTTGCTCTCAAGGACTTCTTGAACATTCTAAATCTATAAAGCCAGTGGTGACTTTTCCAGGTACATTATGAGGGTCATCTTTGTTGCAAATTTTTGAAGACTGTACTATGTCATCTCTTTGTACTGATTTTATTTAACTCGTGGTTTCTTGGCGAGGGTTTATTAAATAGGATAATGTAGGTAAAAAGCTTTTGTTAACTCTATGGCACCAAATATGGCTTGATATTTCTAGTAGTAGCTATAAGATTCTAATTGGTTTCCAAATCTTTCACTAAGTGTTCTATGTGTATAGTTCTTGTTTTCTTTCAATAACTTTTTATAAGAGTAGGGATTTAAACATCTCTTGATTTTGGCACAACGAATAGTAGCATAGATGGATTAAAAGGGATTGATTTTGATTATTTGGGATGAGAGTAGTGGTTGGCAAGAGCTTTTTCAAGGTGACTAAGTTGTTCTGCATTTTGCTTGTTATGATGGTTATATGACGGCATTTGTCAAAACTCCTGGAACTATGCACCAAAAGGAGTGAATATTACTATATATAAATTTTAAAATATATATTCATCTTTTAAGGAAAATGGATACCTAAGTATTGCTTATTGATTGAATCTCCAGAAAAAAAAAAACGCTTTTCAGTTCATGTTTCAGCCCAGACCAGAACACCTTTTCTTGCTTGCCTTCATGTATAGGTAGGACTCGGTGGCTTCTCCTTGGGGTTCTGGTTGCACACTGCTTGAACCTCAATCTTAGCATTTGTCATAGCAGATTGAAATTCTCTATTTATATATTGTCAAAGAAAGAGTTAGGACCATTCACTTTTGTACTAAGGGCCCCAAGCAGTATTCAGCACATGGCATATGCTTAACCGTAGCCTGACATGCTGTAGTCCATGGGATCTCAAAAAGTTGGACATGACTTAACTACTGAACAACAACAAATATACTTAACTGGGGAACTTTTTTCTTAAGAAAGAAACATTATTTCACAGATTTGTTTGTTTTACTATCCATTTTAGCCTCTGAAGGACCTCTGCCTAAAATCAATCCTATTGTCTATCAACTTATCTCCTGCTGTTACTCTACCTGGGTTAGCACACTTCTTTTTAATCTCATGAAAGTTAAATAATTTCTATTCTATTTCCTTTAGTCATCACTTCATAAAATATCCTTTGTCCTCTACTTATACCAGCTATGGCTATATTTCGGAGATAATAAGAGCTCCTGGTTGAGAGCTTGAATTTGGAAAGATATCTAAGATTACTTTTCAGACTTCACCATTTTTTACCTATCTGACTTCAAAACAGTGGCTGAAATCTCTGAGTCTATTCTCAGCTACAAAATAGGGAAGTAATTATGTCTAGCCTGTGGAATTTCTATGAAGATTAAGTTAGAAATTACATATTCAGTGTTTAAGACAGTATGTGGCACACAGGAAGTCCTTCAGAAATATTAACTAGTATTGTATTTCCTCAAAAGAGTCCATGTGTGTATATGGCCTTGCATTATATGTATTCAGTTCAGTTCAGTTCATTTCAGTCGCGCAGTCGTGTCTGACTCTTTGCGACCCCATGAGTCGCAGCACACCAGGCCTCCCTGTCCATCACCAACTCCCGGAGTTCACTCAGACTCACGTTCATCTAACCATCCAGCCATCTCATCCTCTGTCGTCCCTTTGTCCTCCTGCCTCCAATCCCTCCCAGCATCAGAGTCTTTTCCAGTGAGTCAACTCTTCGCATGAGATGGCCAAAGTACTGGAGTTTCAGCTCATTAGTTAGCTTAATTTAACATATGAAGAAAATACTTTTATGTTAAGTGATTTGCTACAAGATTATAGAACTAGTATTGGTCAGCTATATCCTAGACTGAGGTTATATCCAAAAAATAGAGTAAATTTCACCCCTCTCATTACCTGTTACCAACTGTCACTGTTCTCTAGAGAAACTCCTTACAGAATTCTGCTTCATCTCTGTATTCCCAACAGTGCCTAAAATATCCAGAGGTGTTCCTGACCCATTGTCCAGAGATGTAACTAAGTCAGAATCCTCCAGAAACAAGACCATTTTCCAAAGTGGAGGAATCCTTTGATTACTTAGTCTTAGTCTTTATTCTTGTGACTTCCCAAGGTTTGTTTCACAGGTGGTCACAAGTTGACTTTTAGGCTACAAGCTAGAGAGAAAACTCATCCTCCCATTTTGGTGATGTAAGTCTCTCTTCAATCCAGTTGAACCAGTTTCCAGCACAAGACCCCTCTTAATCTAGAACCAGTCACCAGGAGAATTCCAGGTCCAATTGACTTGACTATAAAGGAATGAATGTTGGGGCAAAAACTACAATGCACTACACAATCTATCAGTAAGGAGCACCTTGATTTTTTTTAAGAAAAATTTTAGAGCAGTTTTAGGTTCACAGGAAAATTAAGAGGAAGATACAGAGATTTCCCAATATACTCTTTGCTCCCACACATTCTGGCCTTCCCTATCATCAACATCACTCACCAGAATGGTATATTTGTTACAATTGATGAAGCCACACCAGCAAACCATAACCACACAAAGTCCCTGGTTTATCCCAGGGTTCACTGTTTGTATTGTACATTCTATGGATTGGCCAAATACTGATATCTCTCTATCATTGTGACAGTCATATCGAGAATTTTCACTGTCCTAAAAATCCTCTGTGTTCCATTTATTCATTCCTCCCCTTCCCCCACTCCCTCAACTCCTGGTAACTAACTTACTATTCTCCCTGTGTCCATAGCTCTGCCTTTCTCAGAATGCCTTAGAGTTGGAATCATAAAGTATATAGCCTTTTCAAACTGGCTTCTTTCAATTAATAATATGTATTTAAGTTTCCTTTATGTCTTTTCATGGTTTGGTAGCTCATGTCATATAAGTGCAAATAATATTCCATTGTTTGGATGTACCACAGTTTATTTATCCATTTACCCACTGAAGGCCATCATGCTAGCTTCCAAGTTTTGGCAGTTCTGAATAAAGCTGCTATAAACATTTATATGTAGGTTTCTGTGTGAACATAATTTATCAGCTCCTTTGGATAAATATCAAGGAGGGCAATTGCTGATCATAAGGTAAGAGTATGTTGAGTTTTGTAAGAAACTGCCAAGCTCTCTTCCAAAGTGGCTATGCCATGTTGCACTTCCATCAGCAATGTATGAGAATTTCTATTGCTCCACACCAAACTTATTTTTTTAATATCCAAACCATGTGTCTACTTTCATGTAATTTTTTCTTCAATTTCATTTAATGGTACTTCTGTGTGGGTCCTTTAGTAATTCCAGAAGATCTTGAATTAGAGCCTAATAACTTAGATAATAACTGAAAGAAATAAATCTAATTGCTGAGAGTATATAGTGTTTTTTTCAAATGTAATTCAGAGGTTCATCTCAGAAAAAATGAGACCCTGAAATAATGACTCAGTGACAGCTTTGCTAACTTAACTTTCAAAGTTTAAGTTCTGGGAAATTTTGTCAACATCCATTATATTCTTTGTCTCAAACAATTATATATATATGTTCCCTTATTGTTATTCAGTTGCTGAGTTGTGTCTGACTCTTTGTGACCCCATTGACTGCAGCACACCAGGCTTCCCTGTCTTTCACTATCTCCCGGAGTGTGCACAAGTTCGTGTCCATTGAGTTGCTGATGCTATTTAACCATTTCATCCTCTGCTGTCCGCTTCTCTTTTTGCCTTCAGTCTTTCCCAGAATTAGGGTCTTTTCCAATGAGTCGGCTCTTCATATGAAGTGGCCAAAGTATTGTTGCTTCAGCTTCAGCATCAGTCCTTCCAGTGAATATTCAGAGTTGATTTCCTTTAGGATTGACTGATATGATCTCCTTGCTGTCTAAGGGACTCTCAAGAGTCTTCTCCAGCACAATTCAAAAGTATCAATTCTCCAGTGCTCAGCTTTCTTTATGGTACAACTCTCACATCCATACATGTTCCTGTAGCAGTGGATAAATCAGTGGATAAAGGAAGAAATTCTGAAATAGTAACTCTCTCATTATCACAAATTGTGAGTCATTTTTCACTTTACATTGTATTCTTTCCTGGGCATTAGGAAGAGACTGGTGGTCATTATGGGAAGAATATTTTAAAATGTTAGTACTCTCCTGTCAAGTCTTAAAAAAAAAAATAGAAGTGCATAGGTGATTTAAAAAAAAAAAAAAAACACCAAAAAACTAAAGAAACTGTGATTAACTTTAACTTTGGAGAATTTGGGGGAGATAAGTATCTTCCATGATCTATGCAAAGCATTCTTTGTCAACCCGCTGTGATTGGAACTATAGGCTACTTTAGTTATCTTTGCTTTTTTTTTTTTTTCTGAAGCTATTTTGTGTTCTATTTACCCAAAGCCTCTCTTTCTTGGCACTGTGAATTAAAATTAGGCCAGTTCACTATGCAGAAAGAAATCTTAATTAAATTGTTGACACAGACAAATAAGCATGTAAATTAGAGTGTACTATCATTATTCACATGCCCCAGTGCATTTTTAGGAAGCCTGGCCTCAAGTAGGGACATCTTTTCTACACTCCTAAATAATCAAGGAAATTGGGGTGACCTTTCATATTAATATATCCACATTGATGAAGCCCTGCTTTTCCCCCCAAAGTATGAGTGCCAATAAACGTATCCAGTTTTTGTATAAAAACCTAAATCACCTATATAATGGGAATAATCATACTGACTGGGCAGGCCTGTTGTATGGGTTAAAGATAATATATATGAGACACCCGACTCAGGATACATTTCATAGCAACACTAAAAAGATGGAAACTCTGATGTTTTAACATCTTAGAAATCTCTACCTTTAAAAAAAAGTTTTACTGAAGTGCATATACATATAGAAAAGTGAGCATTTCTCAACTATATAGCTCAATGCATTTTTGCAAACTGAACCTAGATATCTAAGCAGCACCTACTTAAAGATACAAAACAAACAAATAAAACACTCTAGAAGCCTGATTGTTCATCCTTCTAGTCATTCATCCCCCAAGAGTAATCACAAATCTGATTTGTACAGCATAGATTGGTTTTGCTCTCCTATTTTTCTTCTGAATCAGATGATGCATGATTTTTTATGTCTGGTTTTCAGATCATTGTAGCGTGTGATTAATCCATTTTCTGCATGGCTGTGTAATATTCCATTGGCTGAGTATAAAAGTTCTATTGTTATTGAATTACTATAAATAGTGCTGCTGTGGGCGTTCTAATATGTCTTTAGTGTAAAGGTTTACACTTTTCTGATGAATATACATTAATACCTAGAAGTGAGTGCATCAGATCTTAGGGTACATTATACACATTTGATCTATACTTTTGCTAGGTAAAGTCACAGTTGTGAGTGCAGTATATGTGTGTACATACATATTTATATATGCATATATAGTTTTGCTTAAACATGTAATTGTTGATTTAACTATAGATGAATAATTATACAGATTTAAGTGGTTTTTTTTTTTGTTTAAAGTAACCATGTATTGTACGATTAATGTTCAGATTATAGAAGATTTCTTTGTCCAAACTTGTGGCAAGTATCCCATCTCAGAATTATTTGGCTTGCCTTTCTGGAGTGTGTGATCAAAATGATAACCCAAACACTTAGGATGTCTGTAAGCCCATATGGATCTATTAAGAGCTACAAAATAGTGAACTGTTCTCTGAAAGGATAAATCCTGGGCCACTCTTCACAGCTTCAGTATTTCAGCTTCTCTACCTGTCTCAGTTGATTCCTTTGGGATCAGTTTATAACCTGTGCCACCATACTCACTGGCTCTTTTATTACTCTCCCTTCTTCTAAGACACCATTTCAGAGTATCACTTTTGTTATCTGAGTGGAATTGTTGTTCCCTAAATTTCATATTCCTAATATCAGGAAACACAAAGAAATAGAGGAAATCAATAAAATGGGAAAGAATAGAGATCTCTTCAAGAAAATTAGAGATACCAAGGGAACATTTCATGCAAAGATGGGCTCAATCAAGGACAGAAATAGTATGAACCTAATAGAAGCAGAAGATATTAAGAAGAGGTGGCAAGAATACACAGGAGAACTATACAAAAAAAAGATCTTCATGACCAAGATAATCATGATGGTGTGATCACTCATCTAGAGCAAGACATCCTGGATGTAAAGTCAAGTGGGCCTTAGGAAGCATCACTATGAACAAAGCTGGTGGAGGTGATAGAATTCCAGTTGAGCTATTTCAAATCCTAAAAGGTGATGCTGTGAAAGTATTGCACTCAGTATGCCAGCAAATTTGGAAAACTCAGCAGTGGCACAAGACTGGAAAAGGTCAGTTTTCATTCCAATTCCAAAGGAAGGCAACGCCAAAGAATGTTCAAGCTAATGCAAATTTGCACTCATTCCACACGCTAGCAAAGTAATGCTCAAAATTCTCAAAGCCAGGCTTCAACAGTACATGAACCATGAACTTCCAGATGTTCAAGCTGGATTTAGAAAAGGCAGAGAAACCAGAGATGAAATTGCCAACATCTGTTGGATCATTGAAAAAGTACAAGAGTTCCAGAAAAACATCTACCTCTACTTTATAACTATGCCAGAGCCTATGACTGTGTGGATCAACACAAACTGTGGAAAATTCTTAAAGAGATGGGAATTCCAGACCACCTGACCTGCTTCCTGAGAAATCTGTATGCAGGTCAGGAAGCAACAGTTAGAACTGGACATGGAACAATAGACTAGTTCTAGATCAGGAAAGGAGTACATCAAGGCTGTATATTGTCACCCTACTTATTTAACTTATATGCAAAGTACATCATGTAAAATGACAGGCTGGATGAAGCACAAGCTGGGATCAAGATTGCCAGGAGAAATATCAATAATCTCAGATATGCAGATGATACCACTCTTATGACAGAAAGCAAAGAAGAACTAAAAAGCTTCTTGATGAAACTGAAAGAGAAAAGTGAAAAAGTTGGCTTAAAACTCAACATTTAGAAAACTAAGATCACGGCATCCAGTCCCATCACTTCATGGCAAATAGATGTGGAAACACTGGAAGCAGTGAGAGACTTAATTTTTTCAGCCTCCAAAATCACTGCAGATGGTGACTGCAGTCATGAAATTAAAATATCCTTGCTCCTTGGAAGAAAAGGTATGAACAACCTAGACAGCATATTAAAAAGCAAGACATTACTTTGCCAACAAAGGTCCATCTAGTCAAAGCTATGGTTTTTCCAGCAGCCATGTATGGATGTGAGAGTTGGACTATAAAGAAAACTGAGTGCCAAAGAATTGATGCTTGTGAACTGCGGGATTGGAGAAGACTCTTGAGAGTCCCTTGGACTGCAGGGAAACCCTACCAGTCTATCCTAAAGGAAATCAGTCCTGAATATTCATTGGAAGGACAGATGCTGAAGCTGAAGCTCCAATACTTTGGCCACCTGATGCAAAGAATTGACTCTTTTGAAAAGACTCTGATGCTGAGAAAGATTGAAGTCAGGAGGAGAAGGGGATGACAGAGGATGAGATAGTTGGATGGTGTCACCGACTCAATGGACATGAGTTTGAGTAAGCTCTGAGAGTTGATGATGGACAGGGAAGCCTGGCGTGCTGCAGTCCATGGGGTCGATAAGAGTCAGACATGACTGAGTGACTGAAATGAACTGAATAGCAGGTCAACTTCACTTATTAAAATAGCTTAAGTTAGATTCAGTGGTTGAGCTGGCAGCTGAGCTGCTATTTATTCATTGGTTCCTTTCCACAAACAATTGATGTTCAAATTCAATTTGGGATTGTAGCCTATTTATACAACAGATACTGCTTGTGCCCATTACCTTTAATCTCAAATAAGCATTTTAGTATTAATGTTTAAAAATAGACTTTACTCACTGGCAAGTCTACTTCTGACATATCCAGAGTCTTTGTGTACATTACAAAGGTCACTGTTTATGGCTTGATGATTTAATAATAATAGGTTCCTTATTTGGACAGACACATTTGAAAATGGTACCACAGCCTGGGGGCTGGTGGTGATGGGATGAAGACCTGTTTCAAGGCACATGACTAGAGAAGGAAGTATGCATTGACTTTGACACTTGCCACCCTGCTTTGGGTTGGATGTCATTATGCAGTTTACAAAAAGCCCAATGTAGTTGGCATCTCTGCATATATGAAACAGAACCACACCCATTTACACACAATCACACTTCATTCATTGTATAGTCTCTCTCCCCCTCCCTTTTTTTAACTATATCCTTCCTGTTTTTAATTAAAGAAGTTCCAAAGCCTTTTCATTAACCTAAGTGGGTATGAAAAATATTAAAATTATATTTAATCTATATAAATTATAAAGTCTAATGTTTAAATTACAAATTAAAATTTTAGTTCAGCTTTAATATTAGAAAAGAACATCTCAACAAATACAATTACAGCCAAAATAGAAGAGTCAGAATGTATAAGATTTAAGGTAGAGGTTGCAACCCTATTTGTGAAAAAAGTAGGAGAAGAACTTGGGAAAAAGAAAAAAGCAAAGTTTTAGAAGTCTGGTAGGAAGTACAACCAAACAATTTTGTGTATATTTCATTCTCAAAGGTTTCTAGGCAGTGCATATAGGTGAACTTATACGTGTGGCTGCCGTGAAAACTAAAACAGAAGAGCATATAGGAGTTATAAATGGAATGTTGGTTTTAAATGACTTATCTCCTAAGTGTTGGAGACCTGAGTTCTCTTCAAAGATTTGGTTGAAAGAATATAGCTAATTATTGAGTTGTTTTGTGAGATGTCCCTGCTAATTTGTCAACTACCACAATCCATGACAAAGCTCTGGGCCCTCATCCACAACACTGTTGGATTTCCCTTATCTACATAGACGTTTTTTGACTCAGCTGCCTTTCAGAGTCATTAAATAGGAGCCTTAACTTAAGTTCAAGGGTAGCTAGTTAGAAGCTGACATGGAATATGTTCGTAAGATTATGGAAAAGGAATTATGCAGAACTTTAAAAAAAGTATTTTGAAAACCAAAAATGTTGTTCCATTATTTTTTTCTCTTTGGGAGATTTTGTTTATTTTTTAATTGGAGTATAATTGTTTTGCAGTGTTGTGTTAGTTTCTGCTGTACGACAAAGTGAATCAGCTATCCATACACATATATCCCCTCCCCCTTGAACCTCACTCCCACCCCACCCAGCCCCACCG